>CM055117.1:393191217-393775470 GCA_029206835.1 Rana muscosa | reverse complement strand
TGGGGTGTTGCAATGTGCTGTGGGCCCATGCGATTCGATGTGCTGGGGGTTATGCAATGTTCTGTGGGCCATGCGATTCGATGTGCTGGGGTGATGTGATTCAATTTGCTAGGGGTTATGCAATGTTCTGTGGGCCATGCGATTCGATGTGCTGGGGGTGTTGCAACGTGCTGTGGGCCCATGCGATTCGATGTGCTGGGGTGTTGCAATGTGCTGTGGGCCCATGCGATTCGATGTTCTGGGGTAATGCAATGTTCTGTGGGCCATGCGATTCGATGTGCTGGGGGTGTTGCAATGTGCTGTGGGCCCATGCGATTCGATGTGTTGGGGTGATGCGATTTGATTTGCTGGGGGTTATGCAATGTTCTGTGGGCCATGCGATTCGATGTGCTGGGGGTGTTGCAATGTGCTGTGGGCCCATGCGATTCGATTTGCTGGGGTGATGCGATTCGATGTGCTAGGGGTTATGCAATGTTCTGTGGGCCATGCGATTCGATGTGCTGGGGGTGTTGCAATGTGCTGTGGGCCCATGCGATTTGACATGCTGGGGGTTATGCAATGTTCTGTGGGCCATGCGATTCGATGTGCTGGGGGTGTTGCAATGTGCTGTGGGCCCATGTTATTCGATGTGCTGGGGGTGTTGCAATGTGCTGTGGGCCCATGCGATTCGATGTGCTGGGGGTTATGCAATGTTCTGTGGGCCATGTGATTCGATGTGCTGGGGGTGTTGCAATGTGCTGTGGGCCCATGCGATTCGATGTGCTGGGGTGATGCGATTCGATTTGCTGGGGGTTATGCAATGTTCTGTGGGCCATGCGATTTGATGTGCTGGGGGTGTTGCAATGTGCTGTGGGCCCATGCGATTTGACATGCTGGGGGTTATGCAATGTTCTGTGGGCCATGCGATTCGATGTGCTGGGGGTGTTGCAATGTGCTGTGGGCCCATGTTATTCGATGTGCTGGGGGTGTTGCAATGTGCTGTGGGCCCATGCGATTCGATGTGCTGGGGGTTATGCAATGTTCTGTGGGCCATGCGATTCGATGTGCTGGGGGTGTTGCAATGTGCTGTGGGCCCATGTGATTCGATGTGCTGGGGGTGTTGCAATGTGCTGTGGGCCCATGCGATTCGATGTGCTGGGGGTTATGCAATGTTCTGTGGGCCATGCGATTCGATGTGCTGGGGGTGTTGCAATGTGCTGTGGGCCCATGCGATTTGACGTGCTGGGGGTTATGCAATGTTCTGTGGGCCATGCGATTCGATGTGCTGGGGGTGTTGCAATGTGCTGTGGGCCCATGCGATTTGACGTGCTGGGGGTTATGCAATGTTCTGTGGGCCATGCGATTCGATGTGCTTGGGGTGTTGCAATGTGCTGTGGGCCCATGCGATTCGATGTGCTGGGGGTGTTGCAATGTGCTGTGGGCCCATGCGATTCGATGTGCTGGGGTGATGCGATTCGATTTGCTGGGGGTTATGCAATGTTCTGTGATTGATACACACACATACCCCTCATCCCTCACCTTCGGCCTTCTCGTCCCTCATCCCTCACCTTCGGCCTTCTCGTCCCTCATCCCTCACCTTCGGCCTTCTCGTCCCTCATCCCTCACCTTCAAATACAGAAATCTGTTGCTAAGGGTAAGAGCTTTAAAAATGTCCTAATTGTAAACTAAATCATTTGTTTCTGTGCAGATATATCTACATAATAAGATTATATATATATAATGTAGATATATCTGCACAGAAACAAATGATTTTGTTTACAATTAGGAAATTTTTAAAGCTCTTAAGCCTCGTACACACGAACGAGTTTCTCGGCAAAAACCAGCAAGAAACTTGCCGAGAAATTCGTTCGTGTGTATGGTTTCTCGTCAAGAAAAGCGACAAGAATCTCGACGAGAAAATAGAGAACCTGCTCTCTATTTTCTCGTCGAGATTCTCGTCAGCCTGTTTCTCGACGAGAAAATTGTGTGTGTGTGTGTACACTTACCTTTTCGCCAGGAAGCCCGCGCATGCTCGAAATGACTTTGACGCATGCGCGGTAGCTTCCTAGGCATAGGTAGGGTGAACCAAGATGGCGGCGACGGCATCGAATGTGACGAGCGCATGCTCGTCGTATTCAATGACGTCACCGCGTTTGCTCCATTCAAAGAACCGCGGGTTCTTTGAATCGAGCGTGTGTACACTCGGCCGGGACAAGTTTCTTGTCCAAGAATCTCGTCAAATAACGACATGTTTTTTTCGACGAGAATATCGGCCGTGTGTACGAGGCTTAACCCTTAGCAACAGATTTCTGTATTTCTAGAATATTATTGCTTGTACATACTGGAGGGGAGGAGGGGAGGAGATTTTTACATAAATAGGGGGCGGCAACTTGCTATGAAACTGGAGAGAAAATGTAACATGAAACTGAAACCGATTACACTGCTTGTGATATCCAGGAAGACATATGCGGTCTGGCTTCAGATGCCCACACTTAAAATGGCCACGGCCTATTTCTAGTTTATACACTACTAAATGCTGTAATAACCTAACAAAACAGACCTTAGTTTACAGACAAACTTTACTAGAATACATTAAAATTGTGTATTCTAGGGGTATTTTTATTTAAAAACTGTAATTTCGGCCGGAACACCACTTTAATACAAATAACGTTTTAAATGAAGCGTATACACAGGCAACCTCAGGCACCAAAGAGATGTTATCTTTACAATGACCCACTTTGCCACACATGCTCCCACGCTAACATCAAGAGAATGCATCTGCACTCTGGCACAAAGGACAATCACTACACTTTTTCAATGTGTACAATCATTGTGTTCCCACATCAGACCTGGGTTTGGGGAAAAACATTTCTTTATTTAATTTTTCGGGTGACTTGATTTCCAAAAGCTGGTATTCAGATGTGAGTATACAATTCTACTTCTGCACAGTTTCTAAGTATCTAATAACTTTTCCATTCCCACAGTGAAAGATATACCCAAAACGACTCCCCATCACATGTATTGTGCATGCATACATAGTACTGTATACAGTTGTGCTCATAAGTTTACATACCCTGGCAGAATTTATGATTTCTTGGCCATTTTTCAGAGAATATGAATGATAACACAAAAACGTTTCTTTCACTCATGGTTAGTGTTTGTCTGAAGCCATTTATTATCAGTCAAATGTGTTTACTCTTTTTAAATCCTAATGGCAACAGAAACTACCCAAATGACCCTGATCAAAAGTTTACATACCCCAGTTCTTAAAGAGGAAGTAAACCCTGAGCCCTCTTTATTTCCCTGCAAAGGTAAAGCATAATGGGCTACTATGCATCGCATAGTAGCCCATTATGTGTCACTTATGTGAAAGCGAAGCCTGCAATGTCACCGCTGTCCCCTGTTGCAGGAAGCGTCCATTCTTCACCCCTCTTCCTTCCGGCTCTGTGACATGCGCGCAGGAGCCACCAGTCACGGCATGACCTTCCTTTAGAAACGGCACGATCGCCGTTTCTAAAGTGCGCCTGCGCCGTTGTCTACGGCAAATGCGCCGTAGAAATCGGCGCTCGTCTCTATTGTAAATATCTCCTAAACCGTGGAGGTTTAGGAGATATTTCCAGCACCTACAGGTAAGCCTTAATCTAGGCTTACCTGTAGGTAAAAGTGGTTGTGCAGGGTGTACAACCACTTAAATAACATGTATTGTCCCCTTTAACCACTTAAGCCCCGGACCATTTGGTAGCTAAAGGACCAGAGGTGATTTCAGAATTTTGCACTGCGCTGCTTTAACTGTAAATTGTGCGGACATGCAATGTTGTACCCAAACGAAATTTGCGTCCTTTTCTTCCCACAAATAGAGCTTTCTTTTAATGGTATTTGATTGCCTCTGCGATTTTTATTTTTTGCGATATAAACGGAAAAAGACTGAAAATTTTGAAAAAAAATGATATTTTCTAGTTTTTGTTATAAGAAAAATTGAATAAACTCAATTTTAGTCATACATTTAGGCCAAAATGTATTTAGCCACATGTCTTTAGTAAAAAAAATGTCAATAAGCGTATATTTATTGGTTTGTGCAAAAGTTATAGCGTCTACAAACTAGGGTACATTTTCTGGAATTTACACAGCTTTTAGTTTATGACTGCCTATCTCATTTCTTGAGGTGCTAAAATGGCAGGGCAGTACAACCCAAGGAAATTGCTGAGAGGCATGTTTTTTCATTGAATATTTTTTTTTTTTGTCTCAAGTGATTGAATAATGACTAAAAAAATAAATAAATAAATAAAATTACAAAAAGTTGTCACTAAATGATATATTGCTCACACATGCCATGGTTATATGTGAAATTACACCCCAAAATGCATTTTGCTGCTTCTCCTGAGTACGGGGATACCACATGTGTGGGACTTTTTGGGAGCCTAGCCGCGTACGGGCCCCTGGAAACCAAGCACCGCCTTCAGGATTTCTAAGGGCGCAAATTTTTGATTTCACTCCTCACTACCTATCACAGTTTTGAAGGCCATAAAATGCCAAAATAGCACAAAACCCCCCAAATGACCCCATTTTAGAAAGTAGACACCCCAAGGAAATTGCTGAGAGGCCTGTTGAGCCCACTGAATATTTTTTTTTTTTTTGTCCCAAGTGATTGAATAATGACAAAAAAATAAATAAATAAAAAAATTACAAAAAGTTGTCACTAAATGATATATTGCTCACACATGCCATGGTTATATGTGGAATTACACCCCAAAATACATTTTGCTGCTTCTCCTGAGTATGGGAATACCACATGTGTGGGACTTTTTAGGAGCCTAGCCGCGTACGGGACCCCGAAAACCAAGCACCGCCTTCAGGATTTCTAGGCACAAATTTTTGATTTCACTCCTCACTACCTATCACAGTTTCGAAGGCCATAAAATGCCAAAATAGCACAAAACCCCCCCCCCAAATGACCCCATTTTGGAAAGTAGACACCCCAAGCTATTTGCTGAGAGGCATGGTGAGTATTTTAAAGGTCTCATTTGTTTTTGAAAATTAAGAAAGAAATTTTTTTTTTTTTTTTTAATTTTCAAAACTTTGTGACAAAAAGCGAGATCTGCAAAATACTCACAATACCTCTCAGCAAATAGCTTGGGGTGTCTACTTTCCAAAATGGGGTCATTTGGGGGGGTTTTGTGCCATCTGGGCATTCCATGGCCTCCGAAACTGTGATAGGCAGTGAGAAGTGAAATCAAAAATTTACACCCTTAGAAAGCCTGAAGGCGGTGCTTGGTTTTTGGGGTCCCGTACGCGGCTAGGCTCCCAAAAAGTCTCACACGTGGTATCCCCGTACTCAGGAGAAGCAGCAGAATGTATTTTGGGGTGTAATTCCACATATGCCCATGGCATGTTTGAGCAATATATCATTTAGTGACAACTTTGTGCAAAAAAAAAAAATGTATTGTCTTTTTTCCGCAACTTGTGTCAACATATAAAATATTCCATGGACTCGACATGCCTCTCAGTATATAGCTTGGGGTGTCTACTTTCCAAAATGGGGTCATTTGGGGGGGTTTTGAACTGTTCTGGCATTTTATACACAACATTAGGAAGCTTACATCCACTCTTCTAACCACTTGAAGACAAAGCCCTTTTTGACACTTTTTTTGTTTACATGAAAACATATTTTTTTTTTTTTGCAAGAAAATTATGTTGAACCCCAAACATTATATATATTTTTAAAGCAAAGGCCCTACAGAATAAAATGGTGGGTGTTGCATTTTTTTTTTCTACACAGTATTTGCGCAGCGATTTTTCAAACGCATTTCTTTGGGAAAAAATACACTTTTTTAATTTTAATGCACTAAAACACACTATATTGCCCAAATGTTTGATGAAATAAAAAAGATGATCTTAGGCCGAGTACATAGATACCAAACACGACATGCTTTAAAATTTCGCACAAACGCGCATTGGCGACAAACTACATACATTTTTAAAAGCCTTTAAAAGCCTTTACAGGTTACGCCGTTAGATTTACAGAGGAGGTCTACTGCTAAAATTACTGCCCTCGATCTGACCTTCGCGGTGATACCTCACATGCATGGTGCAATTGCTGTTTACATATGACGCCAGACCGACGCTTGCGTTCGCCATTGGGCAAGAGCAGGGCAGGACAGGGGTGCTTTTTTATTTTTATTTTTTTATTATTAATTTTGCTTTTTTATTTTATTTTTAAATTGTTCCTTCCATATTTTTTTTTTTTTTATTGTTATCTCAGGGAATGTAAATATCCCCTATGATAGCAATAGGTAGTGACAGGTACTCTTTTTTTGAAAAAAATGGGGTCTTCTAGACCCTAGATCTTTCCTCTGCCCTCAAAGCATCTGACCACACCAAGATCGGTGTGATAAAATGCTTTCCCAATTTCCCAATGGCGCTTTTTATATCCGGGGGGGGACATTCCCTCCCACTGCTTGTAAAAGCAGTCCAGAGGCTAATTAGCCACTAGGATTGCTTTTACATGAAAGCCGGCCGCTGGCTGAAAAGAATGATACCAAGATGATACCTAAACCCGCAGGCATCATTCTGGTATAAACATTCAAAGTCCAGCAACATACCAGTACGTTGCTGGTCCTTGTTGGACATGTATTGTAATCTTTTTTTTTCATGCAGCCAGTTGGCTGAACGAAAAAAGAGATTGATCGGTGGGTATGCCCACCATTAGAATACCGCCCTTCATCCACCCACTTCTAATGATGGGCATACATGCACCATTTATATATGCCGAAGCATGGGGGCATCCTCCCGCAAAAAAGTTATGCCACACACACATGGTCGGACTTTTCCACGGGCAAGCCTCCGTCGGAATTTCGACCGTATGTACGCGGCATTAGGAGCAAAATCGCTCCTCCGCCCCTGCTGCCCCAATGCTTCGGCATATATGCTTCTTTTTTTTTTACTGTGGTGGTGAAATCACCTCCTACAGCACTGGAGTCGCAGGGATCAGGCCTGTCTCTGCGAACACTGCAGTTATGTGTGTTGTGTTTTGTAAGTGACAGTGATCGATCGATACTGCACTTGGGTGGCCTGGGCTGGACGGAGGGGCAAAACGCAGGTGCTAGCAGGTATCTGGGCTGATCCCGCTAACACTGCGTTTTTGGGAACCCTAAACTGCTGGGGACGCTAGTATAGATCTGATCAGATCAGATATTGATCTGATCAGATACTATACCACTAAGGGGGGTGTATGCTTCACGCGTGGGTGTTAGCGTTACTGGCACTAACCTGACACTGCCTGGGGTGTGACGCAGACCCTCTCTGACGCTAAAACCTAATTGATATCACCCGCCGGGCGATCAGGGGGTTAAACCTTTATTGGGTTATATATACGGCGGGTGCCCTGACATTATAAAAAGCAAACTAACTAACCAGCGTCACCCGTAACACTTATATGGTGATCACTGGTGAAAGGGTTAACTAGGGGCAATTAGGGGGTTAAAACCTTTATTCGATAATATATGGGGGTACCTGACGCTATAAAAACCTGCGGCGAACCTAAAAAAAATTACTGGCTACCGATCTGCATCACCGACGCTAAGACAGCGATCAGAAAAATGATCGCTTAGCGACAGTGGTGATAGGGGGTGAAAGGGTTACCTGGGGGCGATCAAGGGGATTAAACCTTTATTAGATAATTTATGGGGGTACCTGACGCTATAAAAACCTGCGGCGAACCTAAAAAAAATTACTGGCTACCGATCTGCATCACCGACACTAAGAAAGCGATCAGAAAAATGATCGCTTAGTGACAGTGGTGATAGGGGGTGAAAGGGTTACCTGGGGGGCGATCAAGGGGTTAAACCTTTATTCGATATTTTATGGGGGTACCTGATGCTATAAAAACCTGCGGCGAACCTAAAAAAAATTACTGGCTACCGATCTGCATCATCGACGCTAAGACAGCGATCAGAAAAATGATCGCTTAGCGACAGTGGTGATAGGGGGTGAAAGGGTTACCTGGGGGGCGATCAAGGGGTTAAACCTTTATTAGATAATTTATGGGGGTAACCGACACTATAAAAACCTGCGGCGAACCTAAAAAAAATTACTGGCTACCGATCTGCATCACCGACGCTAAGACAGCGATCAGAAAAATGATCGCTTAGCGACGGCGGTGCTAGGGGGTGAAAGGGTTATCTGGGGGGTGATCAGGGGGTTAAACCTTTATTAGGGGGGGTTAGGGGGCTACACTGGACCTAAAACTAAATGTAGTGACACTTTTACAGTCACAAATGTCACTGATTGCAGTGATCAGTAAACAAATGGTCACTGCATTCAGTGACACTGTGACTGGGGGCTGGGGGGGCCTGGGGGGGGCGATTTGTGTGCCTATGTGTCCTGGTGTCAGTGTGCTGTTTGTGCACTAACCTGTGTGTCTTCTCTTGTACGGCGCTCGGTATATGTGAGCGCCGCATGAGAGATGACATCACTTCCTCCTGCTTTCTCTGCCTGTGTAAACATTACACAGCAGAGGGAGCATTTCCATTCGCCGGGAGCGATCGCGGGGGGTGGCCGGAATCGAATGGCCGCCCCCTCATGTCGGATCGCTCCCCAACGAATACCGACCGCTCACTGTATAGGAGGGGGGTCCGATCGGACCCCCCAACTGTACAAAGGCAATCACGTACACTGTACGTGATTGTACCTGTCGGTGCCATTCTGCCGACGTACATATACAGTGAGCGGTCGTTAAGTGGTTAACATCAATGACAGCTTGAAGTCTTTTGTGGGATTTGTGGATGAGGCTCTTTATCTTCTCAGATGGTAAAGCTGCCCATTCCTCTTGGCAAAAAGCCTCCAGTCTAAATTCTTGGGCGGTCTTGCATGAACTGCACGTTTGAGATCTCCCCAGAGTGGCATAATGATATTGAGGTCAGGAGACTGAGATGGCCACTCCAAAACCTTCACTTTATTCTGCTCTAGCCAATGACAGGTCGACTTGGCCTTGTGTTTTGGATCATTGTCATGTTGGAATGTCCAAGTATGTCCCATGAGCAGCTTCCTGGCTGATGAATGCAAATGTTCCTCCAGTATTTTTTGATAACGTACTGCATTCATCTTGCCATCAATTTTGACCAAATTTCCTGTGTCTTTGTAGCTCACACATCCCCAAAACTTCAGCAATCCACCTCCATACCTTTCATCATAGGCCTTGTTGACTCCTCTCCAAATGTAGCGTTTATAGTTGTGGCCAAAAAGCAAGATTTTGGTCTCATCACTCCAAATGACTTTGTGCCAGAAGGTTTGAGGCTTGTCTCTGTGCGGTTTGGCATATTGTAAGCGGGATACTTTGTGGCATTTGTGTAGTAATGGCTTTCTTCTGGCGACTCGACCATGCACCCCATCTTTCTTCAAGTGCCTCCTTATTGTTCATCTTGAAACAGCCACACCACATGTTTTCTGAGAGTCCTGTATTTCACCTGAAATTATTTGTGGGTTTTTCTTTGCATCCCAAACAATTTTCCTGGCAGTTGTGGCTGAAATTTTAGTTGGTCCACCTACTACACTACATTTTCCACTTGTTAATTAAAGTTTGAACACTGCTGATTGGCATTCTCAATTCCTTGGATATCTTTTTATATTCCTTTCCTGTTTTATACAGTTATAGTGGTTGTATAGTCAAAAAATGTACTTTACATTTATTTATGCATGGCTTTATTTTAAAACGTTTGCTCTTAGCTTTTTTTTTTTTACCTCTGTCATTCTGAAGTTATCACTGCAATAAGTAGTGCGGACGTGTACCGCGCATGCACCGGATCCCTGTGCATTCCGGCAAGCCGAGCCTCTGCCTGATAAATTCTTTCTTTATGTCAGGGTTGCGTCATTTCCTTATGTAGATGTCAGCCCTGACATCTCGCGATGGTTCGTCCACATCCAAGTGCATGTTGGTTATCACGTGACCTACACGTCACAGATGACAGGAGACACAGAAGCTTCCTGGTGTACGCTGTCAATGTCTTTTCTTTGTTACCATAGTAACCGGAAACAAAGAAGAGGCTTGAATATAGTGACCTTACTGTGCACACGCGGGATTACACAGGCTAGAAAAAAAACTGTGGGCGGAAATACAAATTGAATTAAACGCGGAAGACCACAACAGAGATGACGCGGACTTACCAGACGATTTACTCTTTACACGATCACCAGTTACACAGTAAGACAAATAATGTAGATAAAACTATAGCGCTCAATCGATGTATAACTATATGGTGTTTAAAAACATATAAATTGTTATGATAGTACCGGAGGGTATACAACCGCTTTCAACTACCTTTTCCCGCAGATCCTTTGACAATTCTTTTACTTTCCCCATGACTCAGAATCCAGAAACATTAGTGCAGCACTGGATGAAAGATGCAGGGGTCTGTCAGGAGTCCAGAAACTCATTGACCTTTAAGACCCCTTAACACTGGGGAGTTTTGCAGGTGCTATAGCATTAAAAATAGCGCCTGCAAAGCGCCCTAAAACAGCTGCTCTATTCACTCCAGTGTGAAAGCCAGAGGGCTTTCACACTGGAGCGGTACGCTGGCAGGGCATCAGAAAAAGTCCTGCCAGCTGCTTCTTTGGAGCGCATTAGGAGCGGTGAACTCACCGCTCCTAATGCGCTCCTGCCCATTGAAATTAATGGGCAGCGCCGCCGTACCGCCGGCAAAATGCCACTCTAGCGGCACTTTGCGGGCGGATTTAACCCTTTTTCGGTCGCTAGCGGGAGCTAAACCCACCCCGCTAGCGGCCGAAAAGCGCCGCATATCTGACATTAAAGCGCCGCTAAAAATAGCGTTGTTTTACCGCCGATGCTCGGGGCGGCTCGGTGTGAAAGGGCTCTTTTACACATACACTAATTACAAGCAAACAGATCACAGGTGAGGATGGTTACCTTTGATAGCCATTCAACCCCTTTGTGTCAAATTGTGTGCATGTTATCAGGCCAAAATCACCAGGGTATGTAAACTTTTGATCAGGGTCATTTGGGTCGTTTCTGTTGCCATTATGATTTAAAAAGAGTAAACACAGTTGATTGATAATAAATGGCTTCAGCCAAACACTAACCATGAGTGAAAGAAATATTTTTGTGTTATCATTCATATTCTCTGAAAAATGGCCAAGAAATCATAAATTCTGCCAGGGTATGTAAACTTATGAGCACAACTGTATGTGTGTAACTGCCTGCTACCTTTACAGACTGAAAACCAAAATCAGCTGTTTGAGCAAGAAATATGTCCTTCATCTGACCTGACCCATCTACCTCTAGGCCATCTAGGTTATTTACTGATACTTGAGGCTTGTTGGCAACATGCTATATCTGCTATTTTCAGCATAGAAGCAAATCAGTTGGTGGAGAGTTGTAGCTTAATTGCACCATCTGCCAACAGTAAGTAGTAAATGTGAAATATTCATATGTGTGTAGCGGGGTCTTTAAATCTAGGGGAATGTTTGAGTAGTAGTTGTACTCAAACACATTATTGATAGGGTTCTGTTAAACCATTTTTTACTACAGGTGGGATACTGGTGTATAGTTCCCTGTGGCCTGTTGGTGGCGCTGCCATCGGAGGCTAGGGTTGAACTGCTGGTACAGTGCTGTGCCTTGGATGTCCCCTCTTGGCGGTGGTATGGTGGGCGTGTTGGCCTGCTGTGCATGCCGGGAGAGGATATAAAAGGGGCAGACCCTGTCTGTAGGGGGTGAGTTCCCGGGGGTCCGACCACGGGAGTGTGTGGTTCTGTTCGTGGGCCACCCCAGGCACCTTTAGCCCTGGGGTGGGGTTTCAGGCTCGGTACACTGGCAGATCATTCCCAGGCACCTTTAGCCCTGGGGCTGCAACTGAAGGCCTTGGGTCATAGGCGCCCGCTGAACTTTTTTCAGGGGGGGGCATCATTTTAAGGTCATCCATGCTCGGTCCCTTTTTGACAATGTCATGAAGGGGAGGGGCTTAGTCATTATCACATAAAGCGCAGGCATGCAAAGGTTTGAGAAACCTGATGCAACTATCAAGCAACTAGCAACTTTGAATAACAATATCATAAAAAATGGAGTCCCGTCCCCCCCAAGGAAATAACAACCCTCAGGATCAGTGCCAGTTTCTGCAATAACAATCCCCAGCTTTGCTGTCAGTTTACGCAATAAAAATCGCCAGCATGGTGTCAGTAGCAGCAATAATAACCCCCCACATCATTGCAAACTTCAGCATCTGTACCAGACAGTGTACATAATAATAACCCTCACCACTGGTGTCAGTTTCCGCACTAAAAACTCCCAGCATTTGGTGTCATTTTCCGCAATAATTGCCCCCAGCATAGATGGGAGGATATCAGGTTAGACACTTCCTAATGGCTCAGTCCCTAGGAACAGTAATGGATAATGGCCAACAGGCCCTCTTTCCAGACCTGGTGAAACCGCAACAGTGATCCCTCTGGCTGGACATTCGCTCACTCTGGGTTGCCCGGGGTGACTCTAGTCAGTAGTGTAGCATGCCTGTACCCTGGCCGTGGGTCGGTCTTGTGGTGCGGGTACAGCGTGGCTCCCTCTCTGGTGGTGCAGGTACAGCGTGGCTCTCTGATGGTGCAGGTACAGTGTGGCTCCCTCTCTGGTGGTGCGGGTACAGCGTGGCTCCCTCTCTGGTGGTGCGGGAACAGCGTGGCTCTCTGGTGGTGCAGGTACAGCGTGGCTCCCTCTCTGGTGGTACGGGTACAGTGTGGCTCCCTCTCTGGTGGTGCGGGTACAGCGTGGCTCCCTCTCTGGTGGTGCGGGTACAGTGTGGCTCCCTCTCTGGTGGTACGGGTACAGCGTGGCTCCCTCTCTGGTGGTACGGGTACAGCGTGGCTCCCTCTCTGGTGGTACGGGTACAGCGTGGCTCCCTCTCTGGTGGTACGGGTACAGCGTGGCTCCCTCTCTGGTGGTGCGGGTACAGCGTGGCTCCCTCTCTGGTGGTGCGGGTACAGCGTGGCTCCCTCTCTGGTGGTGCGGGTACAGCGTGGCTCCCTCTCTGGTGGTGCGGGTACAGCGTGGCTCCCTCTCTGGTGGTGCGGGTACAGCGTGGCTCCCTCTCTGGTGGTGCGGGTACAGCGTGGCTCCCTCTCTGGTGGTGCGGGTACAGCGTGGCTCCCTCTCTGGTGGTGCGGGTACAGCGTGGCTCCCTCTCTGGTGGTGCGGGTACAGTGTGGCTCCCTCTCTGGCTTCCCCCAGCACAGTATTCTCTTTTCTTCTCTTGTAACACCGCCCCCCAGCAGAGTGCTTGCATGCTGGGGGCTGTAGCATGGTGTCTGGATACGCTGGGGCTGCCACTCTTCAGGGACTACATTTCCCATGATGCCCCCAGTCCCCAGAGTCTTCTGATTGGCCCTCTGCTGTGGCCAATCATGGGGATGAAAACAGTGGGCAGGAAGTGGGGCGGCGGCTGTTATGAAGGGCAATCTAACCTGCAAGTTGGCGACGCTTTGGCGCGCTTGTGCGCAGTAATGACACTTCGGCGCTCGCGAGTGCGTGCATGCGCGGAAACGGCGCGCGGGTGTGCGCGCGGGAGTGCGCAGTGACACTTCTTGGCGCCAATCTGGGGCTATTTAAAGGGGCTGATGCCTGGGTTCCTTGCTGTCTGGTCTACAGCGTCCCCGAGACCCATCTGCTATCTGATAGATACCCTACCGATCTGTTCCTGTGACCCAGCTTGTTCCTGACGCTTCCTGCCTTCTGCCTGCCCTCTGACTCTCGGCTTGTTGACCTTGCTTCTGCCTGCTCCTGCTGCCTGCCCGTTACCGACCCGGACTGAATAACGACTCTGCCTCTGCCTTTTGGACTGCACCTGATCTGCCAGCCAGTCGATGACCCGGCCTGTTTGGACTTGCCTGTGCCCTGTACTACAGGACACCTCCCCGCTGTCTGCTGCCTCTCTCTTCAGTTCCTGTGTGCCAAGCCTGCCTGCCATTCCAGCTTCCCTGCTATCGCTGACACCTGCACAAGAGCTTCCTGAAGTCCAGCTCCATCTCTGCACCAGTGTTCCTGACAGGCACTTGTGCGACTCTGCACTCCCGAGCTCCCTTTTCTCCACCATCAGGGGTTCCGGAGTAAGAGGTGCAAAAGAGGCCGCTCCCTGCATCCCAGGCTCATCACCAGGTATGTGACAGTACCAGACAGCCATGTCCGAGCCTGCGCAGGGAGCGAACCCAATGGAGGAACTTTGCCGACACCTGGATAGGCTAACCCAGGCCGTCAGAAGTCTGCAAGAGGGTTAAACCCGACTGGAGGGCCGAGTCCAGGCCCTATCCTCCTCAGCTTCCTCCTCTACTGGGACTTCCGCTTCTCCTTCGGTGCTCATGATGTCGCCTGAACCTAAGGTACCCACACCTGAGATATTCTCAGGGGAGCGGAGCAGATACAGAGCCTTTCGGAATGCCTGCAAGCTCTTCTTTGCCTTGCAACCACTGACTTTTTCATTAGAATCCACCCAAGTGGGGTTCGTTATTTTCCTCCTGTCTGGTGAGCCTCAAGCCTGGGCTCACCGCCTCTTGGAGCGTAAAGACATTTCACTTAATACCCTGGACACCTTCTTCCAAGCCATGTCTCAACTTTACGAGGATCCGCACCAGGCCGCCACTGCCGAAGCAGCCCTGCATGCCCTTCAGCAAGGCCGCAGACCGGCGGAGGATTACGTTTCCGAATTCAGGAGATGGAGCTCAGACACTAATTGGAACAATGCTGCTCTTTGTTACCAATTCCGATTGGGACTCTCAGAACCGCTCAAAGATGAACTGGCACGTGTAGGTGTGCCCGGAACTTTGGACGCTCTGATCAACCTGACCATCCAGATTGACCGACGTCTAAGAGAACGTAGGACTGAACGAGCCACCGGGCCGTCTCGCCCGGTTTGGATGTTGCCCCGGGTACCCAGCTCTGCCAACCCAGCTCCTTCATTTCCAGTTACAGCCTCCTCTGACAGCCCAGAACCCATGCAGCTGGGACTTCTCCGTCCCTCGCTCACCCCTGAGGAACGTCAACGCAGGCGAACCCTTAACCTATGTCTGTACTGCGGAGAACCCGGACACTATGTACGGACCTGCCCTGTGAAACTCCGTAAGTGCATCTCAATGTCGTCTGTGCATTTACCCGTTATACCCAGTAATTCAGCTCACCTGGCAATTCCCATTCTTTTGCAGCTCCCAGGAGGGAATATTCAAGTCAGCGCTATCATTGACTCCGGGGTCTGCAGTTGTTTTCTGGACTTAGCTTTTGCCACCACACATCACATTCCTTTGCGCCCTAGAGCTAAAGGGCTTTCAGTATACCTCGCCGATGGGTCGATCCTTAAATCCGGGCCAGTCACACAGGAGACCCTACCGCTGGCCACAACCATTGCCAGCACCCATCAGGAGTTACTATGCCTAGATGTCATCAAGTCTCCTCTGTTCCCCATCATTCTGGGCATGCCCTGGTTACAGGCCCATAACCCGCAAATTAATTGGACATCAGGAGAAGTCAGTTTCTGTTCCCCCTACTGCCATCAACATTGTCTGCAGGAAGTTTCGAGTACTCCTTCTCCCTTGGTTTGCATGGACTCTGATACTGAGGTCCGCCAGTCAGTTCCTGAAGCATATCCCAACTTCCTGGACGTTTTCAGCAAGAAAGGGGCTGAGACTCTTCCTCCACACAGGCGTTACAACTGCCCGATTGAGCTCCTCCCCGGGGCTGAAATCCCCTTTGGCAGGATTTTTCCCCTGACGGAACTTGAACTCGAGACCCTCAAGACTTATGTTGATGATAATCTTAAGAAAGTGTTCATCCGTCCTTCTACGTCACCGGCAGGGGCAGGGATTTTCTTTGTTGAGAAAAAGGACCATTCTCTCCGCCCTTGTGTGGACTACAGGGAGCTCAACAAAGTGACTATAAAGAACCGGTACCCCCTTCCTTTAGTACCGGAATTGTTCCAAAGACTAGGATCCGCAGTCATTTTCAAAAAACTGGACCTCCGTGGGGCCTATAACCTGGTGCGGATCCGAAGCGGTGACGAGTGGAAAACTGCCTTTCGCACTCGCTTCGGGCACTTTGAATACTTAGTAATGCCCTTCGGACTTTGCAATGCCCCGGCTACGTTCCAGCATTTTGTGAACGACATTTTTAGAGACTACCTTGACCTTTTTGTTATCATTTACCTGGACGACATCCTCATCTTTTCCCCCTCTTTGGAGAAACACCAGAAACACGTTCAGAATGTGCTCGCACGGCTTCGAACGCACGGGTTATACGCAAAACCCGAAAAATGCGAATTCGAACGCCAAAGCATCCAATTCCTTGGACTTGTCATCTCGGGGGAGGGTATCATGATGGACTCCCAGAAAGTGGCTTGCAATTCTTGACTGGCCGGTGCCCGTAGATAGGAAAGGCATACAGCGCTTCATCGGGTTCGCAAACTTTTATAGGAAGTTCATCAGGGGGTTCTCTTCAATCATCACCCCATTAACCAACCTAACCAAACAGACTGTCCGGTTCCAGTGGTCTTCAGAAGCCCAAACGGCCTTCGAGACCCTTAAGAAATTATTTACCTCTGCATCCGTTCTGAGGCACCCTGATGCGGCTCCACCATACATACTGGAGGTGGACGCCTCGGAAACAGCAGTTGGGGCGGTTCTCTCCCAAAGACAGGGGCCCAAGGCTCTCTTACATCCGGTTGCCTTCTTCTCCCGTAAGCTGTCAGATTCGGAGAAGAACTATGATGTGGGAGACCGGGAACTACTGGCAATCAAAGCCGCCCTGGAGGAATGGCGGTACCTCCTGGAAGGAGCAGCGGATCCAATCCTGGTCTATACGGACCACAAGGATCTGGAGTATCTGAGAGTGGCAAAAAGACTGAAACCCCGGCAGGCCAGGTGGGCACTTTTCTTCACACGATTCTCTTTCCATATAACGTATAGACCAGGATCGAAGAATACCAAACCTGATGCTCTCTCACGAATGTTCTGTGATCTTGAAACACCTGCCCCTCCGGATACCATCTTGTCACCAGGAAACTTTCTCTTGCTTCAAGAGGACCTGCTATCTCGGATCAAGCAAGCATCCAAGGGGATCTCTCCCTCACCTGGGACAGAGTTGCGGCTCAAGGATGGACTTCTATGGTACAAGGACAAAATCTTTGTACCAGAGGACTTGCGAGTCGCGGTCCTTAGTTCCTGCCACGATAACAAACTGGCTGGGCACTTCGGGGTACTCAAGACTTCCGAACTCCTACAACGCATGTTCTGGTGGCCGCAACTGTCAAAGGACTGTAGGAGCTACGTGGAGTCTTGCAGCACATGTATCAGGAACAAGGGAAGTAAGTCCAGAGCCTGGGGTCTGTTGAAGCCATTGCCCGTACCCGAGAGGCCATGGAAGATGATTTCCATGGACTTCATCGTAGAGCTTCCCCCCTCTGAGCTTTTCACCACTATCTTCATGGTTGTGGATAGACTGTCAAAAATGGCACACTTCTTGCCCATGAGGGGTACGCCCTCCGCTCCTGAGACAGCTAAAATTTTTGTCAAAGAAATTGTAAGGCTCCATGGCATCCCTGTGAACATCGTGTCGGATCGAGGGGTGCAATTCACTTTCAGGTTCTGGAAGGCCCTGTGTGAAGCCCTCGGGATTAACTTGTCCTTCTCGTCTGCCTACCATCCACAATCAAATGGCCAGACTGAATGGACGAATCAAACACTTGAGCAATACCTACGCTGCTTTTCTTTGTTCTCGCAGGAAGACTGGGTACCTCTGCTGCCGCTGGCCGAATTTGCATACAAAAATTCAGTCCACTCTGCCACGAAGCAATCCCCGTTCTATGCAAACTACGGCTTTCATCCCTCATTCTTGTCCAACTGTATCCCGGAGTCTGCTGTACCTGCTGTCCAGGAGACATTGGATTTTTTCAGAACAAACAATGAATTATTACGAGATACGATGACTAAGACACAAGAATATAATAAAGAAGTGTTCGACAAAAAAAGAAGAGGAGAACTTAACCTGGTACCCGGAGATCAGGTGTGGTTATCTACATTGAACCTTAGACTTGCCTGTCCCTCAAAAAAATTGGGCCCCAAGTTTGTGGGTCCTTTCCCCCGTCAGGAGACAGATTAACAGTGTGGCCTATGAACTGGAGCTGCCAGAGTCATTCCGGATCCACCCGGTTTTTCATGTTGCCCTACTTAAGCCTACTGTTCCTGATCCCTTCTTGGGACGTGACACCGGCCCTCCCGAACCAATCTTGGTCGACGGTGAAGAGGAGTTTGAGGTGGAATCCATCTTGGATTGTAGAAAAAGGCGCAACCAGGTCCAATTTCTTGTAAAGTGGAAGAGATATGGCCCTGAGGAGAACTCATGGGAATCCGAGTGCAACATCCATGCCAAAAGATTGGTTCAGTCCTTCAAAGACTCTCATCCAGTTAAGGTGGCCCAGTTGGGCATTCGGAGGCTGCCCATTGGAGGGGGGCAATGTTATGAAGGGCAATCTAACCTGCAAGTTGGCGACGCTTCGGCGTGTGCGCAGTAATGACACTTCGGCGCTCGTGGGTGCGCGCCTGCGCAATAGCGGTGACTCTGCGTTCGCACATGCGCGCATGAGTTGCAACGGCACGCGTGTGTGTGCGGGTGCGCGCGGGAGCGTGCAGTGACACTTCTTGGCGCCAATCCGGGGCTATTTAAAGGGGCTGATGCCTGGGCTCCTTGCTGTCTGGTCTACAGCGTCCCTGAGACCCATCTGCTATCTGATAGATACCCTACCGATCTGTTCCTGTGACCCAGCTTGTTCCTGACGCTTCCTGCCTTCTGCCTGCCCTCTGACTCCCGGCTTGTTGACCTTGCTTCTGCCTGCTCCTTCTGCCACCTGCTGCCTGCCCGTTACCGACCCGGACTGAATAACGACTCTGCCTCTGCCTTTTGGACTGCACCTGATCTGCCAGCCAGTGGATGACCCGGCCTGTTTGGACTTGCCTGTGCCCTGTACTACAGGACACCTCCCTGCTGTCTGCTGCCTCTCTCCTCAGTTCCTGTGTGCCAAGCCTGCCTGCCATTCCAGCTTCCCTGCTGTCGCTGACACCTGCACAAGAGCTTCCTGAAGTCCAGCTCCATCTCTGCACCAGTGTTCCTGACAGGCACTTGTGCGACTCTGCACTCCCGAGCTCCCTGTTCCCACTTTAGGGGTTCCGGAGTAAGAGGTGCAAAAGAGGCCACTTCCTGCATCCCAGGCTCATCACCAGGTACGTGACAGCGGCACTATGAATCCAATTAGAGATGTTCTCTCTCTTCTAGCTTCAGCTGACAGAAAGGGGGAGGGGGAGATATACAGACAGCCCACAGCTCTCCTGTCACAGCGCTCCATTTACCAGAGAACTCGGCAGCGGCGCCGTGACAGGGAGAGGAGAGCTACGGGCTGTCTGTATATCTCCCCCGATCACCCCCCTCCCCCTTTTTGTCAGCCAAAAAGAGAGAGATCGGCTCTAGTTGAATTTGCCGTCCCGCCGCCTTGCTTCCTGCCTGCTTTTTTCCTCCCCGAGAATCATGGCACTAGCTTTTTAGGGGGAGGCAAACGCCCTCCCTTGCCCTATGGAGCGGACGCCCATGCCTTGGGTCCAGCATCTTCGGCTGGAGCCCACGGAGGGAGGAGGTATCCCAGGGTGCTGCCTTGCGAGGAGACCCATATCTGGAAGAGGAGGCCTGGGCCGAGGGACTGGTGAGAGATCACAGTGAAGGAAGGGGCCGGTAACTCTCTGGAGAGATGTCATTTTCCTGATAGAGGCCTAAAACCGCAAGGCAAGTTCTCCAGGTCTGTGGCAGAGACCCAACGTTCACCAGGTCTGTGGCAGAGACCTAAAGTTCACCAGGTCGGTGGCAGAGACCCAACGTTCACCAGATCTGTGGCAGAGTTTGTGCAGAGACTGTGTGTAATCTAAGTCGAGCATAACTCCGGCTGCTAGGATCCACTCTAATGGGAGACTATCCGGCTGAGCTGAGACTACCTGAAGATATAGGTAGTGAATATGTAGTCGTTTGTGCCTGGACCTACTCCAACACCTCTTGCTGTCCTGTTCTCCATCCATCCTTTCCTATTAATGACTATGCATATGAGAAAATAAACTCTACGTTGGAGTTGCAATTGGTGTGGACCTTGGAGTTATTGGGGAAGAGAGACTTGTCTTTATTGCAGTGAAGACGGGAACCATTCTCTGGAGAACCTAGCCATAGAGACCCAGGTACATTACACCGCTCAACCTCTTTACACAGGAGGGTACGGGCATGTGGTACGGTGTGCCCCTTTTCTTACAAGTGAGCCTAAGGTAGGAAGAGGGGTGTGTGTGCTACACGTGTAATTTCATATTCTCCTAACTTAGCAGGTGTCTGTGTCAACTTAACGACACCACAAACACAGGTCGCAAATGCAGTGCCTTTGCCTGCATCAGATAGCATGATACGCTAGTACCATGCAATACGATGCAGGTTGTGGTTGCTGTGCACTTTGTAAAGTAGAACATGCACTACTTTTGGTGTGGTTAGGCACGATTTCAGCCCAATTAAATGAATGGGCTGAAATTGTACTGCCCCCAGATCACATTTGAATCGCACAGGAACACACAGCACGTTTCTGTGCAATTCATGGTGTGAGCCGGCCTTAAAGCGGAGCTCCACCCTAAATAGCAACTTTTGCTATTTGGAACCCTCCCCCCCTCCGGTGTCACAATTGACACCTTTCAGGGGGGAGGGGGGTGAAGATACCTGTCTAAGACAGGTATTTTCACCCACATCCGGGAGTCCTGTCTCCGGGAATCTGCGGGAGTTACGTCACTTCCCGCAGACTTCCCTTGGTGTTCTGGGAGACACTCGGCTCCCAGAACACAGGAGCACCAATCAGAACGGCGCAGCGCGACTCGCGCATGCGCCGTAGGGAACCGGGCATGAAGCCGCAGGGCTTCACTTCCTGGTTCCCTCAGCGAGGATGGCGGAGGGAGCAGCAGAGCGACGAGCGGTCGCTCGTCCTCTGCTGCGGACGTCGCTGGACTCCAGGACAGGCAAGTGTCCAAATATTAAAAGCCAGCAGCTGCTGTAGCTGTAGCTGCTGGCTTTTAATTTTTTTTTCCGGTGGAGCAACCCCTTTAACTGATATGGTGTTATGTTGAAAATAGCAGGACTAGACTTTTGCAAAGACGCCTGAGAGGCAGTAGATAACATATTACACAGTTAAATGGGTCAGATGAAGGACAAATCTCTTGCTAAGTCTGCTAGCTTAAACAGCTCATTTGGATTTTCAGTGTCTCAAGTTAGCAGGCAGTTTTGGGCTTTTATATTAGAAAATCCTGCATGCTCTGCAAGAAAAGTGTTATAGAGTTAGAAAATAATGAACAAAAAATTATGAAAATATTAAGATTTAAGATATAAAATACAAATTATGTGATCTTCTAAAGAATCTAAAATACATTAAACAAACATTATAGTCTTTCTTTAAAGAGTAGGTCCGCCCACCCTGCAAAAATTAAAAGCCAGCAGCTACACATACTGCAGCTGCTGACTTTTAATAATAGGACACTTACCTGTCCTGGAGTCCAGTGATGTCAGCATTGTAGCTGATGCTTCCATCGGCTGTTGCGTGCTGCCGTCGCCATTGCTGTTAAGGGAACCCGGCAGTGTAGAATTATGGCTTCACGCCGGGTCCCTACTGCGCATGCGCGAGGCACCACCGCTCTCTCCTACTGGCCCAGCGTTGGGGGAAGGAGGAGGAGCCGAGCTGTGATGTAATTCGCTGCGGCCCCAACTCCCAGAAGTGGGGACAGGATACCTGTCAGGTATCTGCTCCCCCCCCCCGAAAGGTGCGTGACACCAGAGGGGGGAGAAATGATCGGAGGTTCCACTTTTGGGTGGAACTCCTCTTTAAGCATTTATCTGCAGAATTATTACAGGTATACCCCTTCCCCCATACGAGGAGATGTTGAGACAGGGGGGTTGAAGAGGGAAATGGAGGATTTGAAAGCACTTATTTAGGCACCTCCCACAAGAGCAGATATAGGAGCTCTTATCTCTAAAGTGGAGGAAACACATCGCATGGAATTAGAAATAATCCGAGGGGATTTGCAGGTGGTATCGGATCGAGTAACAGAGGGCGAGAATGCGTCCCATCTCCTGGAACAAAGGGTGAAGTTGTTGGAGGGATCCAGCCAGGCTCAAGTAGAAACTACGGTCGCCCTACAGTTACGCCTGGAGGACCTCGAGGACCGCAGTCGCCGTAACAATGTACGTATTTGGGGCCCCAGAGGCGACTGACCAGGAAGATCTACAGGAGATGGTAAAGTGCATTTTTCAAAAAATAATGAAGGACGCTATGCCTGCAAACTGTGAACTTGATAGAGCCCATAGGGCGTTGGGCCCTAAATCTAAAGATAGAAGTCGCCCCCGGGATGTGGTGTGTTGCTTGCACTATTTTGTGCAATTCTAAGGCAAGCATGGGAGGCAGGAACAATATAATTAATGGGGCACAGCTAAAGATTCTACCAGACTTATCAAGCGCCACTTTGCAGCGTAGAGCTCTACTTCGCCCAGTATTAGATCGAGTGAGGGAATGGGGAGGAACTTATCGGTGGAGATTCCTAATCTCAGTGCTAATCAAAAAGGGCTCACTTGCGTTTTGGTTGCGTTCCAGAGCCGATCTGACAGAACTATATTCTTTTTTGGGAACTGAACCATTTGAGGTGCCCGACTGGATGCAACTAAACCCAAGAATACATAGACTACAGAGGTAACGGACTAGAGACATGAATAAACAAGGGGATTAACATTTGATGTTGGCCCTTTTTTCCCTTGCTTTAAAGACTACTTATTTGACCTTTTTGTTTTTGTTTTTTCTCTCTTTTTTTTCTTGCTGGCTGTTTTTTTTTTTTTTAAGGCCTAAAGCTATTGGACTGGTTTACGTATGAGGAAGAGGGGGAGGGGGCGGGAAGAGGGCATGGGGTATAGGAATAGGGGGGAAGGGTGGGGTCGGGGGGTTGGGGGTGTGTAGGTGAGGGGAGACCCCGCCCCCCCTTTTTTTTTCTTCTCAACCTCCTCACTTAGAAATGGTGGGGTTATTTAATCTTGCATATGATATGTAAAAGCGGAGAGGTTAGGGGTAAAAAGGCGGCCCACAGAATGTGTTAGGGTAAGTACAGTCAAACTTGCCCTCTTTTTTTTTTCTGTGGGCTATTTTTTGTTTTTATATATCATATTTTTTTGATGAGTATAATATAAGGAGGATTAGCATCTATGGAGGGGGAAGGGGAGGGGGGGTAGGAGAATAGTGGGGGGGGGGGGGTAAAGGGGTATAAGAGGTTGGCAGGAGGTAACATGGAAGACGGGGATAGTATTCGTAACGGGTAAATACCCCGAAAGGTTAAATAGCGAGCTCCTTTGTACTCGCCTCGTTGGCCGCTCATCCCGCTCCCGACGGGTGCAGTATAAGCACACAGAGGCACATATTGATATACACATATACACATGAATACATTTTCACGCACATACATTCACTCAAACCCATTTAGAGACATACACGTTTATACACAGGAGAATGCTCCTTTTTAGTTTGTTTTTATTGGCCTTTTCACTGGCTTTTTTTATTTTTTATGTAATTATTTATTTATTTTGTTGTTCTGGTTTATGAGAGACAAAGTAGGGTAGGGTTACATACACAAATATACACTACAAACATCACTACAAACATCACAAAAAAAAAAAAAAAGTTTTTCACAATTAGATTTGAACAATTAGATTGAAGGTGGTTGATATGGACCGGGGTTTCTCCCATGTGAATAACTGGGAATTTGAGGGCTTCTATCCCCGAGGTCAAGCCACCCACTGCCTCATCATCCTTATCCTCCTCAGCTTTCCTTCTATCACTTTTTCTTCATCTTCCTCTTTTTTTAATACATTGTTCTTCCTCCTTTACTAATTGACTTAAACGTTCCTTTATTTGTCTTCTATCTTCCCCCTCCCGTAACCAATTAGTTCCCTTTTGTTTAGCTATGGTTAATACTCCTGCTATAACATTTGGATCTAACGAGGGGTATATTTTCTTTGGGACAGGAGGGGGTTTTTCTTGATAAAAATTAGGGGGAGCTGATGGACTTCCTATTGCGTCTTCTAATTGCTCTTTCTTTTCCATTTTTACACTTGTATATTTCTTTCTATATTCCTTCATACCCTTTGCCCAAATCTTACAACATTTTGTCATGTAATCTTTGTCAAGGTCTTTTATGGGATAATTATACTGTTTATGTTGGCCACATATTCTGGTCACTTCCTCCCACTCTCTTCCTCGGAACATGGTTTGTATTCCCCCAAACATGGCACTTCTAACTGATGTGCTCTTTCTAAAACTAGTGACCAAAAAGGATCAGTATAATTTTTCCCATAATTTACTATAATGTAATCAATCGGAGAGGGTTGGTGCTGCTTACCTTCGGCTTCCTTTCCTGCTTGATTACCCATTATAGCAAACAATAATACTTATACTTTAAAATTAAAAAATTTCAGACTTGCTTTCTCTATTTCGTTCCAGGGGCGGAAAATGTCCTTAAACTTATGACAAGGAACCCAGTGTTCTCCTTTTTTAAATACAACCAGACACTGTATTTCTGCTACACTTAGTCCCTCGAACACCGGACTGGGGGGTAGTATGTTGTGTATATTAAACCTTAACATATGTTGTTTTGATCCCTGGAACATAGGACCCTTGCCAATTTTGACATGATACCCCCCTGGAACAATCGCCACTAATGACGTGGTCTTCCCTTTTATAAGCAAACAATAAACCAGTTTTACATTCAGGACAACAATATACAGTCGACATTTAAAAAGGTAACCCTTTTTGTGTACACCTTTAGATATAGAGTTTCCACAGATCCGTCCTATGTAGAGAAGAATTTAAGATTCTTCCTCAATCTAATAACCTGGTCTGGCCAACCTAGCGAGACCCTCTGTATCTATTCTAAATCTACCTTTCAATCTTAACAGAGTCCCAGAAAACTTGTAGTTTTCTCGAGAGTCTACTTTATGGTGAACCAATTGACAAGGCAAGACTGTTGTTCCCAATAATAATTAAAGGGGGTCTTACCTGTTCAATTGGATCATCCCACTTCTGACACCACTGAAAGGTTCTGGTTCTGTTGGACCTTCTTGGCTCGAGCTGGACTCGGGATCTGTGGAAGTCTCTCTGACCGGCCGGATATTCAAGACACCAATAAACAGTGAATGGTATACAGGAATATGTGTTTTAATGGTTACATGTCCTTTTTTATACACAGCGAGAAAAGTTGCCTCCCTCCTATGGACCTATCAGCAATAAGCAAAAACCTCATGATTTAGACAAAAATAAATTCTAACAGGTTTTTTTGACTTCTGCAAAAGCGGTCAGTTAACATACGTCAATTGTGGTCAAACTAGACATGTTCTGACATTTGAAACAGGAAGATAAGAAACGCCAGATGTCAGTTGGTCAATCTGTCAGTTAAAAAGCAGAAGTAAGATAGACTTTTTCCCGGGAAAAGGCCTGACCACAAAGTCTAAATATACTTGGCTGTCAGTTACACAGAAGAAAGATTAGTTTGACCACAAAAGTCACATTCTGTTTTACAGTTCAGAAAAACATATTCTGTACTAATACATATTTAAAGAGAACTCTAATCATGAATATTAGTTCATATTGGTTGATACCTTACAAGAAGTAAGTGAGAAATAATAGTGGGGGTGTGTTACAGGCCCCCTAACCAGAAGGAGGATCTGCACCTTCTATCACAGTTAGAAATGGCAACAAGGCATTTTAGCGCTGTACTAATTTTGAGTCAAAGTCCAGAACTAAATCCAATTGAGAATTTGTGGCCAGACTTCAAAATTAGATGGAGAGCGTCTGTAAACAGCAATCTGACAAAGCTTGACCTTTTTTGCAAAGAAGAATGGCCAAAAATGTCTCTTTCTAGATGTGCAAAGCTGGTAGAGGCATACCCAAAAAGACTTGCAGCTGTAATTGCAGCGAAAGGTGGTTCTACAAAGTATTGACTCAGGGGGGCTGAATACAAATACACGCCACACTATTCAGATATTTATTTGTAAATCATTTTGAAAACCATTTATCGTTTTCCTTCCACTTCACAATTATGTGCCACTTTGTGTTGGTCTATCACAGGGGTAGGCAACCACGGCCCTCCAGCTGTGGTTAAATTACAAGTCCCATGAGACATTGCAAGACCCTGACAATCAATCACAGGCATGACTCCTAGAGGCAGAGGCATGATGAGATTTGTAGTTTCACTACAGCTGGAGTGCCAAGGTTGCCTACCCCTGGTCTATCATATAAAAAAAACAATAAAATACATTGGTTGTAACATGACAAAATGTTGAAAATTTGAAGGGGTACGAATACTTTTTCAAAGCACTGTATATTAACAGTTAAAAGCGAGGTCAGAGCATTTTGGTCACATAAAAGACGACGAAGGGAGGATAGTTACAGATGACAGGGAAAAGACAACTGTACTAAATGCTTTCTTCTCCTCAGTTTTTACACAGGAAAAAGAGGGGTATACCGACCACGACTGTACTGTTAGCCATACGGGTACATCCTGCGATGTGATACTAACAGAAGCCTGTGTCCAGAAAAGACTAGAAAAGCTTAACACAAATCACCAGGACCGGATGGCTTACACCCGAGAGTCCACAAAGGACTCAGTCAGGTTATAGCCAGACCATTATTCCTAATCTTTTTGGATAGCAGATTGACAGGAATGGTACCAGCTGATTGGAGAATAGCCCATGTGGTACCAATACCAAAAAAGGGCAGAGACATATACCTGGAAGCTACAGGCCAGTCAGCCTAACATAAATAGTATGTAAACTATTGGAGGGGATGATAAGAGTCTATATCCAAGAATTTGCTGATGAAAACAGTGTCATTAGCAGTAATCAGCATGGGTTTATGAAGGGTTGTTCCTGCCAGACCAAGTGAGCTGCCATCTAGATGGGGAAGGCCTGTGGATGTGGTGTATCTTGATATTGCAAAGCATTTGATATACCGTATTTATCGGCGTATAACACGCACCGGCGTATAACACGCACCCCAAGTTTAGGAGGGAATTTTAAGGAAAAAAACTTTTAGGAGGGAAATTCAAGGAAAAAAAACTTACATTTAAATGCAGCATGCAGCCTTGCCCAGTGTCCATCTGCAGCCTTGCCCAGTGTCCATCTGTCCATCTGCAGCCTTGCCCAGTGTCCATCTGTCCATCTGCAGCCGTGCCCAGTGTCCATCTGTCCATCTGCAGCCGTGCCCAGTGTCCATCTGTCCATCTGCAGCCTTGCCCAGTGTCCATCTGTCCATCTGCAGCCGTGCCCAGTGTCCATCTGTCCATCTGCAGCCTTGCCCAGTGCCTTTGCGATTGTGTCAGTCCCAGCGTTTTTTAAAATTTGGCGCCGATTTCTGTTGAGAGGAGCGAGCGGGGCCAAGTGTACTTCGGCTAGACTCGGCTCCTCTCGCAGTCCCGCCCATCTCCACTGACTGCGCCGCTGACGGAGAAAGCCGAGTGTACTTCGGCTAGACTCGGCTCTGCTCACAGTCACAGGCAGGACTGCGAGAGGAGCCGAGACTAGCCGAAGTACACTCGGCTTTCTCTATGTCAGCGGCGCAGTCAGAGATGGGCGGGACTGCGAGAGGAGCCGAGTAAAGCCGATTGTACTTCGGCTTCGGCTCCGCTCGCTCCTCTCGCTCGTTTTCAGCAGGGGAATTTGACGGAGTATCGGCGTATAACACGCACCCACGATTTTCCCCTGATTTTAAGGGGAAAAAAGTGCGTGTTATACGCCGATAAATACGGTCGTTCCCCAAAAACGCTTAATCTACAAACTGAGGTCTGTAGGCATGGACCATAGGGTCTGTTCTTGAATATAAAAATGGTTACAGGGGCGTGTCCAAAGGGTGGCGATAAAGAATGTGTACTCAGACTGGTCTGGAGTGGTAAGTGGGGTACCCCAAGGCTCGAACTTGGGATCAATTCTGTTTAAATTATTCATAAATGATATAGAGGTCCGTAAAACTACTGTAGCACAATCTCAGTTTTAGCAGGATGACACAAAAATAATCATGGCAATAACTTCACATCAGGATATATAAATTTTACAGGAAGACCTGAATAAAATAATGGGGTGAACAACTACATAGCAAATGAGGTTTAATGTTCAAAAATGTAAAGCAATGCACTTGGGGGCTAAAAATATAAATGCAAACTACTCACTAGGGCAAGAACCTCTGGGGGAATCAAGGATGGAGAAAGAAATAAAAGTGTGGCGTGCATTTGTATTCAGCCCCCTTTACTCTGACACCCTAACTAAAATCTAGTGGAACCAATTGCCTTCAGAAGTCACCTTATTAGTAAATAGAGTCCACCTGTGTGTCATTTAATCTCCGTATAGGAGAACGTTGGGACTTTAAATGAGGCGGTGACCGGGTAAGGTCAATTGCCTCCATCCCTATCTAATTGACACAAACAAGAGGACTAATGGTTGGGACTTTGAATGAAGCAGGCAGGTGTTATTAGTTTGAATTTATTGGAGATCAACGATGAGTTGCATGAGGGTAGTCATGGGTAAACATAGAAAAACAATATATTTCATTCAGTGGATAACCATACAGCAATTACAATTTACCACTTAATAATACAAATCACATAATATAAGTGATCACTATATAGATAAAACATATGGTTGGCATAAAACACGGCATATAGTAGCTCTATGCATTTCGTGGATTCATCCACTCTTCAGGAGCATGCACGTGGAAATTGAATGCTCTAGTATAGTAATAACAAGAATATCTGCAAGGGGTGTCGCTGGTGGGTAGTGATGAGCCGAACACCCCCGGGTTCGGTTCGCACCAGAACCCGGGAACGGACCGAAAGTTCGTACGAACATTAGAACCCTATTAAATACAATGGATGCGAACGTTCGAATTCTAAAGTGCTAATTATAACGACTATTATGCATGTTATTGTCCTAAAAAGGGTTTGGGAACCCGGGTTCTGCACCAGGGGACATGTATCAATGCAAAAAGAAGTTTTAAAAACGGTCGTTTTTCGGGAGCAGTCATTTTAATGATGCATAAAGTGAAAAAAAAAAAGTCTAATATTCCTTTAAATATCGTACCTGGGGGGTGTCTAAAGTATGCCTGTGAAGTGCCACGTGTTTCCCGTGTTTAGAACTGTCCCTGCACAAAATGACACTTCTAAAGGAAAAAAAAAGCCATTTAAAACTGCTTGCGGCTTTAATGTAATGTCTGGTCCCGGTAATATGGATGAAAATCTTTAAGAAAAATGGCATAGCTACCCCATGACCCCCCCCTACCCCAGCCCATTACCAGCCCCTTTGGGTCTTGTATGGATATTAAGGGGAACCCCGCACATAAAATAAAAAAGGCCCTATATACTCTGAACAGCCGTATACAGGCGGTGCATACAAGACAGGGACTGTAGGTTTGTTCTTATGTAGAATCTGTTTGTAATTTTGAACAGGTACATTGTTTAAGTGTAGCTCCAGCCCAAAAATCTATTTTTAAACTTTTTGGAAAACATAGGTAAGGGTTATCACCCCTGTAACATTTGTTTTGCTGTCTGTGCCCCTGTTCAGAACATTTCACCTCACTTTCCGTCCCAATGACAACTGTTTTTGAAATGTGGTGTTTTTCTTGAAACAAGGATTGGTGATAAAGCATCAGTACAGAGGAGACACCTTTCTCCCATATTAATTCTTACAGGAGAGAATTTTCCTTCCTAGGGGTAGATTTCCTCTCACTTCCTGTTGTCTTCTTGCGTTTGCAAGTAGGAGTCGTTTGTAAGTTGGATGTTTGAAAGTAGGGACCTGCCGTATATACTCTGCAGAAATAGGCCCCTTAGTTGTTGGTGTTGGTACAACACTGTAAGCACTCACAGTTACTCTTGGTTGGTGCTGGAACGCCCTGCTGTCAACTATTATATCAGGAATTGTAATTACATATAATTGTTGAACAGTGGTAGTAAAAATTGGGCCTTTGATGGTGGTGCTGGTGCCACAACACTGTAAGCCCTGACAGTTACTCTTGGTGGGTGCAGCAATGGGCCCTGCTGTGAATTATTAGATCAAGAATTGTAATTGCATGCCCCTGTTGAACAGGGGCTGAAAAATTGGGCCTTTCGTGGTGGTGGTGGTGGTGGTGGTGTTGCCACAACACTGTAAGCCCTCAGAGTTACTCTTGGTGGGTGCAGGAATGGGCCCTGCTGTGAATTATTAGATCAAGAATTGTAATTACATGCCCCTTTTGAACAGGGGCTGAAAAATTGGGCCTTTCGTGGTGGTGGTGGTGGTGGTGGTGGCGTTGCCACAACACTGTAAGCCCTCAGAGTTACTCTTGGTGGGTGCAGCAATGGGCCCTGCTGTGAATTATTAGATCAAGAATTGTAATTACATGCCCCTGTTGAACAGGGGCTGAAAAATTGGGCCTTAGGCACTGGGGGCACAACACTGCAACCCCTCACAGATACTGTACTTGGAGCACAGCAATGAGCCCTATTGCAAAGTATTGCTTCAAAAATTGTAATTACACGCCCCTGTTAAACAGGGGCTGAAAAATTGGGCCTAGGCACTGGTGGCACAACACTGCAACCCCTCACAGATACTGTACTTGGAGCACAGCAATGAGCCCTGTTGCAAAGTATTGCTTCAAAAATTGTAATTACACGCCCCTGTTAAACAGGGGCTGAAAAATTGGGCGTTAGGCACTGGTGGCGGCACCCATAAACAAAAATGATCTTCCAAGCTATCATCATCAATCGTATCATTGAGGACTCGGAGGAGGAGGATAGCCAGTCAACATAACAGCACAGGCACTCAGCATCAGCATCAGTCTTGAAGGGATGTGACATGTTAAAATCAATTAGTCTGTTATATCAGCATCAGGTGTGTGGTAGCTGGTGGTGATCCAAGACTGGTTCATCTTGATGAAAGTCAGTCGATCAACCGAGTCGGTGGACAGGCGCACCCTGTGATCCGTGACAAATCCTCCAGCAGCACTGAATGTGCGTTCCGAAAGAACGCTGGATGCAGGACAGGCCAGTAGCTCAATTGCATACTGTGCAAGCTCTGGCCAGTGATCCATCCTCAAGACCCAGTAAGCCAGAGGATTTTCGGTGGGGAAGGTGTCCAAGTCTGACCTTGCCCCTAGATATTCCTGCACCATGTTTATCAGACGCTGGCGATGGTTGCTGGAACCGATCATACTTTGGGGCTGCGGACTAAAGAATTGTCTGAACGCATCGGTCAGACGGCCACCTTCCCCACCGCTCCTTCTTTGACTGGCCGAAGCCTCAGCAACTCGTTGTCCAGGACCAGGAGTTTGTAACCTCCCAGTCTCTGGGAACGCGTTGCACAGACCTTTCTGCAAGGCCTCCCGGAGTTGTCTCATCCTCTGCTCCCTCTGCGACGGTAACATAAGGTCCGCAACCTTACCCTTGTACCGTGGATCAAGGAGAGTGGCCAGCCAGTAATGGTCCCTCTCCTTGATCCGAAGAATACGAGGATCCTTCCGCAGACTTTGCAGGATCAGGGAGGCCATGCAGCGTAGGTTAGCTGAGGCATTCGGTCCGGAGTCCTCTGGGTCACTAAGGACGACATGATCCGCAGCCACCTCCTCCCAGCCACGTACAAGTCCACTGGTTTCTTGGGACTGTAAATCATCCCTAAAAGACTGCTGCTGATGATGCTGAGTGCCAGCCTCCACCTCCATGCTGACACAATCCTCCTCCTCCTCCTCCTCCTCTTCCTGTGCGATGGGTGGGACAGAAGGAACACTGTCTGGGTAAAGGGGGCCTTGAGAGGCAAGGAAGTCCTCCTCTTCCTGCCTCTGTTCTGCCTCAAGTGCCCTGTCCATTATTCCACGCAGCGTGTGCTCCAACAGGTGGACAAGAGGTACAGTGTCACTGATGCATGCACTGTCACTGCTCACCATCCTCGTGGCCTCCTCAAATGGTGCCAGGACAGTGCATGCATCCCTGATCATGCCCCACTGGCGTGGAGAAAAAAAACCAAGCTCCCCTGACCCTGTCCTGGTGCCGTAGTCGCACAGGTACTCATTGATGGCCCTCTGCTGCGTGTGCAGCCGCTGCAGCATGGCCAACGTTGAGTTCCACCTGGTGGGCATGTCACATATAAGGCGGTTCTTGGGCAGGTTCAACTCCTTTTGCAGCTCAGCCAGGCGAGCACTGGCATTATAAGATCTGCGGAAATGCACACAGACTTTCCTGGCCTGCCTCAGGACATCCTGTAAGCCCGGGTACCTGCCCAAGAACCGCTGCAGCACCAGGTTAAGGACGTGAGCCACACAGGGCACATGGGTCAGTTGTCCCTGTCGGAGGGCGGAGAGGAGGTTGGTGCCATTGTCGCAAACCACCATTCCTGGCTTAAGCTGGCGTGGCGTCAACCACCTCTCGGCCTGGCCCTGCAGAACAGACAGGACCTCTGACCCAGTGTGGCTTCTGTCCCCCAAACACACCAGCGCAAGCACGGCATGGCATCTTTTTGCCTGCGTACTTGCGTAGCCCCTTGAACGGCTACGGAGCACCGCTGGTTCAGAGGACAAAGCACAGGAAGAAGCCATGGAGGAAGAAGAAGAGGAGGGGGTGGAGGAGAGAGGTGTGTCACAACCAGTAGTAGCATTTTGGAGGCGTGGCGGTGGAACAACCTCCAACACTACTGCACCTTGTCCTGCATCCTTCCCAGCTGCCAAAAGAGTGACCCAATGGGCCGTGAAAGAAAGGTAACGTCCCTGTCCATGCCTGCTGGACCATGAGTCAGCGGTAATATGCACCTTACCGCTGACCGCCCTGTCCAGCGAGGCCAAGACATTGCCTTCCACATGCCGGTAGAGAGCCGGAATAGCCTTCCGTGAGAAAAAGTGGCGTTTGGGAACCTGCCACTGAGGAACCGCACATTGCACAAACTCACGGAAGGGGGCCGAGTCTACCAACTGAAAAGGCAGCAGTTGAAGCGCTAGCAATTTAGCCAAGCTAGCATTCAACCGCTGGGCATGTGGATGGCTGGGAGTGAACTTCTTTCGACGGTCCAGCAGCTGGGGCAGGGAAATTTGCCTGCTAGAATCGGACGTCGGTGTACTGCTAGCAGAGTGGCCGCAAGTACTTGGCTGTGACACACCTAATTCTACACCTTCATTCCTCTCAGTGCATGTTTCAGAGAGGACTGAAGTTATAGTGGGGTTGGAGATCCCAGCTGATGCGGTGCAAGGAGAGGTCCGCTTTGTTCTTTGGTGTGGGTCTTTGAGGTAGGCTTGCCAACGAGCTGCATGGCAGGTCAACATATGTCTGGTCAGGCATGTGGTACCCAAGCGGCTGATGTTTTGGCCACGCGATATACGCTTGAGACATATGTTGCAAACAGCAGCTGTGCGATCTGATGCACTAGCCTCAAAAAAGGCCCACACCAAAGAACTTTTTGAATGACGGGCAGAGGCAGCGCCCTGCACAGGCGGAGCTCTGCGGTGTGATTCCGTCGGTGTACTGCCCTTACGCTGGCCACCAAAGGGCATCCTGCCTCGTTGGAGATGTGCCTCCTCCTCATCCTCCTCCTCCTCCTCTCTCCTATTAGGCACCCACGTGGAGTCAGTGACCTCATCATCCCCTCCCTCCTCATCACTGGAGCCAATCTGGCAGTATGCTGCAGCTGCTGGAACATGACTGCCAGATTGGTGTCCTTCTTGAGCATCCCCTCTGTCTGCTCTCACGCTACTGCCTTCCTCTAGCTGGGTTTCATCATCAGACCCTTCGAAACGCTGGGCATCCTCCTGGAGCATGTACCCAACACTGTGCTCAAACAGTTCGGGGGACTCCTCAGGAGGAGGACATGGTGGGTCTAGGGAAGGAGTGACTGATGATGAGTCTGACATTGATACCAGGGAAGAGGACGCTTTGGCAGCTGCTTTGCCAGTACCCTGAGCCTGGGTGAGAGAGGATGAGGAGGAAGAGGAGGGCTTGGTCATCCACTCTACCAAGTCTTCGGCATGATGTGGCTCAACATGTCCAGCTGCCGAAAAGAAGGACAAGCGTGTCCCATGGCCATGTGCTGATGACAATGCACCGCGTCCACGACCAGCACTGTTGCCCCCAGACACAGAGCCTGCTTGCCCTCTTTTATTGCCTCCTGACTGTCTGCCTCTCCTTGTTTGCCTTCCAGACATTCTAATGGATGGCCTGCAGGGAGATGGGAAAAAAGCAATAAGGGCTACCTTCAGTTGTCCTTCTCTGTCCCTTTACTTAAGGATTTCTAAATATGGTTGAGGATGATTGCTTTCGCACAGAATAGCACAATGACAATTTCCCTGACTGTCCAAAAAACAAGGATTTCAAAGATGGTTGATGAGGAATGCTTTAGCACAGTATAGCACAATGAGAATTTCCCTCACTGTCCTTCCCTGTCCCTACAAACAAGGTTTAGCACAGTAAAACACACTGACACTCTCCCTACCTATAGTTTTCTGTCCCTATAAAAATTTTTTTTTAAAGATGGTTGATGATGAATGCTTTAGCACAGTATAGCACAATGAGAATTTCCCTCACTGTCCTTCCCTGTCCCTACAAACAAGGTTTAGCACAGTAAAACACACTGACACTCTCCCTACCTATAGTTTTCTGTCCCTATAAATTTTTTTTTTTAAAGATGGTTGATGATGAATGCTTTAGCACAGTATAGCACAATGAGAATTTCCCTCACTGTCCTTCCCTGTCCCTACAAACAAGGTTTAGCACAGTAAAACACACTGACACTCTCCCTACCTATAGTTTTCTGTCCCTATAAAAAATGTTTTTTTAAAGATGGTTGATGATGAATGCTTTAGCACAGTATAGCACAATGAGAATTTCCCTCACTGTCCTTCCCTGTCCCTACAAACAAGGTTTAGCACAGTAAAACACACTGACACTCTCCCTACCTATAGTTTTCTGTCCCTATAAAAAATGTTTTTTTAAAGATGGTTGATGATGAATGCTTTAGCACAGTATAGCACAATGAGAATTTCCCTCACTGTACTTCCCTGTCCCTACAAACAAGGTTTAGCACAGTAAAACACACTGACACTCTCCCTACCTATAGTTTTCTGTCCCTATAAAAATTGTTTTTTTAAAGATGGTTGATGATGAATGCTTTAGCACAGTATAGCACAATGAGAATTTCCCTCACTGTCCTTCCCTGTCCCTACAAACAAGGTTTAGCACAGTAAAACACAATGACACTCTCCCTACCTATAGTTTTCTGTCCCTATAAATTTTTTTTTTTAAAGATGGTTGATGATGAATGCTTTAGCACAGTATAGCACAATGAGAATTTCCCTCACTGTCCTTCCCTGTCCCTACAAACAAGGTTTAGCACAGTAAAACACACTGACACTCTACCTACCTATAGTTTTCTGTCCCTATAAATTTTTTTTTTTAAAGATGGTTGATGATGAATGCTTTAGCACAGTATAGCACAATGAGAATTTCCCTCACTGTCCTTCCCTGTCCCTACAAACAAGGTTTAGCACAGTAAAACACACTGACACTCTCCCTACCTATAGTTTTCTGTCCCTATAAAAATTTTTTTTTAAAGATGGTTGATGATGAATGCTTTAGCACAGTATAGCACAATGAGAATTTCCCTCACTGTCCTTCCCTGTCCCTACAAACAAGGTTTAGCACAGTAAAACACACTGACACTCTCCCTACCTATAGTTTTCTGTCCCTATAAAAAATGTTTTTTTAAAGATGGTTGATGATGAATGCTTTAGCACAGTATAGCACAATGAGAATTTCCCTCACTGTCCTTCCCTGTCCCTACAAACAAGGTTTAGCACAGTAAAACAGACTGACACTCTCCCTACCTATCCTTCTCTTTCCCTAAACTAAAGGAATCCAGGTTAAGCAAGAAAAAAAAATGTCACTGTCCCTGCCTATGCTTCTCTTTCCCTGCTCCGGAACACACTACACTAGGCCGCCGTGCTGGCGGCCTTTTATAGTGTGGGGCGTGTACTAAACACCCTCAGCAATAATTGGCCACAGGCATCCTGCCTGTGGCCAATCATTGCTCTCCTTGCTGCCGGCGCTGTGATTGGCCAAGCATGCGGGTCACAGTGCATGCTTGGCCAATCACAGCGCCTGGATGACACTGCGATGGCGTAGTGCATTGTGGGCCGCGAATTAGGCGCGAACGGCCCAAATCGTTCGTTGTTCGGCGAACGATCGAACAGCCGATGTTCGAGTCGAACGTATGTTCGACTCGAACACCGAGCTCATCCCTACTGGTGGGAGCTGAGGTGGTATTGGCAGACCGGGACTCAACAAGGATGGTTTCCAAAAAAGGAAATTCCAAAAAATAATGGTCATAACTGACCATGAGTGCTGGAAACAAAAGTAAAATTATAAAATAGACTGGGAACTTGTATCATGTGATATCATGGGTCATAAGTCCTATACTTGGTAAAGGATAGGATAATGAGATGCTAATGAGTGTATAGGTAAGGTTAGGTTAGTGAGAGTAGAAAGTTAGAATGATAAAGAGGTGAAATACATAGAAAATTAAGAACCATTACCAAGGGTAAAACACGCATGCTCAGAATCAAGTCGGCGCATGCTCGGAAGCATTGAACTTATTTTTTCTCGGCTCGTCGTAGTGTTGTACGTCACCGCATTCTTGGCGGTTGGAATTTGGTGTGACAGTGTGTATGCAAGACAGCTTGAATCGAATTCCGTCGGAGTTTATCCCGATGGAAAATCCGACCGTGTGTACAAGGCATTAGTCCTCTTGTTTGTGTTAATCTCAGTATAAATACAGCTGTTCTGTGAAGCCCTCAGAGGTTTGTTAGAGAACCTTAGTGAGCAAACAGCATCATGAAGGCCAAGGAACACAACAGACAGGTCATGAAGAAGTTTAAAGCAGGGTTAGGCTATAAATAAATATCTCAAGGTTTGAACATCTCACGAAGCACTGTTCAATCCATCATCTAGAATTGGAAAGAGTATTGCACAACTGCAAACCTACCAAGACATGGGCGTGCACCTAAACTGACAGGCCAGGCAAGGAGAGCATTAATCAGAGAAGCAGCCAAGAGGGCCATGGTAACTCTGGAGGTGCTGCAGAGCTCCACAGCTCAAGTGGGAGAATCTGTCCTCAGGACAACTATTAGTCGTTCCCTCCACAAATCTGGCCTTTATGGAAGAGTGGCAAGAAGAAAAAAGTCCCCATTTGCAGTTTGCGAGAAGCCATGTGGGGGACACAGCAAACATGTGGAAGAAGGTGCTATGGTCAGTTGAGACCAATATTGAACTTTTTGGCCTAAAAGCAAAACGCTATGTGTGGCGGAAAACTAACACTGCACATCACCCTGAACACACAATTTTTTTCAGCAGGGACAGGGAAGCTGGTCAGAGGTGATGGGAAAATGGATGGAGCCAAATACATGGCAATCTTAGAAGAAAACCTGTGAAGCCTCGTACACACGACCGAGTTTCTCGTCCAAAACCGACAAGAAAAGTGCCGAGAGAGCTTTATTGTCGAGAAAACCGTTCGTGTGTATGGTTTTATGACGAGAAAACTGCCGTGAATCTCGACGAGAAAAATAGAGAACCTGCTCTCTATTTTCTCGTCCGGATTCTAGATTTTCTCGTCGGCCTGTTTTGTGACGAGAAAATGGTTCGTGTGTATGCTTTTACGACTCTTCAAAAAGCGCGCATGCTCAGAATCAAGTATGAGACGGGAGCGCATCTTCTGGTAAAACAAGCCTTCGTAATGGAGATAGCACATTCGTCACACTGTAAATTATTGCATCGTTTAAATGTTGTGCATTTAAATCTTCTTTAGAATGTTACAATAATGAAAACTAATGAACTTGTTTTGCTGCTGATATTCACACAGAGTTATGACTATCTATTTTAAACCTTTTTCATGCTGCTCTTAAGAAGATTTAGCTGTATTATATCGTGCAAGATCTTCAGAATATTTTAATGTTTTATATTTTTTAGATAGATGTTAATTGTAATTTGTCAATGTTTTGATAGTGATCTCCCATTGTATTTTTTAAATTTAGTCGTGTCAAGTTTACACCCTATATTTTTTAAAGAACACCTTTAATGATTTTTTTTGGTGTTATCTGTCCCTTTTTTTGGGGGTCAAACGTATCTGCTTACTCCAAAGGTAAATAAATAAATAAATATTATAAAAACACTTAGGCCCCTTTCACACGGAGGTCCGTTCAGGTCCGCCTGTCAGTTTTTTAGGCGGACCTGAAACGGATCCTCCATGTACCCCTATGGAGGCACGGATGTCAGCGGAGACATGTCCGCTGACATCCGCTCCGCCAAAGTGTGACGGAGGAAAACCCTATTTTTCCTTCCGTCGGCGGAGCGGATCGGATGACAACGGACTCTACGGTCCGTCGTCATCCGATTCCCCATAGGGGAGAGCGGCGCTCTGACAGGGTGGTCCCTGCACAGTGTGCGGGGACCGCCCAGTCATCCGTCGGCTCAGCGGGGATCAACGGAGCGATCCCCGCTGAGCAAGCGGAGCTTCACAGGGCGGATCTGCACGGATCCGCCCCGTGTGAAAGGACCCATAGTCAAGTATGAACTTAAACAAAAAAAACATTTATTCATGTCTTGAACAAAATAAATAGAAGGCAGCGCTGGAGAACCTGCTGCCATTTGTGCATCCATGGGACCCCAGAGCACACATCAACCCTGTGTGGACACTAAAATTGAGAGCTTGAGAAGCACAACAGTTGTGAGCACAATCTGATGCTGGCCTCCCAGAGGTCAGGAACAGCAGCAGGTAATATATATGTCCCAAGTCTGTGGTACTACAACAGGCTGCCTTCTGTCCGACCACAATGAAGCAAGGCCATCACCTCCTCGTCTTCTTGGCAGCCTTCCCTGAAGCCTTCTCTGCAGCCTTCCTTCTGTGTGTGGCTGGAGGCTGGGTCACTGGAGGGGTACTCCTGTCTGGAGGAGGAGAAGGAGGTGGAGGAGAAGGGGGTGGCGCAGAAGAAGAAGGTGGAGGTGGAGAAGGAGGTGGAGGAGAAGGGGGTGGCGCAGAAGAAGAAGGTGGAGGTGGAGGAGAAGGGGGTGGCGCAGAAGAAGAAGGTGGAGGTGGAGGAGGAGGTTGAGGTTCGGGATAGTTGTGCGACCTCACATATGGCCGTATTGGGGGTAATTCTCTCCATCACCCCCTTGTTCAGCAAGGTGATGAGCAGGGGCTCGCATAGGAGGCGTTGCTCCATGCTCATCACCTTGAACTTGGCCGGCAATGGCCTCTTCAGGGGATGTGGGCTCCTGGAGGGTGGCATGTGCCTCTCTAATAAGGGCCATTGCTGCCTCACTAGTGGTCCTGTCCCTCCCGCTTCTTTTAGCAAGGCAGATGGGAGGCACCTGAGATCTAGTGCTTCTCCTCGTGCCGGCCACCTCCTGTCTGCCACTGGGCCCTGCCACCTCCTGTCTGCCACTGGGCCCTGCCACCTCCTGGCTCACAGTGGGCCCTGCCACCTCCTGCCTCACAGTGGGCCCTGCCACCTCCTGCCTCACAGTGGGCCCTGCCTCCTCCTGCCTGACAGTTTCCAGACCCTCCTTCTGGCTGATTTCATCCTGTGTATGAAAAAGGGACATAGTTTAATATTTTGGTTTATTATTTTCACACAAATTTGAGATCATGAATGTAGCAATTTGAATGTAAATCAAGAGAAAAGACAAATATTTTTATGACTACATCAGATTGACTATTTAGCACCCAATTTATGGCAGACTAATGTCTCTAGATCTTGATTTCACTTTTGTATCCCAAAATAGTTTAGGATTTTCATCTTGCCTTCTTTTTCCTGCATTAAGTTTTTCACAATACATTTTCATTTAATACTATACCTGGCTCCAGATGTCCAAATCAGCTTCTTCCAGGATGGCTGCCTCCTCTTGCTCCAGAGAAGCCTCAGGGAAGTCTGGGGGGAAGAGTGGACAGTGATGGCCTTGCCTCAATGTGGTCATCCAGAAAGGACATCCTGCTGTAGTACCACAAATTGGGGACATACACATCATCTGCTGCTGCTCCTGACCTCTGAGAAGCCAGGACCTTAGAGCGTTCAGTCCTGTATGTGCCTCTCAAGCTCCCAATTTTAGTGTCCACCTGTTTTGCTGTTGCTGTGGGCACCTTGGTATGCACAAATGGGAGCAGGCTCTCCAGCGCTGCTTTTCTTACCCCTTTTTTTCTATAGATGGGGTTTTTTGTTTCCCACAGAGTGGGCAGCTCCCTTACCCGGTCTATAAATTCCGCAAGGAGTTCCTTGTCACTTATGAAGACATTCATTTTGGGTCTGCAAGCCCAAAAAAAATAATAAAAAATAATGTGAGGCACACAGTCTAACCTCCTGTAAATCTTAGTCACCATATATATCCTCCAACATTCTCTAGACAGTATAGGCCACCAAGTTCGCACGTCCGTCACTTTTACTCCTCTCTCCGCACACCGAACGTAGTATAGTCACATGTGTGTTTGCTATATATACACCACGCATGCGTAAAACTACGCACACGTCGCCCCGCACACGTCGCCCGCCCATGATGTTCTAAGTAACATCTTTTCCCCGTCCCTTCTCTTTCGGCGCGCAGACAGATATGGCGGATTCACAGCAGGTGTCTGTTAATTCCTCAAATAACGAGGAGGAGACAAGCCCGGAGACTGAGGAAACGTCACGACCAGGGAGGAGATTCAAGGCATCAAATATGTCTTATGCGGAGATAGCGGAGATGGCGGACATATTGCTAAAGTCGGATTATGACGCAAAGCATGGGCCGTATAGCAAACCTAATCGAAGGAAGGCCAAAATCATGAAGAAAGTCTTGAAGAGTCTGAAGAAGAATTTCGGGGTGAAACAATCAAATGAGCAGCTCAGAAAGAGGTGGTCTGACCTCAAACTGAGGGAGCCGGAGCAGTTAAGGAGCATTAAGAGAATGCTTGAAAAAAGTAAGTACTTTTTCCCCATTTTTCCTATTATTGTATTTCACAACTTGCATGTTGCTCCATGTTATTGCATTTTTCTATTGTACCTTACAAAATGTCATAGTTTGAACTTGGTTTGGCACAGTAAACGTTCGTTACAGACACATCGTTCGGCCACTATCCTCGATTTTTATAGATTTTACAGGGTTAAAATAATTTACACATCTGCCTGTTTTTATTCAATTGTTGTTCTTACATTGTTGGCTAGATGAGGTGTTTGTAAAGAGAATGAAATGCAAACTTTAATCAGTGTAAAGGAGAGGACACTCAGCAGCTGGTTCCACATCTGTACTTTTGAGCACTATAGTGTGGGCCACCAGAACCACATTTTTTGGGTGTCCCACACAGGTGCATCAGTGAATTTTTGTGGTGCCTCCATGTATAAAAATTGACAGCCAAAGGTGAATAGTAAAGAAATTATTTTGAAAAAATAATGTCTTCATCTTGAAATTCCGCCCAAACAGACACTTGTGCCCCACTTCCAAGCAATGTATCATGTTTTTATTTTTTATCGAGAATTTCTGTGTGATAACTAGACCTTTTGTTTGATTCTCATAGGGGAGAGAAGACTGGGAGGAGAACACTCCAGGGAGCACAGGAACCCCACACCTTCTAAACAACCCCAACCTCACCAAGACCCACAACCTGAGGATGTTGAGGAAGTTGAGGAAGTTGAAGAGGTGGAGGAAGGAGAAGTGCAGGAAGGAGAAGTGGATGACGTGGTGGAACTGGTCACCACAACAGGTCAGTATCTGTCACCACAGCTTCAGGTAAGAGATGTAGGCCTGCAGAGTTATAATACCTTTTGTATTTTTTTATAGGGGATGTAAATGTTGTGGTGAAAGAAAGTACGCGTTTCTCTGCTGACAGTGCCCTATACTATTTGTCCCGGATTGGATACAGTGCGAGTTGTACCGTGTATGTAAGTGGCGTTTTAGCCACACATATTTGTTTTTATATATTGCATATTATTTATTATGTATACTGCTGCATTGCATGTTTGGGTGGGCGTTGAGATGTGGTGTGGGCGTTGAACGCCGCACGTCGTCTCCAACCCACTTTCTCATGGCGGGCTTTTTGAACAAAGGTTATTGGCAGTCGCTTGGGTCCATCTCCAGCTCGGCCTATCATGGTTTGCTTCCTGGGAGGTGCGAACCGTATAGCGAACGTGGTAGGTTGACCTGGAGGTGGAGACTACCCACCTTGGATCTGGTGAGCTGTTTACCCAATCATATGTTGTAATCAATTATCTGTCTGATTGGTTGAGAACCTTGTTAGATTGTATTTGTTCACTATATATATTTCTGCAGTGGAAGAGGTTGGTTGATGCCCCTGTTGAAGAACATTTGTTCGAAACGCGTAGGGCTTGGTACACTACCTCATTCACTGCCCCTTTTTAAACGTTTTTATTGTTTGTGATCACTTTTATGTTGGTTGAATAAACCCTCATTGACCTGCACCATTGGAGCATTCCTTCCCTTCTTTTCTCCTCACATGGGTGGTTGGTCAAGTAATAGCTTCCTTTGGCCACTGGTTACTAATATTCACCGTGGTAAAGAGTCTCCTTGCTGAGTGGCGGTTCCAGTTCCATCGGAGGACCACCTGGATCGGTGTGAAACCCAGAGTCTGCTGTCAAGTCGGGGAGCCTACCGGACAGTCTACATTGGGGACCCATCTGATCCAGTTTCCAGACTAACTGATGAGGAGTGCTTCTGGGATTTCGTATGCCTATTTGACCTGCCTAAACCACAGGTCTAATGTTCCGGTAAGAGTATTCTACCTCTCTTTTTCTACAAGAGTTATGTGATGACCCTTCAGTGCTACATGTTCTTTCTTCACAACACGAAAATTTTCTATGGACACTGTATGGACTCATTATATTGATATTATTTATCACTTTGGTTTGATTGGAGGCCCAAATTATTGGGCTTCATTTTTTCACTTAGCGCTACATCTTCATTCCATGTTTATTAATTTTAGTCACATTTTATGTAGCAGCTTTATTTTTATTCACTATTTTAGATTAGCGCAGTATTTTCTTTTATAAGCAAGTGATGGAATGTAGCACAGAACTGGACAGAATTAAGCAAAGAATTCATGTGATGGATCAAACCTTTAAAGACATCCTAGATGTTTTGGGGAGAATTGAATAAGGCAACAAAACCCCCATTTTTGGTTAGAGATTGTTCTTCCCCCTTTTTTTATCTTTTAGACAATCAATCCAGCCAAAATTTGAATATGCACACAGTGTGTCAACATGTGCCATCTGCCATCAGGGGATATCCATGTACGGGTTTTGGGGGTGCAACCCCTTCCTCGTATCTCAAGAAGGTGAACTGAAGAAGGGGTTGCACCCCCAAAACACGTCCATTGATCACCCCTGATGGCAGATAGCACATGATGACAATAGGGATCAGGAGTCAAAAATCCCTATTGGAAATGACTTCAAATTGTGTGTATATTCAAATTTTGGCTTGGCCAGGGGTGCCAATACCCCATATTAGGACGGCCAGATAGAGACATATTTTGGGTAATTGAATGTCTCATATTGCCAAGAGGTATCCAATGTTGTAGTTTGTTGAATGCTACAGATGGTTTTGTATTTTCGTAAAAAAAAAAAAAAGCCGGTTTGTGGCCAGCCAAAAAAAAAAAAAAAAAGCTATTTACCATGTGTGTGAATATGCACAGAGTAAAATTTTGGAAAAAAAACAAAGTGTAGCTTCTTTTTCAAATACGCTCTAACCTTATTTGTGTATATTTTTGTGGTTCATAGTGAAATGGTTGGTATTTACTAAAGGAAAATACACTTGGCACTACAAATGCAATAAGACAAACTAGGAGACAGGAAACAAAAAAAGTTACAAGATTAAATCTGATTTTTATTGAGTTCTTTCTCCACGAATCTTTACACATGGCCTGGCATAGGAATTGCCCCCCTACCCGTGAAATATTCCATATATTTCTCCCAAACCTTATGGGCATTTTGGGGGGGCAAGCCAGGATGGGCAGATTCGAGGCCCGGCAGGGTATTGCCATAGAAAAGTCCTGCCTCAGGCAATATTGAGGCCATATAATTACTGGATTTTCGGCTCAGAAAATTATGGAGCACACAGCAGCATAAAACGACATAGTTTATCTTGAACTCCGCCAAGTGAATAGGAGTCATAAAAAGGCGGAACCGGCTGGCCATTATCCCAAAGGCATTTTCAACGACTCTTCGGGCCCTGGCCAGCCGGTAGTTGAACACCCTCTTCTCTGGGGTCAGGGTCCTCTGGGAAAATGGCCTCATGAGGTGCGGTCCGAGTCCGAAGGCTTCATCAGCCAAAAAAACAAAGGGGAGTCCTTCAACATTCCCTGCATCCGGTGGCAATGCAAGGTCGTCACTCTGAAGACAGAGGGCAAACTCCGTCTGGATGAAGGATCCCCCATCGGACATCCGGCCATTCTCCCCCACATCCACATAGAGGAATTCATACCATGCTGACACCACCGCCATCAGCACAATGCTATGAAACCCCTTGTAATTGAAGAAGTAGGACCCAGAACGGGGTGGCGGCACGATGCGGACGTGCTTCCCGTCAATGGCTCCACCGCAGTTGGGGAAGTCCCACCGCGTGGCAAACTCCGATGCCACAGTCTGCCATTCCTGTGGCGTGGAAGGAAGCTGTGGAGTCAAACAAGATAAAAATATATTAGTATTTTCGCACATAACATTGCAAGCAGATTATAATAAAATACATTCGAGGCCAACATCAATAAAAATCTCAGTTTAATGTGTTTTTTAAAAGTATAATGGAAGGCTCAAGTATCATATTCATCACCCCCTCTGATGGTCCATTATAACCAAATTTGGGGGGGGGTAGATGTGTTTGGCCACAGGATAGCATTGCAGTGGCGGTGCATCCAGAGTGGGCGCTGGAGCACTGCCCCCTCTCTCCTGCGCCCAGTTAACCAGGGGACGCAGGGGGGCATTCCTTGGGTAAACACTGACAGGCTCCTCTGCCAATCATGTTCACCAAGTCTGTTTACCGGTAACATGATTGGCTGATGCAACATCGAGGGCAGGAGAAGACATCAAGGACAGAAGAAGGATGGCGCTGACCAGAAGAAGGTAAGTGCAGGGCTGGGGGGGAACTGGTTGCATTGGAGGAGGCAAAATGGCTGCATTGGAGGAGGCAAAATGGCTGCATTGGAGGAGGCAAAATGGCTGCATTGGAGGAGGCAAAATGGCTGCATTGGAGGGGGCAAAATGGCTGCATTGGAGGGGGCAAAATGGCTGCATTTGAGGGGGCAAAATGGCTGCATTGGAGGGGGCAAAATGGATGCATTGGAGGGGGCAAAAAGGATGCATTGGAGGGGGCAAACTGGTGGCGTTTAATAGGCACAGTCGCAAAAATGGAGGAAGTTTATATATATACTTTGGGGGTGGCCCCCCAAACATTTGGAGCAGCAGTCGCCACTGATGGAGAGGTTAGTGAAGGGAAATATGCATGGAGGAGAAAAAAGTGGCATTTAAAAGCTTCCAGCATGCATGAGGACAAAGGGAACATTCTCAGCATATTACAATAATGGTAATTAGGGAAGGATGAAAGAAATACAATACATTAGCATACATGAAATACATAAAATGTGATGTTAATGGAGAAAACTTACCCTAATATAGTCCTCCTGCAGGACTTGGATAATGGCAGAACAGGTGTCTGGGATTATGAGGCCCAGAGCCTGGGGGGAGATGCCTGTCGTGAACTTCAAGTCCTGCAGACTTCTCCCTGTCGCCAGGTAACGTAAGGTGGCGATGAGCCTCTGCTCAGCACTGATGGCTTCCCGCATAACGGTGTCCTGCCTGGTAATATAGGGGGACACCAAAGCCAACAGATGCTGAAAAACGGGGTCAGACATCTGCAGAAAATTCCTGTAGTCCTCAGGATTATTCTCGACGATCTCCCGCAGCAGAGGCATATGGCAGAATTGGTCCCGCTGGAGCAACCAATTCTTGGTCCATGAACTCCTCCTCACCCCGTTCATGGACTCGTCTTGGTCCAAAACAAGCAGACCAACACCAAGCGCCCGCAAAGCACGAACTCGACGACGAAAACTTACCCGCGACATGGCTAGGAAACGGTCGTCTTATCAGAACGTACAGAACAGAACGCACTTTAGAACAGCAAGGCCTATGAAGAACGAACTGAAATTCAGAAACGAACGGGCAAGAACGCACTGTAAAACAGATACGACCTGCCTACACGCCCTGAAAGACAAGATACGAACCCACAAGCACAAACTGAACCGCAGAAAACGAACTGAAAGCACGAAGACTGAAAAGCGCGAATCGTCTCTTCCCAAACTTTTACTTCACACGCGGTAACACGAGATCAGCAAAAGCAGCCCAAGGGGTGGCGCCAGGGAAATCGATCTTCCCCTTTATACTGCCGTCGTACGTACTGGATGTGACCACGCAGAACAACGAAGAAATTTTGAATTTTCAGTGTGTACGCATGGAAAGCTTGACGAGAAACTCGTCAAGGTTAACAAGAATCTCGTCGAGAAAAACAACGTGTTTTTAACGACGAGAAACTCGGTCGTGTGTACGAGGCTTGAGAGTCTGCAAAAGACTTGAGACTGGGGCAGAGTCACCTCCCAGCAGGACAACAACCCTAAACATACAGCTAGAGCTACAATGGAATGGCTTAGATCTAGGCATATGCATGAGTTAGAATGACCCAGTCAAAGTACAGACCTAAATCCAATTGAGAATCAATGGCAAGACTTGAAATTTGCTGTTCACAGACGCTCTCCATCCAATCTGACAGAGCTTGAGCTATTTTGCAAAGAAGAATGGGCTAAAATGTCACTCTCTAGATGTGCTAAGTCGGTAGAGACATATCCAAAAATACTTGCAGCTGTAAATACGGTGAAAGGTGGTTCTACAAACTATTGACTTAACGCTGTATCTCGGCCTAGGCCAACAAAACCCAGGCCCAGAGCAGCACTTTGCAGGGGGCAGCATGAAAAGAGTCCCTGCCGGCTTGCGCTACACTTTTAGTGTAGCGCCAGTCTTATGATGTGGACTGGGCCGCAAGACAAATCGATCTGGCGCCCTCATAAAGCGGCCGCTCTGCTGTCGGTAAGATAGGGATGGTGCAGTCACAAGGGACACTGACGTGGTCATCTATACCTGTCAGTTAGGTAGTAGGGCTATCCTGCAATCCTTTGCTTGTGTCAGTTGTACATATTAAGGAATCTTAATGTTATTTATTTTGTAGCTGCCCCCAATCCTTCCTTTGCTCACTGCCTGGACAACATACCTCCATCACTGTGCTACATGTTTTCTGCTGCACCACTGGCATGAGTCCTCCAAGAAATTTGTGCTTAAAGTAGAACTATAGGCAACACTTTTTTTTTCCATTTTGGATAGAGTATAGGATGGTTATAGCCTCTGTTAATTTTTTTTGCCATCCGTTCATTTCCCTTCATTTCCTGCCCCATAGCCAAACAGGAAGTGAGAGGAAATCTCTGAAGATTAAGGGAATCCCCCCCCCCCCCAAGGCCCTCAGAACTAGTGTCCCACTGGAAAATTTCAGGCCAGGTCTTAAATGGGAAGGGGTTTGACCTTGACAGGAAGGGGTGGATCATATTTAAATTAGGCCTAGGGCAGCACAAAACCTAAATACACCACTATATTGACTCAGTGGGGCTAAATACAAATGCATGCTACATTTTTCACATATTTATTTGTAAAACATTTTGAAAACCATGTATCATTTTCCTTCCACTTCACAATTATGTGGCACTTTGTGTTGGTCTATCACATAAAATCCCAATAAAATAGATTTACGCTTTTAGTTGTAACATGACAAAATGTGGAAAATGTCAAGGGGTGTGAATACTTTTTCAAGGCACTGAGCATTATCCCCTTAGCGCCCAACTCCTGCTCAAATGCATTAATCACTTAGTGCCCATTCTTCTGTGCATATGTTTTAACCCCTTGTAATATGGGGATTGTTAGCTTTCGTGGTAGACGCATTTGTACAGTGAATCCATGTCAGACAGAACTATAGTTAAGGGTTTGGCAGCCCATTTTTATGAAACAAAAATTAAAGGTCCACCCAAGATACCCACGCAGGGTTTTTCGTTTCACTCAGCAACAATGTTAACAATAATTGCAGTCACCTGGCTCTCTGGTCAGCGGTACCTCACTGCACGGGCTACTCCTGGCATCCAAATAGGGTTCTCCAGCCCCACCCTCTTTGGGTTTGCTAGCTCCTCTAGAGGCTTCCAGACTTCCTCCAGCCCCCCTGGACTCGCTAGCTGCCTCAGCTTTCTCAACCTCTCAGACCCTTTCTTGCTTTTCCAGGCCAGCATAGCTGTCCTGACTTTCCCAGTCCTTTGGCTAAGAAGTCCCCCTCACAAGAGTTTTGGTCTCTGATAGGAACAACCAGATCTTCTGACAGGGGTCTGTCTCCACACAGCAGCAACTGCCCTGAGCTCTCACCAGACCATCATTATAAGGGCTGTGTGCAACTGGAAACACACCCTGCAGGTTTTCCCCAAAACCGAGACACTGGGTTAGAGATTTCTTCCCTTCCAAGGCACTTTGAAATTTACAAACTACGGAACTTGGGTTGCACCGATACCGATACTAGTATCGGTATCGGCGCCGATACTAGCCATTTTCGCGAGTATCGGTACTCACGAAAATGCTCCGATACCGGAAGTGACATCGCTAGGGAGCGGACCGCCTCCTTCTCCCCTCTGGACAGTGCCTCCCAGTGGCATCGCTAGGTGCAGGCCTGCCCGCCTGTCCTAATTGCCCACCAGCCTCGCCTCCTTGCTGCATACCTCCCTCCTCCAGCTCTGACTCTGGGCTCTCCCTGTCTGGATGCTGAGGCTCTGTATGTATCCTGTTGCACTGAGCAGCAGGGCTCTCTCCCTCCTGTGCTGTCCGGCCAGCTCCTCTCCCACGAGACACAGAAGATGCGCCTGGATCTATGGGGTTGCTCTCCAGATTTCAGTTGTGGCCCCCCCACCATGGACATTGTGGCCGCTGAGCTTCTCTTCAATCCCCGCACTCAGGGCTGGGACAAGAGGCGGAGGACAGGAGAAGTGTCAGCGGCAGAGAGGAGGAGGTGCAGGCTCTCTCCCATCCTGTTAGTGGAGTGCTCCTCTATAGAGCAGTGTTTCTCAACTCCAGTCCTCAAGTCGCCCCAACAGGTCATGTTTTCAGGATTTCCCTCAGATGAAACGGCTGTGGTAATTACTAAAGCAGTGAAACTGATCAAATCACCTGTGCAAAATAATGGAAAGCCTGAAAACATGACCTGTTGATGCGCCTTGAGGACTGGAGTTGAGAAACACTGCTATAGAGTACCTGTACCATGCCTGCAGTCTCTGGCTGTCTTCTGTACCATGCCTGCAGTCTCTGGCTGTCTCCTGTACCATGCCTGCAGTCTGACGGGCTCCTGTACCATGCCTGCAGTCTCCGATGATCTCCTGTACCATGCCTGCAGTCCCTGCTGTCACGTCTGCCTGTTGCCTCCTCCTTCCCTCTACCAGCTGTCACCTCTGCCCCCATGTCTCCCAATAACCCTCCTATCCCTATCCCCATCCTCTTCCCCCCCAGCGATCACAGCCTTTCCCATCCCAACTCTCTCACCCCACAATCCCCATTTCACCAAACCCTACCTTGCCCTAACTTACCCTCTACTCCCACCCTGCCACCACCCAACTCCATAACAACAACGTCTCCTGCACACACTGTACTTACATAGTTAGTCAGGTTTAAAAATGACACAAGTCCATCAAGTTTAACCATTAGAAAAACAAAACAAATAGACAACCTCCATATGCACAACCCTATACGCTCAGTTGATCCAGAGGAAGGCAAAAAACAAACAAACAATAAAGCATAATCCAATTTGCAACTTTCTACCTGATCCCTCAGAGGGCAATCGGATATTTCCTGGATCAACAAAATGTGGTGTTATTAGCTATAAAGGTTAAAATCTGGTTATATTTTGTGCATTTAGAAATGCATCTATCTACTAAGCTGGCAAGAGAACTGTTATTAAGTGGGGGTCAACTCCACATTTTCTCAGATTTTAAAGCTAGTACACACAATGAGAATATCGTCCATTTTTTTTTTTGCATGCTAGTCTCGAAAACCAATAGGTTACTAAAGTTACAAAAATTCTTGGAAGACAAAATACTTTGGGAACTGATGTAATATATTGTATTGTAAAGTATTTTTTCATTTCCGATCATGCGTGGTCTTGGTCACATGATTTTTTTAATACAAATACTATACTAATTACATGAAAATCGTTTGTTTTGTTATCATACAAGAAAAATCTTCATGCTTGCTTCTTTAGATATTTTCACATGAACTGTCATGATCGGCTCTTGAAAGCTGTGTACCAATGATTAAATTATCAGATGATCGCTCTGAATGCGTTTTTTTGGGCGGATATTCTGATCGCTATTGACATCAACACACTGGACAACCAGCCTCTACCATGGACAGACCACCATGCCATCAAATTTACTATAACGGCCAACACCACCCGCCAAAAATCAATACAATCAGCAACAACACACTGGACAAGGTCACAGAAGAAACTATACTCTGAACTTTTCAAAACCACACTACGGAACAATATAGAAATGCTAAACCAAAACCACTCAACAGAAGAAACACTCAACTCCCTGAACAAAGCTTTGCTACAGACAGCAGACACGGTAGCTCCAAGACGCAGAGCACTCATCCGCAAAAACAACGCGGGCTGGTTCAATGACGCCCTTACTTTACTGAAACAAGAACGCAGAAGAGCAGAAGGAGCATGGAGAAGAAATTCAACAAAGGAGAACTACACAATCTACAAAGCACTCACCAGAAACTATCATAAAGCAATCTTCAAAGCAAAAAAAGACCATTTCACTAACACCATCGCAAAAGCCCTAAACCGCCCCCGCAAACTCTTTAAACTAGTGGCCCAGACCGTGAATCCCACCTGCTTGGAGTCTTCAGCAAACGAAACACAGGAATTCTGCAATGAACTGTCCAATTTTTTTATCAACAAAATCGATAACATTAGGAAAATAATTCAGCAGGAAAAAATCAAACAACCCCACACGGCCAAAGGAAGAAAAGAACCAGATAAATAATCTGCAACCAAAGAAATTTACTCTGGTTCCAATTACAATCGACACTACTAAAAACATCATCAGAAGCCTCCGAGATAGCACTTCACTGAACGACATCATTCCAACAAAACTGCTGAAAGAATGTACTGACATCTTGGCACCCCTCATAACACACTTCATCAACCAATCGTTCAAAGAAGGTATTGTGCCGACTTCCCTTAAACAAGGAATAATCAAACCCCTCCTAAAGAAACCTAACCTTGACCCGAATGACCCAAATTTTAGAAGACCAGTAAGAAGCCTGAACACCATCTCCAAGATCATCGAGAAAGTTGTAACACAACAGCTACAACTTCATTTGGATACCCACAAACTCCTGGATCCACTTCAATCGGGGTTCCGCCCAGGCCATGGGATGGAAACGGCACTTCTTAAAATATGGGACAACGCCCTAGAAGCAGCAGATGACGGAGAATTGTGCCTCCTGGTGCTGCTGGACCTCAGTGCAGCCTTTGATACAGTAGATCACAAAATTCTACTTACGCGCCTCACAGAAGTAGCAAGAGTCACAGACGAGGACCTACCATGGTTCACATCCTTTTTGGAAAACAGATCCCAGACAGTGAAACTGGGAGCCTTCACCTCGGCACCACGCATAAATACATGCGGAGTCCCTCAAGGATCACCCCTATCACCGGTACTCTTCAACATCTACCTATGGCCACTCCTCAAAATCATCAGTGAACAGGACCTACGTTATCACTCCTATGCAGACGACACTCAACTTTACTCTCGCATCAACAACAAAAAAGATCAATATTACGGACTGGAAAAATGCCTTACATTAATCAACAATTGGATGACAAAGAGCTCCCTCAAGCTTAATGCATCCAAAACAGACCTGTTCATTTTCCACGCTAACCGAAAGGAAAACGCCAGGACCACATGGACGCCACCCACCATCCTTGGACAAAACATAACCCCAAGCGCCAAAGTTAAAAGCCTGGGAGTCACCTTTAACTCAGATATGACTATGGACGCATCAAATAGGATCAGTAGTCAGCGGATCGCACCACCTTCTCCGCCTGCTACGAAGACTTATCCCCTTCATCCCAGAAAAAGACAGAGCAGTAGTAGTCGGAACCATCATCAATTCCCGACTTGACTACGCTAACTCCCTCTACCTAGGACTACCTAAATACCAGATTGCACGTCTACAAGCCATTCAAAACACAGCGGCCAGACTGGTAACTGGGGAAAAACCCTGGGAATCAATCACATCATCCCTGAGAAGCCTCCACTGGCTATCCGTAAAGGATCGGGTCACATTCAAGACCCTTTGCCTCACCCACAAATGTGCACAAGGAAAAGCACCTCAATATCTATGCGAAAAAATAAAACACTACACCACTACTCGCGACCTTCGATCAACCAACCAAAACCTCCTCCACATCCCCAAGACGCGCTACAAAGCCAAGGAAGAATGAAGGTTTGCTGTCCAAGGACCAAGGCTTTGGAATGCGCTACCCACGAACATCCGCATGGAAGAAAACCATCGGGCCTTCCGGAAAAAACTAAAGACCCATCTCTTCTAACGATCTCAACGACACTGGATGCCAAGCCATTTTTGTATATTTATATTCGTTGTACCTTATATCAAGGTTTTTTTTGGTGTTTAGCAGCAGGTTTTCCTTTAGGGATTTATTCATTTATTGCACTTTAATAATTTGCACCTAGCACAAATTTTTCTTTTATAACCACACTGGATGCCAAGCGCCTTGAGGCGATTTAGTTCGCAATTGCAGCGCTATACAAGTTCTCACTCACTCACTCATCGCGTGTACGGGCCTTTACTGTGAAGAAACCTTTCTGTATGTTGAGATTATACTGTCTGCTGTCATACCCTCTATACTCCTCCTATACATACTCCCCCTGTCATACCCTCTGCACCCTTCTCAAGCACCTACTGGTCCCGGTCATGCCTTCCACACTTCTCTCCTTCACATACTGTCTGATGTCATACCCTCCATACTCCTTTCCTGCACATACTGCCCACTGTGACACCCCCTGCACTCTTCTACTACACATACTGCCCGCTGTTATATCTTGCATACAGTACTCTTTTACAAATACTGCCCACTGTTATATTCTCTGCACTCCTCGTCTGCATACACTGCTTGCTGTCATAACCTGTGTAGTACTATCCTGTACAAACTGCCCACTGTCATACCTTCTGCACTCCTCTAATGCATATAAGGTCTACTTTGGCATTGTTTGTTATATCCCCAACCTTTACCATTCTGGAACAGGCACAATGTTGCCAGTATTGTTTTCATCACAGTTCAGTCCACCATTGTACTTTGTAGATGTCTCCAACTGTCACAGTTTCCAGAAATAATCTGCTCAGCAAAACGACGTGATGCTATTCTATGCAAAAAGGCTCTAGTTCAGTCCCCTTGGCCAAAAAACAAACAAACAGGAGCAACAAACAGTTTCTATCTGATAAAAAAATAATATAAAGCAAAATTCCAGGCAAGTAGCTAAGTACACAGGTGAGATTTATATCAGGATGCGGTTTTACTTACAAAAGGATTTTTAATTTTTATTTTCAATTCTTTATACAAAAGGATATTTATTTCTGTCCATCCAGTCCTAAGATTTACACAGCAAAAGCCTTGTTAAGCAGGCCATACATGGTTGAATTTCGAACTAATTTTCTTTTCAAAACCAGAAAGTTTTTTTTTGTGATACGATGATGCAACCATTGATTTTCGAAATTCGGCCGACCAAGCCTTCAATTTCACCTCATGTTGCTACAAAAAAGAATTTTTGTGGCCCGGAATCTTCTTTTCTCTCTGGGAATTTCCTTTTCTTGCACATGCGCATTTTTTTTTCTATTACATCTCTCGCACGATTCTCCCATCATTGATTAGAAAATTGTTTGTTTTTCAAAAAATTTCCAACATGTCCGATTCCTCAAATTTGATTGCCGCGTGAAAATCGGCTGTTGCTGCAGCCCACTAACGGTGCGAAATTCATATGAAGATTCTTAGATACGATTTTCGAAAGAAAATTCTTTCGAAAATTCGAAACCATGTATGGCCGGCATAAGGCAGGGCGAGCAACCTGAATTTTCTGCAGTTAGAGCCCTTTCACACTGGTGCCGCCTATAGCGTCGGCGTGAAATAGCGGTAAAACGCCGCTATTTTACCGTCGGATTTTGGCCACTAGAAGGGCGCTTATAACACCCGCTATCGGGCGAGAAAAGGTTAAAACCGCCCGCAATGCGCCGCAACAGCGGCGTATTGCCGGCAGTACGGTGGCGCTGCCCATTGATTTCAATGGGCAGGAGCGCATTAGGAGCGGTGAATTCATCGCTCCTAATGCGCTTCAAAGAAGCTGCTGGCAGGACTTTTTCTGACGTCCTGCCAGCGCACCGCTCCAGTGTGAAAGCCCTCGGGCTTTCACACTGGAGTGAATGGAGCAGCAGTTTAAGGGCGGATTGCAGGCGCTATTTTTAACGCTATAGCGCCTGAAAAACACCCTTAGTGTGAAAGGGCTCTTAAAGTGATATTAACCACTTGGCCTCCAGAAGATTTACCCCCCTTTCTGACCAGGCAATTATTGCGATACAGCACTGCATTACTTTAACTGACAATTGGGCAGTCGTGAGACACTGTACCCAAATAAAATGTATGTCCTTTTTTTCCCACAAATAGAGCTTTCTTTTGGTGGTATTTGATCACCTCCTGTGGTTTTTATTTTTTGTGCTGTAAACCAAAAAAGACCAAATTTTTTGTAAAGAGAAAAAAATTATAATAATAATAATTATATATATATATATATATATATATATATATATATATATATATATATAAATTACTTTCTGCTATATCCAATAAAATCTTTAAAAAAATGCAATTTTTTTATCACCTTATATGCCAATATGTATTCTGCTACATATTTTTGGTAAAAAATCCCAAAAAGCATATATTGATTGGTTTGCGTAAAAGTTATACAAACTATGGGATATTTTTTTTTCACGTATTTATTTTTTACTAGTAATGGCCACGATCAGCGACTTACAGCGGGACTGCGATATTGCAGCGGACAAAATCGGACACTGACACTTTTTGGGGACCAGTGATCAGTGCTAAAAATATGCACTGTCACTGTACTGACACTGGCTGGGAAGGGGTTAACATCAGGGGCAATAAAAGGGTTAACTGTGTACCTAGCCTGTGCTTTCTCACTGTAGGGGAGGTACTTATACTATGGGAAGGCATTGATCCATGTTCCTGCTTTACAGGAACACAGGAACAATACCTTCCCTACTGACAGAACGGCAATCTGCCTTATTTGAATATAAGCGTATTCCTGCGCTACTAGGGAGAAAGGCTAACTAATATTAAAAACTGCTGCAGGCACCGAAAAGGTCAAATCATACCCAGGGAAGTAAATGTGTAAAGAAGGGTGGTGCTGCGCTGTTCTATTAGATACTAGTACTAAGTATGTGCTTATAATAAATATCTTCTAATAGCATAAACACTGTGCAAAGTAATCAGGGATGTGCAAATCGCAAATAAATAAACATCAAACTGTGCAAGTAGGTAGAATGGGCAAATCGCAAACAATAAAGAATCCAATAAATAGCTCAAATCCAAATGTGGATGTGAAACATAAGTGCAAATGGTGCAAGGTTGCATAAAAACTCAAAGGAATATTGCACTATATAAAAAAAGTGCAAGGTGCAAAGGTCTCTGTGGATATTAAAGTGCTAAAACAAAGGAGAACATTGGCAATAACAAGCGTCTTCAAATGTGTAGACTACAGCAAAAAATTGCATAGCATGCGACTTCGAAAGTGCAAAGAAAGTTTGTTTCATCAATGATGAAAGGTGAAAATAAATGTTCCTTTATCCTGTGCAAAGTGCAGAGATGCAGGAGGCGAAGGGGGTGTGTGATGGGAATATCTTATTCCTCTTCCTGTGCTGGCACACTCCAGTGATGGTGGATTCTGGTGTAGGTGGCCTCTTACCTGTAGGTAGAGAGGTAACAGCATGTAGCATATAATGCTCTGTGTTCCTCTTGCCGGGTTCCTATGGGGATCCGTCCGCTATTTGGAATGGTATCCTCCAGGTGCTGGATGCCGGGGTACCTGGGGTCTTGCTTTAGTGTGTACACTCATGTACCGGCAGGGGTATGGATAAAGAGCGAAGATGCCGTATAGTGTAGTATGTTTTGTAAACATTTATTAGTCAAACCATAAGGTTAACAGAATATTACTCACATTTAGCAGTGAAAAACAGATAAAAACTCCACGAGCTGCGAGCTCGTCTGTTGAGCGTCACTTCTAAGTCCCTTACTCGTCCCCACGCGTGGCGTCACGGTCACGTGACTTCATCAAGGGATTTACATAGGCAGATTGCCGTTCTGAGGGTGTACTGTACAATCGGAGGGTGCTGGCGGACATAGAGTATGCGGTTACCAGACCCGGAAGTGTCAGATCATGTTCTAGGTACGTGATCTGGCACAGAGCGGCCGCCTTGCCACAGTATCTTCGGTGGGTGGTCAGGAAGCGGTTAAAGGCAGATTTAAAAAAAGAAAAACGAACTAACATGTTATACTTACCCAGGGCCATCTTTAATATTGATTGGACCCCGGGCAAACATTTTCTTGGGCCCCCCATGCAGTTTTGCTCTCCACCTGCTCTGAGACATACAATTGATAGCAACTAGACTCAAAATCAGTTTACTGAATCAGATCAGGCAGCGATTGCGATTGGTTGCCGGAGGTTACAGCATATCATTACCGCTTACTGACTATTTGCTAGAGGTTACAGCACACATTACGACTCACTGATTAAGTGCTAGAGGTTACATTACAGCACATGATTTCTGCTTATTGATTGGTTGCTAGAGATTACTGTACATAAATACTGCTCACTAATTGGTTGCTAAAGGTTACAGCACATCATCTCCTCACTACCTACACACCATGGACTGGGGAGGTAAGCAGACCCATCAATAGACAGAAAACTTCTAGGGATCCTAGAACTCCTGGGATCAGTAGCAGTGCTGGAGGAAGGGAAGGGTGTGATCAATGGCAATGCTGATTTTTTTTATTTTTTTTTCTACCGACTACCAATATAAAGAGGAGTTTCAACACTGGCCACCAATGTGATAGAGGTTTACACTGATCACTAATATAAGGGGAACATTCACACTGGCCACTAGTGTGAATGAAAGGATTGTACACCAAGCCCTGATTTAATGAGAAGATTTACACTGATCACCAATGTAACTGAGACATTTAGCCTGCGTTCACATCTGTGTGTGTCCAAAATCGCTTTCCTGACGCCACAGAAACGTGCTGCCCTTCAGCAGATACACAGCAGTGCCATCAATTGTTAATGACACCATCACGCATCTGCTGACATGTGCTGTGGCACCGTGTGATTTTGAAAAAGGGTTAGGGACTTTCTTCCACATTTCTAGCACATAGAGCAGCCCTTTGAAATTAATGGGCTGCCCTACACGCTACCTGCATCTTTATCCACCCTGTCAGTACACCTTTGCATCCTAAAACCCCTGCTAACCTCTGCACCCCAAACCTCCCCCATCCTCTCCATCCCCCCCTTTAACTCTATCTGCCTCCTCTGCTCATCTTTGCACTCATCTTCCTTACCTCTATACATCCCCTCTTTGCTCACCTGTGCACCCCAAACTATAATTCCTTTTCTGCCTACCTCTGTACATCCCACAGTACCCTCCCCCCACCAATTTGCTTACCTTTGCAGAACAGGCTGATGTTAGGCTTAATGACCACAGTTGCAGGCTGGACTTTCAAGCATGCCCCTTTACCTTCCCAGTGGGCAGCATTCAGTATAAGCAATGGTGGATATGACCTCAGGGGGGCATAATATACATATATATGCTGTCTTTATTTACATATTAATGCCGCCACTATTTACATATCAATGCAGTTATTTACATGTAAACCCAGGGTCTGCAGGTGAGTCACCTGTAAACAATAGGGCAGAGCTGGGCAGCATTAGTAGCAGCACTTCACACTGAGATATTGAGACACAGCACAGGACTATAACGTCAAGGGACAAAGGAATTTAAACCAGGATAGTTGGCAAATATGAGGCAGCTGCTTTGGGCCCCACAACAATGACAGGGCCCAGGGCAGCTGCCCATTTTGCCCTGCCTTCGAGACAGCCCTGTACTTGCCTGCTCTGTGCAGTGGTTTTGCACAGAGCAGACCCGATCCTCGTCTTCTCAGGTTCCCTGCCGGCACTTCTGGCCCCTCCCTTTTGTCACCTGCTCCCATATTAAAGGAAACCAGTCACTTCTATGAAAAATCCAACCAACAGTCACCTGTAATAGAAGAATCCAAAAAGTAATTCTATTGTAAGTGGCAAGTGACATTTTTGCAGTCTTCAGGAACTCTGGGTGCTCCTGCTCTGGGTGTTAAAGGTAGTGGGTTACCCCTGTAGGTTGTCGTGGTTCCTCCTGCTACCTCACTACAGAACACAGTAGTGATACAGTGGCATGCAGGAGGAACCCCAGGGCCCTACAGGAGGTCATGTTATCCGCCATACCCTGGACAAAAGTGTATAGTTGTGTTTTTTTTTTTTTTTACATAATTTTACTGTTAAGGGTATGTAGCAAAGCAATAAGTCTGTGGTTGCTAACATGCCTGAATGTGATCAAGTCACCCTTGTAAAATCATGGCAGCAAGCAGGGCTAAGCTGACACAGACCGTGGAATCCCCTTTTGTCAGTAGGCCTGGGGACCCAGTTGTCAGCAGAGCCAGCAGATTAAACACAGTAGTTTGACAGCTAGCCCACTCTTTGTATCAGAAACACAGTTAATGGCTCCCAATACACAGAGCAGCATTTATTAGTTGTTCATATAGCTAAGTCTCACAATGCTCCGGAGACACATCGGGACCCAGCTGTCAAAATAGTAGGAGTAATCTGCAGGGACTGAGCTGTCAGATTGGCAGCCAAGTCCTCATCTATGTCTCGGGAGCCTTTACAGCAGCTCTTGTATAAATTAAGGCTGCAAAACAGAGTTTCAGCCTTTAAGCATTGTGATTGAATCTGCCCATTAGGCCAGTTCCAGCAAAACTGCAATTGTAATAAAAAATAAAATAAAGTTGTTTTTTTTTCCATAAAATTTTACCTCCTTACCTTTTTACCATATATTTTCTATATTTTTTTTTATTCTCATGTAAGTTTTTAAATTTGTGCCCACTTTTAAAGTGCTGTATTACCAAAATATATGTTTAATGTCTTAAAAAAGGGATAAAGAACAAAAAATTATGCATTATAACAAACTACAGGCTACCCGTAGAAGACATTTTGGTAACCATAACATTTATTAAAACCTGGCTCTTTTCTACCATGATCATTATATAGTGCTTTGAAAAAGTGTTCATACCCCTTGAAATTTTCCACATTTTGTCATGTTACAACCAACAACGGAAATGTATTTTATTGGGATTTTTGTGATAGACCAACAGAAAGTGGCACATAATTGTGAAGTGGAAGGAAAATGATAAATAGTTTTCGGAATTTTTTACAAATAAATATGTGAAAAGTGTGGCGTGCATTTGTAATCAGCCCTCCAACTGCAAACAGACTTCTTATGTCTTTCTTTCAACATGGCTTTCTTCTTGCCACTCTTCCATAAAGGCCAGATTTGTGGAGTGTGTGACTATTAGTCCTGTGGACAGATTTTCCCACCTGTGCCGTGGATCTCTGCAGCTCCTTCAGAGTTACCATGGGCCTCTTGGCTGCTTCTCTGATTAATGCTCTCCTTGCCCGGCCTGTCAGTTTAGGTCAGTGATGGCAAACCTTGGCACCCCAGATGTTTTGGAACTACAGTTCCCATAATGCTCATGCACTCTGCAGTGTAGTTGAGCATCATGGGAAATATAGTTCCAAAACATCTGGGATGCCAAGGTTTGCCATCACTGGTTAAGGTGGACGGCCATGTCTTGGTAGTTTTGCAGTTGTGCCATACTCTTTGCATTTTCGGATGATGGATTGAACAGTGCTCCGTGAGATGTTCAAAGCTTGGGATATTTTTTTATAACCTAACCCTGCTTTAAACTTCTCCACAACTTTATCAATGACCTGTCTGGTGTGTTCCGTGGCCTTCATGAGGCTGTTTGTTAACTAAGGTTCTCTACCAAACCTCTGAGGGCTTCACACCAGTGGCAGCCCGTCAATAGGGGGCACAAGGGCACCGCCCCCCCCAAGGCTACTTATTAAAAAAAAAAAAATATATATATATATATATATATATATATATATATATATATTTTTTTTTTTTTTAAAGTGTCCCTTTAAGAGGGTGTGTTAAGGGCGCCGGACACAGGGTACTGTTGGAGGCATGACCCATGTGTAAACACGTGATTGGGGCTAAGAAGCTCTATTGGCATAGTTTAGAGTGTGTTCGGGGCGCAAAGCTTGTAGCCACGAAAACTCCACCTCTTGCATTAGGTTTCCAGTGCTTGTAATTGATTGGGTCCATAGGGTGGGGCTTTATTCAGACCTGCAGCATCATTGGCTCACAGGCTGCCTGTCTCCTTCAGTAAGTGAGGGGGAAATCACCAGCAGAAGAACTGCTCAGGGCAGACAGGGAGCGATGTGAAGAGGCAGCTCCATTCATCTCCCTGTGACACAGACTCGGCATCCAGCAGTGCACACAGAAATCTCCAGGTACACTTCTACATGCCAGGACTGGAGGGGGAGGGGGCAGAAGGGCTATTATCACTGTGTCCTGAGTGACTGTACAGCAGCATTTTAATCTCCAACTTTACTTCACCTCTCTCCATGTAATGTACGTCTGTACACCTTCCCTATCACATTAATCCCCCTCCCCCTTCACTATCTCCGTTTGCATAGATTAGATATTCACTGCTCACATCCTGCAGCCTCCGGTCTCAGATCTGACCATTCCAATCACTGCCTCACAACCTTTCCATCCCAGATTACTTTTTATCTCTTCCAAACTGTTTAGCAGATCAGAACATTCTCTGCAGTGCAATCATTTAAGGTGGCTGTAGGAATGACATTAAAAAGGAATCCTCTATTCTATGAGTGCAGAATGTACTGATCTTCTCAACAGTTTGGAAGAGATAAAAAGTAATGTGGAATGGAGAGGGTGTCCGTCAGTGATTGGACCCCTAAAGAGGAATGCCCAGATCTGAGAGCACACTTGTAAAGAAGAACTCAGCATAGGGATGGTGGGAACCACTCATAATGGGCACAGCGGGTGTACAGACCCGGGAACTTGGCACAGGGATGGTGAGAAACTGCCATTCTGCTCCTTGTCAGTGAGGTGTGTGGTTGCGAGTTCCTTTGCTCCTGGGTTTCCAGAGACCAGGGGCTAGAGTTGCTTCTCTGCCCCAGGAAGGATGCTGGATCCTGGGGAAGACCCTGGCGGGGGCCCCCTGCATAGGCCTGTGGAAGATTCTGGGCCTAGCCAAAGGAGAGATGAGTCCTTATCTGCCTTTAGACAGAGGACTGTCAGCAAACTAAAGAGGATTGAGAAGGAAGAGGAGAAGTTGATGGCCTTGATGGCTGATTTCAGGAAGAAAAAGCAGATCTGTGCAAAAGTGTACAGCAAGAAAAGACCGGCTCTGAGGCCTGAGTTGAAGGACCTGGAACAAGCTGTGAGGAAGCAGAGGGATTTGGTGAGTTCTCTGAAGGAGAATAGCGGAATTTTTAAAGAAAAATATAGGAATGAGGAGCGATTTAATCGCATGAGAAGAGGAGCCGCTTCCTGCATGGAGGGTGAAGAGACCAGTGAGGAGATGAAGGAACTGACAGACTCAGCAGAGAGTTAGAAAGTGGGCCCGGAGGATGAGCCCAGCTCTTCAACACCTCAGACATCTGCTGAGCCCTCAATGGTGGAGGCCTCTGTCCCCTTCACACCCCAGCAATGTGGAACATCTCAGGAAGGTGAAGGTTCTGGCTTGCTGGAATTCATCACCAAGTTGGAAACCCCTCCGGATGCGGCTTCCCAGGATAGTGATGATAAGATGGACACCATTCCTAGTCCTGTGAAGGAAAAACCTGTGGCAAGAGCAAGATCCACCATGAAATCTGCAGCAGCTGGGGGGAAGTCTGATCCCACCGTCAGCCATACCATTGTAAAGGTAACAACCCAGCAAGCAGGTACAGTGTGTGTGCAGGATGGTGGTGTGAACTTTATTGGTGACAATGGGCTTACTGGGGGTTGTAGTACTACGGGCATTCAGCCCAATCCCATAGACAATGTACAACATACAATGCAGTCGGTTTTACCTGTTCAAAACAAAGCTTCAGCTGAGTCTGGTGAGAGCAATAGTCAGCTTCTGAGGGAAGAATCTACAGAGAGGTCCAAGGACAATACAGAGACTTTGCCTGGACCAAGCGCAGCAGCTGTTTCTGTGAATGGTGGAGGAGATGCTGGGTGTAGTAGTGCCACAACTCTCCAGGAGTCTGCAGTGGACAGGATTAGAGCTGTGTGCTCAGAGCAGAGGGCGGGTCCTGCCTCTGCTAGCTCAGTGACTGCTATCCCAGCTGAATTAGACTCTCTGCCAACAGCTTTGAATGAGAAGGACAAGACTGCAAATACTGGGGGGCAAAAGGAAATCTTATGCTGGTATTGCTGCAAGATCTGGGAAGGGGGAGCAAGCAAGGAAGGAATATGGGAATGTTTTGTCTTCCTCCCTGTTTAAAAGGAGGAATGTTGTGCAGTTAAAATGGGAAGGCGGTGGAATCCCCCCACATAGGAGGGCAGTGGTGGATAAAATCCTACAGATGGGGTTTACGCCCGCAGATATCTTCGCCCTGATCAGTCCGGCAGGTTCCTATGAATATGATTTGTCCTTTATCTGTCCGGAGTCTTTGGACATATTTTGGGAGAAGTATGAACACGTGTGTAGGGGCCTGCCGGACTGGAAAGGGCTCATCCCCAAGCTTGTATACCGCCAGCCACTCATTAAAATGGTGACAATTCTGGTCCGTAATGAGTCCATACCACAGGGGGATTTATGTGTTTGGTTGAGGAGGTATGGAGACGTCCTGAGCCCCCTAAAAAAGATTTTGGACGATCGGGGAATATGGACGGGGGGATGGTCTGTACAGTTAAAATTAAAAGTCATTGACAATGTCGTCCAGCATCTGCCATCCTCAGCTTTCCTGGGGAGGGACAGGCTGACCATCTTTTATCCAGGCCAGCCAAAGTCTGCAACAAATGTGGAATCAAAGGACATTTTGCATCCTCCTGTCCAGTGATGAAGTGCTCTCTGTGTCAAGGTGAAGATCATTTGGCTAAAGACTGTAATACTATAAGGTGTAATCTATGCAATGTGGTGGGACATCCTTACAGTCAGTGTCCTGAGGCAATGCACAACAAGCCTGAGCTCATGAGAGAGTTCTTCCGCCTGGACATGGAGGATGCTCAGAGCTCAGCAGCTGGAGTGCCTGTGAGTCCATCTGAATCCGTGCCAACACCCAATATGTCTGTGTCTCCCCAGTCTGTGGTGCCCCAGTCTGTCCCAACACCCAATGTGTCTGTGTCTCCCCAGTCTGTGGTGCCCCAGTCTGTGCGTTTACCTAATGTGCCAGTGTCTTCCCAGTCTGTAGGTAAGGTGTCAGTTACAGAGAATGTGTCCAATCCTTCTGTGTCTGTGTCTTCTAAAATTACAGAGGCAGCAAGAGGTGCTGAGGCAGGTGCATCAAGTGCGATGCCAGTCCCCCTCCCTCGACGCTGCAGGGTTCCTGTTAAGGATCATGAGGTGCAGAGGAGTGGGGAGGATGATGAAGAGGCTGGCCTAGTAGTAGATAAGGGAAGGGAGTGTGGGGGGGAGGGGGGTGAAGGGGAGGATAGGTGTGGGGAGGCTGTTGACTCTGGTTTGTCTAAGGATGATATGGAGTGGTTGGAGGATAAAAGGAGGAGGGGCAAAAGGAAGAAAATAAAAGGGGGTACAGTTACCTTAAGTCCTAAGGGTTTGCCTTTGGCAAATAAATTTAAGGTACTGTCTGATGATGATGGTGATGATAATCATGATGATGATGATGATGAATGGGACTCCGTTGAGTTCTGCATCCTCTATGGATGATGAGTGCCAGGGTGCAACGAAGCGCGCTGGTTCTCCAGGGAGAGGGAGTAGTCAGGCTAAGAAACGGCTGCCTCAACTACCCTAATGGCAGTTCCCACTCCGTTAAAAGTGGCAACCATTAATGTTGCCAGCTTAAGATCAGTAAGTGCTCGTCATATGGCCTTATTTTTGCTCAGCGAGTTTGATGCTGACATTTTGTTTTTGCAAGAGACCCATCTGAGTAGTCTGGCCGATTTACATCTGGAATGGAGACGTGGTCCCTCATTTTGGTCTCTTGCGGCCGAGCCTTACAGCGGGGTTGCAGTCCTTTTTTCTGGTATGGTAACGTGCCGGCGGGTAATTGAGGTAGAGATAGGGAGATGCATGGTCTTGGACGTCTCTGTGAAGGGGCAGGACCTGCGTCTGATTAACATCTATGGTCCCCAGACGAAGTGGGACAGGAAATGCCTCTTTACAAAGATTAAGCCTTTTCTTTTTACGGCCCAGCAGGTTATCTTTGGAGGTGATTTCAACACCATTACTAGGTCTAAAGACAGGAGAGGTGTCAGAGATAAGCTGGGCTATGACACCCTTTTTCTCAATGCGATAGTTAGGGAAGCAGGTCTGGTAGATGCGCACATTAAGCGCTGCCCAGACAGCACGGGGTTCACTTTTCAGCGAGGTAGTAGTCAGAGTAGGATAGATAGTTTTTTTTTTAAAGGGAGACTCTGCTTTTTCGGCACCTGTGTGTTGGGCAGTGGAGTTTTCTGATCACTGTATTCTATCTGTGACTCTGAATGCCTCAGACATGCCACCTAGGGGGAGGGGTATCTGGAGATTGAATTCACCCTCCTGGAAGACGAGAAAGTAAGACAATCCTTTGAGGATTTTTTTCAAGCACAGGTAACGATCCTAGACTTTTGCAACAGCAAGTCAGAATGGTGGGAGCTTGTAAAACAGCGGACTGTTGGGATTTTCAAGGTCATAGGAAGAAGGAAGCAGCAAGATAAGTATATCACCTACCAGCGTTTGCGGAGGAAACTTGACCGCCTTGTTTCGAATGGAGGAGATTCTGGGGCGATCTCTGAGGTGAAGCTCCTCCTTAGGAGACATCAATATGACCGGCACGCCTCTTTGGTTCAGGAGAGGGATTACGGGAAATACCATTCGCCTGACCCTTACCAGAACTGTAAACAGAGCGTAGCAGTTAAGACGGTCAATGGCCTGAAGGACAGTACGGCTCTCTGACGAAGTCTAGGTCAGGGATCCTGGAGGTTGTCAGGTCATACTATGCCGATCTCCTGGGAGGAAGGAACCTTGATCGGACAAGGATGTTGGGTTTTTTGGACTCTACACCAGGACTGGAAAGTAATGTTCCTTTGATGAATTTGACAGATGAAATCACTGCAGATGAGGTAATCCAGGCTATTGATAAACTGGCCATCAAGAAAACGCCAGGGCCAGATGGTTTGACAGCCGAATTTTATAAATGTTTTAAGACGATCCTGGCTCCCTACCTTGCGGAGGTTTTCAATGGCTGTTTGCAAGAGGGTTCTCTCCCTCCCTCCATGAGGCAATCTGCAGTGATCCTTCTGTCAAAGGGTAAAGATCCTTCGATGATTGGGAATTGGCGCCCCATTAGCCTTCTTAATGTCGATAGAAAGATACTGGCAAAGATTTTTTTCTGCCGATTATCACCAGTGGCAGGCAGTTTGTTATCCCACCACCAGCACTGCTCGGTCCAAGGTAGAAGCACTTTCTCAGCAGTGTTAGCCGTCCGGGAGGCCTTGGAGCATTGTAGGGCTGCTGGTTGGGGTAAATTTTTGCTGACATTGGATCAGGCTAAGGCCTTTGATCGGGTTAATCATGAGTACTTATGGCTCCTTCTTGGCAAATACGGCCTGAAGGGGGGTTTCATTGATTGGCTCAAGATTTTGTACAAAGGGGCTGAAAGCTTTCCTCTGGTTAATGGTTGGGTCGGGCAGCCCTTTGTGGTCGGCTCGGGTGTGCGTCAGGGGTGCCCTTTGAGTCCTCTGCTATATGTGTTTGCAATCGACCCCTTCATCAGAAGGCTAGAGAGTGGACCATTGTGTGGGGTACCTTTGGGCATCGCTGGTGGGCCTCCTTTGAAGGTTGTGGCCTATGCTGATGATGTTTCTGTTTTTGTCTCTGGGACTGTGGAGGCGCAGGAGGTGGTCTCAGTGATAAGGCAGTATACAGAGGCATCAGGTTCAAAGGTCAACCAGGACAAGTGTGAAGCTTTCTGGATGGGCGTGGAAGGTGAGAGCTTTGTTCTCCCGGATGACTTCCCGGAGCCCCAACAAAAAGTTAGAGTCCTAGGCATTGAATTCGGCCCAGGTGACTATGGTCATGCAAATTGGGTGAACAGGCTGGAGAATGCCGATGCCAAGGTGGCAAGCTGGAAAGGTTGGCGGCTTTCCTTAAGGGAAAAGGTTGATCTAATCAAGACTTACCTGATTCCGATTTTTCTGTATGTCAGTTTTGTTTGCGTTTTGCCAGTTTCTCTCTATACCAGGGTCTATGGTTGTTTCTTCCAGCTGTTATGGGGGAACAGAATAAACCTTGTCAAAAGGAATGTGACTTACCTTCCTAGGCGGGAGGGTGGTCTAGGGATGATCAACCCTGTAGTCTTTTTCTCTCCAATGTTTTTGAAGTATAATCTTGGTAACATGTTGGCAGAGAGACCGCCTGGGTGGGTTGGTATTTTCCAGTCCTGGTTTAGGCCCTTTCTGCGAGACTGGGAAAATGGTGGGCCAGTAAAAAGCCTGAGGGTCAAGCATGATAAGCTCCCGGCTTATGTTGCCCCGTATTTGAAAATGCTTCGGCAGTGGCAAGTAACAGCAGGCAAAGTCAGATCTCTTCCAAGGAAACTTCTTGAGAAGCGGATCATGAGCTCTGCTTTTTGCGAGCCACTGGCCTTGAGGGATTGCCCAAGCCTAGTTTTGAGGGAGGGTTTGCGATTGAATAATTTGGAGAGAATCCCAATGAAGTTTAGGGATCAGGCTTGGCTTGCCTTTCATGGAAAACTATATGTGAAGGGCAACTTGAAGTTTCTTTCCATGAGTGATCGGGGTTGCCCGAGAGTGGAGTGTGGAGGAGTGGTGGAGTCCATGGATCACTTTCTTCTTCAGTGCCCTTTTAATATAGAGGTGTACAAGAGGGTGGGGGGGCTCTGAGTATACCCTTCCTCCCCCATATGAGTTATGCAGAGTGGGTGTATGGGGCATTCCAGACTCGTCGGGATTATGATTTGGAAACACTTTTTCTAGTTAGTCTAGTAGTCCGTTATTTCACGTGGAGTGCACGGTGTCAAGTATCCTTACGGAGTAAAATCCTCCCTTTCAAAGTGGTGGTGCAGGACATTCTGGGTGAGGTTGGGAAGATTCGGGGTCTTGAGAAAGACAGGTGGCGGCAGGAGGCCTGGATGAGGGCATGGAGGAATATCAGGACTCTGTAGCTGCTGCCTGTTGATCTCGGGGTGTGCGGCTTTCTTTCTGTCCTTGCTTCACTCCCCTAGATTTTCAGATCAAATATATTTTTGATAAAAGGCTACATGCATGGTGATGGTGATGTTCCTTAGTCTGGCTCTCTCGTAGGGATTATGTTGTGCGCAATTTGGTTTGCACAGTTTATTTTGTTCTTGTTCTTTCTGTTTTGTATAGTCCTATTCAATTATTTTGTAAATATGTTTTATTTATTTATTTATTATGGTTTTATTGTATATAAGTTGTTGTTTGTAAGATTTTCAATAAACAAAATTAACTCCTCATAATAGGCACATCAGCTTACAGACCCGGGAACTTGCCACAGGGATGGTGGTAATCCCTCATAATGGGCACAGTAGGTGTACAGACCCAGGAACTCTGCACAGGGATGATGGGAACCCCTCATAATGGGCACAGCAGCTGTACAGACCCAGGAACTCAGCACAGGGATGGTGGGAACCCCTCATAATGGGCACAGCAGGTGTACAGACCCAGGAACTCGTTACAGGGATGGTGGCAACCCCTCATAATAGGCACAGTAGGTGTACAGGGATGGTGGGAGGAACCCTCATAATGGGCACAGCGGGTGTACAGACCTGGGAACTCAGTACAGGGATGGTGGGAACTCCTCATAATGGGCACCTCAGGTGTACAGACCCAGAAACTCTGCACAGGGATGGTGGGAACCCCGCATAATGGGCACAGTAGGTGTACAGACCCAGGAACTCAGTACAGCCTGTCCTTATACATTTACTTGAGATCACTTAGACCCGGTGGGTCTCTATAGTGGGAGGTAGTGCCAACACCCCATTCTTTTATATTATATCCTATTCTCCCTAGGGAGTTTTTAGGGGGGCTGCAACCTCTGTCTGGTGTTTTCCTGAGCGCGGATTCCCTACTTCTTTAATAAGTCTAATGTCCATAAAATTTCATAATCTACCCAATAGACCTCCTGCACACAGGGTGTTTGCTTTGCTCCTCTAAACGTCAGAACTCCTGGCAGGAGAAAAGCCCACTGCAGGCGTGTCATGCGTTTTATCGTAAATGTATCCTATTGGCCAAAATATGGCCATTTAAATGCATTACCTCTCAAATGCGCCTAAATGCGTCTAGCGTTTCAGTGTGTTTAGCTTTTTTCTGCGCTTCACCTCCTCTCCTAAATGTGCTTTCCATGGGGGTTTTTTTCAGACTGTAATTGCTCTGCTTCTAATATGTCTGTAAACGCCTGTGTGCACATGGACATGTAAGATAACATACAGGTGCTTTTACAGGCTGAGATTTTTTTTTTCAAGTGCCAGTATTTTTTAAGCTTTAATCGGAGCCCTTTGTAATCTCATTCAGCCATATTCCTAAGCGATCGTCACAAGTCTTTTTCTGTGCTTGATATACCATCAGTCCGATTCATGCTTCAGAGTAAGTTTTAAGCCCCGTACACACGGTCGGACTTTTGGCCAACAAACTTCATTTTGAGCAAGTTGGACCAACAATCCGACCGTGTGTACGCTCCATCGGACAAACTTTTTTTGCTTTTTTCTTGTTTTCATCGGACAAAAGTTGGGTCTGCAAACGGACAAACTTTTGCCCAACAAAAGTCAGATGGAGCAAAGTCCGACCGTGTGTACAGAAAACCATCGGACTTTTGTCCGATGGACAAAACAACTAATGTTAAAATCAACCAACAATAGCAGAAGTTGACCAAAGGGTGGCGGTAATGAGCAGAAAAGAGCAAAAAAAACACGTGATGTTGCAAAAAGTTTTGGGAAAGTTTGCAGAAAAGTACGAGCGTGTGTATGCTATTGGGTGTTCCCGACCAACTCAGTTCGAACAAAAATCCACGGAAAAGTCCGATGGAAGTCCGACCGTGTGTACGGGGCTTAAGGCCCCGTTTAGGCTAGATTCACACTGTTGTGCAGAGAGGCTCACAACAGGGGTCCAGTGTGTCCCTGTTCTCCATTTCAGGGATGAATCGGGCCCGAATTTTTGCCTGCATTTGGACCTAAAACAAAGCATATTTCCAGGTTGTAAGTTGGCAAATGTCATTGCAGATCCCTACTTGTTATTGCTTGTATTGAAACTTACATAATAGGATTTTTATAACAGCTTACCTGTAAAATCCTTTTCTTGGAGTACATCACGGGACACAGAGCGACATAGTCATTACTATGTGGGTTATATAGATACCATCAGGTGCTGGCACTGGCAACTTCCAAAACCGGAAGTACCCTCCCCTATATAAGCCCCTCCCATCCGGGAGTACCTCAGTTTTGTAGCAAAGCAATAAGTGTCCCCAAAAGAGGGGTGGGAGCTCTGTGTCCCGTGATGTACTCCAAGAAAAGGATTTTACAGGTAAGCTGTTATAAAAATCCTATTTTCTTTCTCGTACATCACGGGACACAGAGCGACATAGTCATTACTATGTGGGACGTCCCAAAGCAATGCCCAATGAGGGGGGGGGATACACCATACATAAGCTGAGCGCTATCAGACATGAGGATCTTTTGCGGCCTGCAACACACTGCGCCCAAAGGCGACATCCTCCTGACTTCTAACGTCCACCTGGTAGAACCTAGTAAACGTGTGTACTGAAGACCATGTTGCGGCCTTACAGATCTGAGCCAGGGAGACCTGGTGATGCACTGCCCATGACGTTCCAACTGCTCTCGTGGAGTGCGCCCTAACTTTGAACGGAGGCGGTCTCCTTCTCAAGCCATAGGCTTGCATTATGACCTGTCGAATCCACTTGGCTAAAGTAGATTTTGACGCTGCCTGATCCCTTCTGGGGCCTCCCAGCAGAATAAACAAAGTATCAGTTCTACGAATCTGAACAGTGGCTTTTAGATAAGCTTTAACTGCTCTTACTACATCCAAAGAATGCAATAACTTTTCCTCTACCGAACTAGGTTTGGGGAAAAAGGAAGGAAGAACCACATCTTGGTTCAAATGAAACCTCGATACCACCTTAGGAAGAAAGGCTGGATGAGGACGTAACATTACTCTGTCCTTATGGATAACCAGATATGGCTCTTTACAGGACATAGCGGCTAATTCCAACACTTTTAGCCGAACAAATGGCTACTAGAAAAATCAATTTCCTGGTGAGAAGAACCAAGGAAATCTGCTGTAATGGTTCAAATGGTTGCTTCTGTAGAACCGACAGAACCAGGTTTAAGTCCCATGGACATATGGGAATATTAACCGGAGGGCTAATACGCATCACTCCTTGTATAAAAGCTTTGACTAGTGAATGCAAAGCCAAGGGCCTTTGAAAAAATATTGACAAGGCCGAAATCTGACCCTTGATAGTACTCAAGGCAAGCTTCCTATCTACAGCCCACTGTAGGAAGTCCAGAATCCTACCTATTACGTGGATGCCATTTCTTGGCCTCACACCAGGCGATGTACGCCTTCCAGATTCTATAGTAGATCTGCCTGGATACCGGCTTCCTGGCATTGATCATGGTAGCTACCACAGGATTAGAGAGACCTCTCTTTTTTAGAATGTGGGCTTCAATAGCCAGGCCGTCAAACCTAGGGCTGGTAAGGAAGGGTGGTATATCGGTCCTTGCGAAAGCAGGTCCAGACGATGTGGGAGAGTCCAAGGACTCCCCACTGACATTTTTACAATCTCCGCGTACCATGCTCTTCGGGGCCACGCTGGAGCCACCAGAATCACTGGTTTCTTTTCTACCCTGATTCTGCGGAGTAATCGAGGTAACAATTGTGGCGGTGGAAATGCATATATCAGCTTGAACTGATCCCAAGGGAACACTAGGGCATCCGAGTTGCAAGCTAGGGGATCCCTTGTCCGAGAGACAAACCTGTCCACCTTTGCGTTGAATCTAGATGCTAGAAGATCTACATCCGGTGTTCCCCACCGCTGACATATTGTCCGGAAAACCTCGGGGTGAAGGGACCATTCCCCTGGGCATAATTGCTGGCGACTTAGAAAGTCCGCCTTCCAATTCTCCACTCCTGGAATGAATACCGCGGATATGGCTGGGACATATCTCTCTGCCCATTTCAGGATGTAATTTACTTCCCTCTGGGCTGCACGACTCCTGGTGCCACCCTGATGATTGATATATGCCACTGCTGTGGCATTGTCTGATTGAATTCTGACAGGGGACCCTTGGAGTTTGGATGTCCATGCTACTAGGGCATACCGGGCTGCTCGTATCTCTAAGAGATTGATGGGCAGGGCCTTTTCTGCATCCGACCATCTGCCCTGGAGAGACCATTGCTTCAGTACTGCTCCCCAGCCTATAAGGCTGGCATCTGTAGTGACCACCTTCCAAGAAATCGGACTGAAGGATTTCCCTTTTTCCAGATTCTGGAGAACCAACCACCAACGGAGGCTCTTGCGAACGGAAGGGGACAAGGACATTGGTAAGTCTAGGGCCTGAACTTTCTTGTTCCAGGCTGACAGTATGGCCCTTTGCAAATTCCTTGAATGGAATTGACCGTAGGGTACTGCTTCGAATGATGCCACCATTTTTCCCAGCAGCCTCATGCACAGGCGTAAGGACGGCTGTCTTTTTGTACCCACTAGGTGGATCAAATCTCTCAAAGACAACACCCTTTCTCGAGGCAAGAATATTTTTCTCTGGCCTGAATACAGCCTTAGCCCCAAGTATTCCAGACTTTTGACTGGTTTTAGGGCTGACTTGTCTCGGTTGATAATCCAACCGTGAGATTCCAGATACTTGATTGTCTTGTGAACGACCACTTCTAGTTTTTTCACTGAGTGGTCTATCAGCAACAAGTCGTCTAGATATGCCATTATCGTTACACCTTGTGTTCTTAGATTGGCCAATAATGGGGCCAGAATTTTTGTGAACACTCGTGGTGCTGTGGCCAGACCGAAGGGTAAGGCTCTGAACTGAAAATGGCGCCCTTCTACTGCAAAGCGTATAAATTTTTGGTGGACTGGAAAGATGGGAATGTGCAAATAAGCATCTTTGATGTCGATCGAGGCTAACCATTCCTCCCCTTGTAGGGCAGTGGCCACCGATCGGATCGATTCCATCTGGAAAGTCCTGATATGCAGGAATTTGTTTAGCCCTTTTAGATTTAATATGGGCCTCACGTCCCCGTTTGGCTTCGGGACTGTAAAGAGGTTTGAGTAAAACCCGAACCCCCATTCTTCCAGGGGAACCTCCATAATTACTCCTTGGAGCAATAGTTGTTCTAGTGCCAACAGGAGGGACTCTCTCTTCCGGGGATCCCTTGGCACGTTTGACCTCATAAAATGGGAAGGAGGAGAGTCTTTTAACTCCAATCTGTATCCCAGACTTACTGCGGAGAGCACCCATCTGTCTCTGATCGTGTCCCGCCAGGTCTCTCCGAACAACTGGAGTCTTCCCCCCACCCGATTGAGTGGGGGCAACCCTTCATGAATTTGACTTTGGGGGAGGTTTTGTACCTCTCCTGACCCAGGGTTTCTTATTACCCTGCGATTGTCCCTGATTTTTACCCCCGGGATTTGACCGAGGAGGCCGTCGGAACTGTTTCACAGCCGATGCCCCAGGGACTGGAGAAGCAGGCGTCTTAAAAGAGGGACCTCTAACTCTGTTTTTAACCGGCAAGAGTGTACTTTTACCGCTGGAAATTTTCAGGATATATTTGTCCAGGTCTTCCCCGAATAAGCGTTCACCATGAAATGGGAAGCTAACCAGCAATTTTTTACAGGGAGATTCAGCAGACCAGTTTTTGAGCCATAGAAGCCTGCGCATATGTACTACAGACAGCGTGAGGTGGGAGGCCTGATGGATTGAATCCTTTATGGCGTCAACCGCAAAGCATAAGGCTCTAGGTAGATCAGCTAGGGCAAGGGCCTGCTGATCTGGCAAGTCCCTTAAGACCTGTTTCAACTGATCCTTCACTGCTTGGCAGACCCCAATAGCTGCCACTGCTGGTTGTGTCACCAAGCTTGCTGTAGAAAAAACAGATTTTAATAAGGACTCCAATTTTTTATCTATTGGGTCCTTGAACATTTGGACATTATCCACTGGACATGTCAGTGATTTATTCACACAAGAGATGGCTGCGTCCACTGTAGGGACCCTCCATTTTTTGATGAACTTATCCTCCATGGGATAGACCACCGGAAATCTCTTGGGGGGAGTAAATATTTTATCAGGATGTTCCCAATCCTGGTAAATGAGCCCTTCCAGTAAAGGGTGAAGTGGAAAGGAACAGACAATCTGGGGAGCTTTTGGCGACCCCAGCGAGGAGACAGTAGTGGTTGATGGTTCCGCAAGGTGCATTTTAAATGCTGATCGGACCATGTTAGTCAGAGACTGAACCCATAATCTTTCAGCTTGAGATGCTGAGAAAGGTTCCTCCACTGTTGATTCCTCTATAACAGAATCAACCTCATCCTGATCCCCTTCAGGCAGGTCGATCCCTGTATGGGACTGTTGCTCCGCTAACAGGTACTCTGAAGGAGGAGACGGAGATCGGGCGTGCTTTCCCTGTGACAGGGATGCAGCGATCAATGTTGACAATCTCTCTTCTAATCCTCCCAGAGCTGAGGAAAAAACCTCCTCTGTTACATACACAGGAGCAGGTGAACTGAGGACAGCCACAGTACCAGGTACTCCTGCGGGGTCTCTACGGTCACTAACCTCTGAATTTTCAGGGGAGACTGGTGCAGCAGAAGCATGCCCAAGATCCTCAGAGCCCGATGGAGACCCCCTTCGCTTCCTGGAAGATTTAGTTCCGGAGCTTCTGGACGGCATATTCCTAAGCCCAAAGCTGAGGTATTCCAGCCGTAATACACCACTTTTACTGATAATAGTCTAGCACAATTGCTGCTATATAACAGTTGGTGTCTACTAAAGTGCCTTTCTAGGGGATGCCTGCATCAACCGCCTCTGTGTGCCTTATTTACTGTTGCTAGCTCTGTCTGTGCACTTCAATAGCCAGCTGTGATTGTGCCTTTAAACACGCTGGACGCCCGCACATGCGCAGTAGCGCCGCGGCGCACACCGAGCGTCGTCCACCAGCTCCGCCCCTTTTTCCAGATCGCCTCTATATATAGAGGCGCGCGGGCACGTGCGCCTTGGGCGCTCTTTTAAAAAAAAATAAGGAGCTAGATGGGAGCCAGGGTCCCTGCCGCAGGGCCCGGGGATGGATGAGCGCAGCAACAGGGCAGAGGAGACAGCTTCCCAGCAGAGAACTTACCAACTGCCTGGATTTGACTTTGGAAGAAAAAAATCCACATTACAAGAAAAAAGAACCATAGCGGCCTCTAGTGTTTAACACAGGTACCGCGGTCTTACCATTTTTTTTTTTTTTTTTTCTTGCCTACTATTAAATTTTTTTACATTTTCTTAGTAGTAACAGGCATGCACAGAATATTAGCGGGAATACCTTAGGTAACAGGCAGAAAGACAAATTAGGCTTGGGGGTCCCCCAATAGAACCAAGTTCCTGAGGGCCCCCACTTACCTTTTCCTCGCCGCAGGACTCTGTTTGGTCCACAGAAGCCCAAACTTCACCTATCACGGCAGGCATTGTAATTAAACCTTCAGGGACCGGGTTCCCAAGGATTCCACTCCCCTGGACCTGTATAGCACCCTGCACAGAAAACATCTTGGTCGTGGGTATGACCAGAGCTCTGGATCCCAGGGTCCAGTCCTCCTAAGAGGCATTACAGGCAAAACCTTGCTCTTCTCTTGCAAGGCCCGGGTACCGACCGTTTAGCTATGAAGCTTTTTTGGTCGGATCCGGAATAGCTTACTGAGGCCCAAAAGAACCTGTACGCAAGCTCAGTGAAAAACACATGTTACTTCTTGGCCAACACCTTAGACACTGGCAAAAAACTGAGGTACTCCCGGATGGGAGGGGCTTATATAGGGGAGGGTACTTCCGTTTTTGGAAGTTGCCAGTGCCAGCACCTGAAGGTATCTATATAACCCACATAGTAATGACTATGTCGCTCTGTGTCCCGTGATGTACGAGAAAGAAAACACAGTTGGTGTTCTGTACATTGACCGTGTACAAAACACTACCCTACATGTACACCATGTTTAAACATTTGCCAGTTTTATGAGTCATAGCGGGCTGCAGATGAAACTACATAGGTAATTGTAAAAATACAAAATGTAGTGTAGTACTTAAATTTTTTTCTTATCAAAAGCGAAATTACCTTTTAAATGCAACCCCTGTCGTCTAACTAATGTTTAATGTTGTAGAGAGGCTATGCAATGGGTTAATAAAGTCAGAACTTAAAATGCAAATTTAAACCATTTCCTAGTTTGTGATCTCCAGATACCTTCTGGGTTTTAAAACAAATTGAAGCTTCGTTGGTGTATAATGTGCAGCCTGATATATGATGTGCAGAGCCCTGTGTATAATGTGCAGCCTGGTATATGATGTGTAGGGATGAGCTCTGGCGTGTTCGCATACTCCACGTGCAGAGCCCGCCAGGAAGTCGGCCCTGCGCTAATCACAGGCAGGGAGACATTGTCCCGATGCTCGGCTGCAGAGATCGGGAAATGTTTCCCTGCCTGTGATTAGCACAGCGCCGTGCCGACTTCTTGGCGGGCTCTGCACGTGGAGTATACGAACACACCAGGGCTCATCCTTAATGATGTGCAGAGCCCGGTGTATAATGTGCAGAGCCCTGTGTATAATGTGCAGAGCCCTGTGTATAATGTGCAGAGCCCTGTGTATAATGTGCAGAGCCCTGTGTATAATGTGCAGAGCCCTGTGTATAATGTGCAGAGCCCTGTGTATAATGTTCAGCCTGGTATATGATGTGCAGAGCCCTGTGTATAATGTGCAGCCTGGTATATGATGTGCAGAACCCTGTGTATAATGTGCTGCCTGGTATATGATGTGCAGAGCCCTGTGTATAATGTACAGCCTGGTATATAATGTGCAGCCTGATATATGATGTGCAGAGCCTGGTGTATAATGCTGACACTATGAGTGGAAGCAAGTGGAATACAGGGGACGGAGCGGGTGGATTCTATAAGGGGCGTGGCTTATGAGAAGTGTGAGTGGCCGACCGTGGAGGGGCGGGGTCTTGCGCCCCCCATCCTAAAACTTCACCAGCCGCCACTGCTTCACACTAGATTTTAGTTAGGGGTATCAGAGTAAAGGGGGCTGAATACAAATGCACGGCACACTTTTCAGCTGTTTATTTGTAAAAAAAATTGAACAAAAATTATAATTTTCCTTCCACTTCACAATTATGTGCCACTTTGTGTTGGTCTATCACATAAAATCCCAATAAAATACATTTATGTTTTTGGTTGTAACATGACAAAATGTGAAAAATTTCCATTTTTTTTTTTCAGTTTATTAAAAGTCAGCAGCTACAAAGAGTATAGCTGCTGACTTTTAATAAACAGCCACTTACCTGTCCCACGATCCAGTGATGCGGGTGCCCGAAGCCTCGCTCCTCTCCAAGGCACCGTCATTGGAACTGTGGGCACCCGGCCGTGACAGCTCGTGGCTTCACGGCCGGGCGCACACTGCGCATGTGCGAGTCGCACTGCGCTCTCCGAGTGGACAGGCAATCTTCTGGGACCTGTGACGTGTCCCAGAAGATTGCCTAGAGGGAGGGGCCTCCTAGGGGGAGAGGAGGCGGCCTGAAGGCGGAATGAGGAAGTGGGACAGGAAGTCCCTCTATAAAGTAAGTACCCACTCCCCCCCAAAAAAAATACATGACAAATGTGGCATGTAAGGGGGCAAGGATTACTTAAAGTGGAAGTTACACTTTTGGGTGGAACTCCGCTTTAACCACATCACAACAAGTATTTCCCCATCAATTTTAATGGGCAAAAAGATGGTAATGCTAGGGTCGATGGACATACTATTTCTACATCCCCCCCCCCCCCCAACTTTTTTACCTTTGCACTTTGCTATCTCAGCCTTACCAGTCTTGACACTGGTAGCATGTATGATGTACTGCACATATTCAAAGAGTATTTAGAAGCAAACTCAGTCAACAAAGACAAAATTATTATTGCTCAAATTCATAACACATTGCCTGCATCCCAGTTGAGAAAGACATTAGGCGCAATCTGATCCAGCAACAAGAGAGAGACAAACAGACAGACTAAATATTGCCCCTGCACAAAGCCATTAGTAAAACCTCATCTGGAAAATGCAGTTCAGTTTTGAGCACCAGTGAACGAAAATACATCAGAAAACTGGAGAAAGTGCAGGGAGGGGCAATCAAACTGATAAAAGACACGGAGGGGCTCAGCTGAGGAAAAATTAGCTCTAGCATTAGCATTAGAGCTGAAATCATTCTCTCTAGAAAAGAGGCGTGTATAAAAATATAGGTGGTCCATATATGGGTGTAGAGATATTCATAATAAAGCGGAGTTCCGCCCATTTAAAAGTCAGAAGCTACAAAAAGTGTAGCTGCTGACTTTTAATAAATCAGACACTCACCTGTCCTACGGTCCAGCGATGCGGGCTCACGAAGCCTCACTCCTCTCCCCCTCTTCTCCGTGGCGCCAACATTACAATTGTGGGTGCCTGGCTGTGGCTTCAAAGCCAGGCGCTCACTGCGCAATGCGCGAGCCGCGCTGCGTGCTGTAAATGGTCGGGCAACCTTCTGAAACCTGTGACGTGTCCCAGAAGATTGCAGGGAGGGAGGGGGAGAGGGGAACTTCCTTCCGGCGCCGCAGTCTGGAGGAAAAGAGATTTAACCTCCACATACAGAAAGGATTCTTCACTGTAAGAGCTGTGAAAATGTGGACTTGACTCCCTCACAAACTAGTTCTGGCCAGCTCAGTAGACTGGTTTAAAAAAGAGCTGGATGCATTCCTAAATGCACAAAATATAACTGGATAGTAACATTTATTGTAGGGCTGTGGAAATGAACTTTCTTTCTCGTACATCACGGGACACAGAGCGACATAGTCATTACTAATGGGTTATATAGATACCTTCAGGTGCTGGCACTGGCAACTTCCAAAACCGGAAGTACCCTCCCCTATATAAGCCCCTCCCATCCGGGAGCACCTCAGTTTTTTGCCAGTGTCTAAGGTGTTGGCCAAGAAGTAACATGTGTTTTTCACTGAGCTTGCGTACAGGTTCTTTTGGGCCTCAGTAAGCTATTCCGGATCCGACCAAAAAAGCTTCATAGCTAAACGGTCGGTACCCGGGCCTTGCAAGAGAAGAGCAAGGTTTTGCCTGTAATGCCTCTCTTAGGAGGGCTGGACCCTGGGATCCAGAGCTCTGGTCATACCCACGACCAAGATGTTTTCTGTGCAGGGTGCTATACAGGTCCAGGGGAGTGGAATCCTTGGGAACCCGGTCCCTGAAGGTTTGATTACAATGCCTGCCGTGATAGGTGAAGTTTGGGCTTCTGTGGACCAAACAGAGTCCTGCGGCGAGGAAAAGGTAAGTGGGGGCCCTCGGGAACTTGGTTCTATTGAGGGACCCCCAAGCCTATTTTGTCTTTCTGCCTGTTACCTAAGGTATTCCCGCTAATATTCTGTGTATGCCTGTTACTACTGAGAAAATGTAAAAATTTTAATAGTAGGCAAGAAAAAAAAAAAAACGTAAGACCGCGGTACCTGTGTTAGACACTAGAGGCCGCTATGGTTCTTTTTCTTGTAATGTGGATTTTTTTCTTCCAGAATCAAATCCAGGCAGTTGGTATGTTCTCTGCTGGGAAGCTGTCTCCTCTGCCCTGTTGCTGCGCTCATCCATCCCCGGGCCCTGCGGCAAAGGGACCCTGGCTCCCATCTAGCTCCTTATTGTTTTCAAAAAAGGCGCCGAAGGCGCACGTGCCCGCGCGCGTGCACGCGCCTCTATATATAGAGGCGATCTGGAAAAAGGGGCGGAGCGGGTGGATGACGCTCAGGTGTGCGCCGCGGCGCTACTGCGCATGTGCGGGCGTCCAGCGTGTTTTAAAGCACATTATAGCTGGCTATTGAAGTGCACAGACAGAGCTAGCAACAGTATAAAGGCACACAGAGGCGGTTGATGCAGGCATCCCCTAGAAAGGCACTTTAGTAGACACCAACTGTGATATAGCAGCAATTGTGCTAGACTATTCTCAGTAAAAGTGGTGTATTACGGCTGGAATACCTCAGCTTTAGGCTTAGGAATATGCCGTCCAGAAGCTCCGGAACTGAATCTTCCAGGAAGCGAAGGGGGTCTCATCGGGCTCTGAGGATCTTGGGCATGCTTCTGCTGCACCAGTCTCCCCTGAAGTTCAGAGGTAAGTGACCGTAGAGACCCCGCAGGGGTACTTGGTACTGTGGCTGTCCTCAGTTCACCTGCTCCTGTGTATTTAACAGAGGAGGTTTTTTCCTCAGCTCTGGGAGGATTAGAGAGAGATTGTCAACATTGATCGCTGCCTCCCTGTCAGGGAAAGCACGCCCGATCTCTGTCTCCTCCTTCAGAGTGCCTGTTAGCAGAGCAACAGTCCCATACAGGGATCGACCTGCCTGAAGGGGATCAGGATGAGGTTGATTCTGTTATAGAGGAATCAACAGTGGGGGAACCTTTTCTCAGCATCTCAAGCTGAAAGATTATGGGTTCAGTCTCTGACTAACATGGTCCGATCAGCATTTAAAAATGCACCTTGCGGAACCATCAACCACTACTGTATCCTCGTTGGGGTCGCTAGAAGCCCCCAGACTGTCTGTTCTTTTCCACTTCACCCTTTACTGAAAGGGCTCATTTACCAGGATTGGGAATGTCCTGAGAAAATATTTATTCCCCCCAAGAGATTTCCGGTGGTCTATCCCATGGAGGATAAGTTCATCAAAAAATGGAAGGTCCCTACAGTGGACGCAGCCATCTCTTGTATGTATAAATCACTGACATGTCCAGTGGATAATGTCCAAATGTTCAAGAACCCAATAGATAAAAGATTGGAGTCCTTATGAAAGCCTGCTTCTTTCTACAGCAAGCTTGGTGACACAACCAGCAGTGAGGTCTGCTAAGCAGTGAAGGATCAGTTGAAACAGGTCTTGAGGGACTTGACAGATCAGCAGGCCTTGCCCTAGCTGATCTACCTAGAGCTTTAGGCTTTGCGGTTGACGCCATAAAGGATTCAGTCCATCAGGCCTCCCGCCTTACGCTGTCTATAGTACATATGCGTAGGCTTCTATGGCTCAAAAACTGGTCTGCTGAAGCTCCCTGTAAAGAATGGCTGGTTAGCGTCCCATTTCATGGTGAACGCTTATTCAGGGAAAACCTGGACAAATATATCCAGAAAATTTCCAGCGGTAAAAATACGCTCTTGCCGGTTAAAATCAGAGTTAGAGGTCCCTCTTTAAGAGGCCTGCTTCTCCAGTCCCTGGGGCATCGGCTGTGTAACAGTTCCGACGGCCTCCTCGGTCAATTCCCGGGGGTAAAAAACAGGGACAATAGCAGGGTAATGAGAAACCCTGGGTCAGGGGAGGTACAAAACCTCCCCCAAAGTTAAATTCATTGAAGGGTTGCCCCCACTCAGTCGGGTGGGGGGAGGACTCCAGTTGTTCGCAAGAGACCTGGCGGGACACGATCAAAACAGATAGGTGCTCTCCGCAGTATGTTTGGGATACAGTTTGGAGTTAAAAGACTCTCCTCCTTCCCATTTTTGAGGTCAAACGTGCCAAGGGATCCCCGGAAGAGAGAGTCCCTCCTGTTGGCACTAGAACAACTATTGCTCCAAGGAGTAATTATGGAGGTTCCCCTGGAAGAATGAGGGTTCGGGTTTTACTCAAACCTCTTTACAGTCCCGAAGCAAACGCGGACGGGAGGCCCATATTAATTCTAAAAGGGCTATACAAATTCCTGTATATCAGGACTTTCCGATGGAGTCGATCCGATCAGTGGCCACTGCCCTACAAGGGGAGGATTGGTTAGCCGCGATCGACATCAAAGATGCTTATTTGCACATTCCCATCTTTCCAGTCCACCAAAAATTTCTACGCTTTGCAGTAGAAGGGCGCCATTTTCAGTTCAGAGCCTTACCCTTCGGTTTGGCCACAGCACGAGTGTTTACAAAAATTCTGGCCCTTTATTGGCCAATCTAAGAACACAAGGTGTAATGATAATGGCATATCTAGATGACTTGTTGCTGATAGACCACTCAGTGAAAAAACTAGACGTGGTCGTTCACAAGACAATCAAGTATCTGGAATCTCACGGTTGGATTATCAACCGAGACAAGTCAGCCCTAAAAACCAGTCAAAAGTCTGGAATACTTGGGGCTAAGGTTGGATTCAGGCCAGAGAAAAATATTCTTGCCTCGAGGAAAGGTGTTGTCTTTGAAAGAGTTGATCCACTTAGTGGGTACAAAAAAGACAGCCGTCCATACGCCTGTGCATGAGGCTGCTGGGAAAAAATGGTGGCATCATTCGAAGCAGTACCCTACGGTCAATTCCATTCAAGGAATTTGCAAGAGGCCATACTGTCAGCCTGGAACAAAAAAGTTCAGGCCCTAGACTTACAATGTCCTTGTCCCCTTCCGTTCGCAAGAGCCTCCGTTGGTGGTTGGTTCCCCAGTATCTGGAAAAAGGGAAATCCTTCAGTCCGATTTCTTGGAAGGTGGTCACTACAGATGCCAGCCTTATAGGCTGGGGAGCAGTACTGGAGCAATGGTCTCTCCAGGGCAGATGGTCGGATGCAGAAAAGGCCCTGCCCATCAATCTCTTAGAGATACGAGCAGCCCGGTATGCCCTAGTAGCATGGACATCCAAACTCCAAGGGTCCCCTGTCAGAATTCAATCAGACAATGCCACAGCAGTGGCATATATCAATCATCAGGGGGGCACCAGGAGTCGTGCAGCCCAGAGGGAAGTAAATTACATCCTGAAATGGGCAGAAAGATATGTCCCAGCCATATCTGCGGTATTCATTCCAGGAGTGGAGAATTGGAAGGCGGACTTTCTAAGTCGCCAGCAATTATGCCCAGAGGAATGGTCCCTTCACCCCGAGGTTTTCTGGACAATATGTCAGCGGTGGGGAACATCGGATGTAGATCTTCTAGCATCCAGATTCAACGCAAAGGTGGACAGGTTTGTCTCTCGGACAAGGGATCCCCTAGCTTGCGGCTCGGATGCCCTAGTGTTCCCTTGGGATCAGTTCAAGCTGATATATGCATTCACACCGCCACAATGGTTACCTCGATTACTCCGCAGAATCAGGGTAGAAAAGAAACCAGTGATTCTGGTGGCTCCAGCGTGGCCCCGAAGAGCGTGGTACGCGGAGATTGTAAAATGTCAGTGGGGAGTCCTTGGACTCTCCCACGTCGTCCGGACCTGCTTTCGCAAGGACCGATATACCACCCTTCCTTACCAGCCCTAGGTTTGACGGCCTGGCTATTGAAGCCCACATTCTAAAAAAGAGAGGGCTCTCTAATCCTGTGGTATCTACCATGATCAATGCCAGGAAGCCGGTATCCAGGCAGATCTACTATAGAATCTGGAAGGCGTACATCGCGTGGTGTGAGGCCAAGAAATGGCATCCACATAAGTACGTAATAGGTAGGAGTCTGGACTTCCTACAGTGGGCTGTAGATAGGAAGCTTGCCTTGAGTACTATCAAAGGTCAGTTTTCGGCCTTGTCAATATTTTTTCAAAGGCCCTTGGCTTCGCATTCACTAGTCAAAGCCTTTAGATAAGGAGTGATGCGTATTAGTCCTCCGGTTAATATTCCCATATGTCCATGTGATCTAAACCTGGTTCTGTCGGTTCTACAGAAACAACCATTTGAACCATTACAGCATAGTTCCTTGGTTCTTCTCACCAGGAAATTGTTTTTTCTAGTAGCCATTTGTTCGGCTAAAAGAGTGTCGGAATTAGCAGCTATGTCCTGTAAAGAGCCATATCTGGTTATTCATAAGGACAGAGTAGTGTTACGTCCTCATCCAGCCTTTCTTCCTAAGGTGGTATCAAGGTTTTCATTTGAACCAAGATGTGGTTCTTCCTTCTTTTTTCCCCAAACCTAGTTCGGTAGAGGAAAAGTTATTGCATTCTTTGGATGTAGTAAGAGCAGTTAAAGCTTATCTAAAAGCCACTGCTCAGATTCGCAGAACGGATACTTTGTTTATTCTGCCAGAAGGCCCCAGAAAGGGTCAGGCAGCGTCAAAATCTACTTTAGCCAAGTGGATTCAACAGGTCATTATGCAAGCCTATGGCTTGAGAAGGAGACCGCCTCTGTTCAAAGTTAGAGCGCACTCCACGAGAGCAGTTGGAACTTCATGGGCAGCGCATCACCAGGCCTCCCTGGCTCAAATCTGTAAGGCCGCAACATGGTCTTCAGTACACACGTTTACTAGATTCTACCAGGTGGACGTTAGAAGTCAGGAGGATGTCGCCTTTGGGCGCAGTGTGTTGCAGGCCGCAAAAGATCCTCATGTCTGATAGCGCTCAGCTTATGTATGGTGTATCCCCCCCCCCTCGTTGGGCATTGCTTTAGAACATCCCATTAGTAATGACTATGTCGCTCTGTGTCCCGTGATGTACGAGAAAGAAAATAGGATTTTTATAACAGCTTACCTGTAAAATCCTTTTCTTGGAGTACATCACGGGACACAGAGCTCCCACCCCTCTTTAGGGACACTTATTGCTTTGCTACAAAACTGAGGTGCTCCCGGATGGGAGGGGCTTATATAGGGGAGGGTACTTCCGGTTTTGGAAGTTGCCAGTGCCAGCACCTGAAGGTATCTATATAACCCATTAGTAATGACTATGTCGCTCTGTGTCCCGTGATGTACTCCAAGAAAAGGATTTTACAGGTAAGCTGTTATAAAAATCCTATTATTAATTCCTCGATTAATCGATACATTTTTTTGATCGATCGAAATTATTTTGATCGGTACTCACCTCTCCGCCGGCTTCCGGGTCTTCAGGGAGTTCTGTCGGAGATCCGGTGATGTCACGGACACCGGTGGGGCCTGCCGTGTCCATCTGAAGGGCTCCTTTGCTGTGCCTTAATATCTGCATGCTGGCGGGACCTTACTATCTGCCACACGCAAGGGCTGTTACACTTCCCTCTTAAACCTGGGATTCTACAGCCATCCACTGGGAGTTGTGATAGTTCCCTTGAGGGGACATCTACATGCCGACGGACTGATGTTAACCCCTCCTCATCTGGATTCAGCAGTGGTATCGTTGTACACGTTTTTATACCAGTATCATACTTCTCTACATGTTTTTATGACTGCTTTGGTATTACTCGCACCATTTTTACAGTTTATGTAGCTACATTTATTTTATCTCCAGTGCAATATTTATTTTGTTCCCTACTTGAAGACTATAAAAGTTTTAATGCTATTCCCATCGAGCGCTGCCTTTGTGTGTTTTTTGTATCCTGCTATCCATTTTTCCAGTGGTTGGTAGCTGCACTGGGAATCGGCCTGCAAGGAGATCAGCTAAAAGTAGTTGGATCTGTATGTGCGTTATAATTAAATCAAAATTAGCCGATTAATCGATTAAAAAAAATTGATTAATCGAACACGAAAATTTTAATCAGTAACAGCCCTAATTTATTGGTAAAACAGGGGCATTGTTAATCCAGGGAATATACAATTGCCTTCCTCTGGATCAACTGTGTGTAAAGGGTTGTATATATGCATGTTTTCTATTTAATCTTTTTTTCTTTTCTTTTTTTTTTATTGGTTGAACTAGATACATTTGTTTTTGTTTTTCAGCCTTTGTAACTATGAAGTCAATCAAAACCATGGACAGCTGGCAAATATATGAACACATATATACAGATTCTTAACAAGGTAGTTAAAGTAAACCAGTAAGTACCTATAATGTATCAAAGAAACTTTAGTATATATTTAATGACCTTTCCTGTAAAAGGGAAACTCAGAAGTTAGGGCTACTTTAGAATATTCAGCTGGCTGGCCTTTTCTCAATCTCCCACTATTCCTACTAGTCTGTCACCAAAATGGAGGGATTTACTTGCCAACAGGAATAGATGGGAAGTGGAAGGGGAGTGTTAACCTTCATCCCTACTAGGAAGTGTGGAAACTACTCTGTACCGCTTAGTGCCAGGACTTTAAGAGGAAGTAAACCCTGATGGGTTTTACTTCCTCTTTTGCTCCTTGCAAACCCTGCAAATGAAAAGCATAATGGGCTAGTATGCATACTAGCCCATTATGTGACACTTACCTGCAAAAGAATCCAGCGCTGCCCCCTGTGCAAGCTGCGCCCATCTTATCGCCCCTCTTCCTTCCGGGCCGCGGACTCTGGTTCTGTGATTCGCCGGAGCCGCCAGTAACGGCACACGCTAGAGAAGAAACTGCACGGAGGTTCGTTTCTTCCACTACCTATAGGTAAGCCTTATTCTAGGCTTACCTATAGGTAAAAGTCACACAAAAGGGTTTACAACCACTTTAATTACCACACTCTGGTCAGTAACGCAAATGGCACCGATACAGTAGGTTCAATTTAAACTTTTTATGATTGATTTGTGTTCACATTTAGTAGTTCTAAAAACATTTTAATCCTACGAGCAACAGTCTCATACGTTTTCTATTGCAAACAGGTAATTCTATCTTAAATAAAAGGAAAAAAATATATATCAGTGACTTTGTAGCCAGAGGTCAGTTAATAATACTAAATAAAGAGTGTCTTAAGGTTATGTGATATACATCAAAGATCTTCTACAAATGGTACAATATGTGAACAAGCAGTTCAAAAGATATCAACTTGCTAGTTTACTTTCATGTTCTGAAATGTTATAGCTTGAGAAACATTGGTTATGAATTAAACTGAAAATATACAGAGCGAATTTCCAACATGCCAAAATTTGAGCCTTGGGTTGTGCTGTTGGGACCCTCTTGTCGGACAGCCTTCTATTTAAAAATTCAAGGAGCTGGGTGGAAAATTGTCAGCTGCAGTGGCTGCATCCATTCAAATGCAGCACTGTTTGGTTTTTCTGACAGCCATGGGTGTTGGCTGTCAGAATATAATAGCCGACAGGAAGAATCCTCCATGCTGTTTAGCCTGGATTGGCAATCAATAGATTTATCTTGTTTAGCCCTTGGTACTGAATGATAGAAATCTCATGATGTATGGCCAGCTTTATATTACATATTGCATAAAGAAATTCATGTTCAGTTGAATATTTTTTTACTTTTACTCTAAGAGTTCAATAGAAAAAAAAAATCACTAATCATTTATTGACCTTTTATAGGGCATATACACACTGAAGGACTTCAGTTAAATGACCAAAGTGCCAATCTATAACCAAAAGCTGAACTTTGCAGCTCCTGCTTCAATGATCACTGTGAAGCCCTGTACACACGATCGGATATCCTATGGATTCTAATCCGATGGTTTTTTCCCATCGGAAATCCAATGAAACTGTCTTCCATCAGTCTTGCCCACACACCATCAGTCAAAAAACGGACCGTTTTAAACGCGGTGACGTAAAACACTCCGATGAGCTGGGAAAAATTAAGTTCAATGCTTCTGAGCATGCGTCGACTTGATTCTGAGCATGCGTGGGTTTTTTATCCGATGGATTTCCACACAGACGATTGGATTTTGCTATCGTTTTTTTCCCCATCGGATAAATTTAAAACATGTTCTATTTTTTCACACCGATGCAAAAAAGACCAATGGGGCCCATACACGATCGGTTCGTCCGATGAAAACAGTCCATCGGACTGTTTTCATCGGTAAAACCGATCGTGTGTACAGGGCATAACAGCTCCCCATTGTATTTTGATGGAGGTAATGTATTTACCAATAGTACTGTGAATATGATTTTTTTTATCACTTATTTCTTCCTTATTTTTTTTTTGCGCATTTACATGCAACAAAAGTTGGGACAAACTGGAACACTACCAGGAATGCATGAGCATTTATAGCTAAAGTAGTAAAAAAAAATATTACATCAAAAGGCAGCTACTGTAATCATCCTTGACAGTGTTATGGTTTGTGTCAAGCCATTACTTTTGCTGGACAGCTGGGCGATAATGTAAATGTGGAGAACGATATAAATAAAGGCATGTAAAATTTAATATACTGTATGAATATATATATATAAACATACATACACACACACACACACACACACACTGTATATAAATTTCCCTGCCCTACCTCACGTCAGCACAAAAATGGATTAACGCCTCCTCTGGAACCTACAGGACCACCTTTTACTAGCTAAATAAAAGACAGCCCCTCCTCAACTGAAGTGTTATTCTTTTATCGTCATGCTTCAAGTCACCTGTCGATTGCAGTTGGTAAACACTTTAGTTGCTGCAAGTATATCCCCCCTACCACACCATCCCTCCAGGTTCAGCTTCTCCTGAAGTTGGAAGACCCAGAATGCTGAATGTAAACCTTCCTAAACCGGTGTGCCCTGTGTTCCGGGTCACGGGCAATGTTGTATAAACAGTAGAAATATTCTACAGGTGTGGTATTACTAAGCTCTGCAATGTCACCATTTGCCTCTCCCTTGGGGTTTTTCCTGTCTTGTATAGGCAGCACACCGCACCACTCTCCTGGCATTGTTTTCAGTCTAAAGCCTCGTACACACGGTCGGACTTCAAACAAACTTTTCCATGGATTTTTGCCCAAAGGGAGTTGGCTGGGCACACCCATAGCATACACACGGCAGGACTTTTCTGCAAACTTTCCCAAAACTTTCCCAACATCACGTTGTTTTTCTGTTCTTTTCTGCTCTTTACCGCCACCCTTTGGTCAACTTCTACTATTGTTGGTTGATTTTAACATTGGTTCTGGGCATGCGTATTTGTACTTCGGACAAAAGTCCCATGGATTTCTGTACACACGGTCGGACTTTGCACCATCGGACTTTTGTTGCCGAAAAGTTTGTCCGTTTGCAGAGCGAAGTTTTGTCCGATGAAACACGGTCGGATTTTTTGGAAAACTTGCTAATTTTGAAGTTTGTTGGCAAAAAGTCTGACCGTGTGTACGGGCCTTTAGAGCGGCGGTGAATGATGTCACAGAGGGCTGGGAGACGGGGCAGCATGGATAAGTGCCCGCCAGTCACCAACAGACAGCATAAACAGTCTTAGAAGCCGACAGAGGGACTGGCTTCTCTCTCTCTCTCTGCAGTCCTGCCAGTTTTTCTCTTGTGAGGTAAAGACTTGTTGCTGTTTCTCCCCTCCTGTGTTGCATGCTCCTGGAGGGTGGACAGTCTGACTGGTTTTGTCTCAGGTTCTGTGTCTCCTGTCTGCCTCTGGATGGGCTGCCTAACCTCAGCTACTACTGCTTCTGAAGGAAATGGATGAAAGCAGTTGGGTCTCAAAGGGACAGTATACCTGTTTTTCTTGTGAAAGAATTATGAATTTCTCCATATTTTTTGTGCAGATATGAGCTCACCACACCTGTCAGTGGCACAGAATACTAGGAAAAGGTACGAGGGGGTAATGTGGGACATGTTTTGAAAGGAATGCAAAAAGTATGGTGTGTTGCATTATTTTAGGAGCAGAAGCCCTTTAGAAACGGCACAGCACCAAAAATCTTTTTGAACATTTTGTTGGCAGTTGTGGCAGTAATACGTCTTTGGGGATAAGGCTCTACCACTACATGGAAGATGTTTTGATTGTCGCACATGTAAGCCAAGACCTGGAAAAGCATCACAACCTTGTCCTAGAAGTCCAAGTTCAGTCGACTACTAAACAAACACGGAAAGCCGTTAACCCCTTCTCAATCTATGAAGGATCTTGGAGTAGTATTCCATACCCTAATAAGTCAAGTGTTTTTTTAAACTGCAAAATTTACGAAATGAAAATCTGCGTACGAAGAGGCATGGAGAAAGCATTTATGTCAGTGAGGTATTGCATTGTCCCCGTTGGGTCCTTTTACAGCAGCCATTCCAGTGGTGTCTTGGACCAGGTGGCACATGGGGGCATTTCAATTGGCCTTCCTCAGTTAATGGGATGGGCTATCTATGGATCAGAGGATCTTTGTGTCTGCACGATATAGCAAAGACAGGAGTTTTGGACATCACCGGTGTGACTCTTTTGGGGTATGCCTTTCAGCCCAGGAGATGGAATAATTCTGATGTCAGATGCCAGTCTGCCTCCAGTCTGAGGAGACAGGTGCAAGGATATAGGAGCCTGGTGGAATGCAGATGCTCTGTCTTAAATGAAAGGCATTTTTTTTCTAGCATTGCAAACCTTTAAGGATCTTCCTCCAAGGGGCCCGAATTAAGTTGATGATTGAAAGCAAGACAGCAGTATCCTACATTGCCCGCCAAGGGGGCAACCAAAAGTCTTTTCCTGTTACTTTTCGCAAGAGAAATTTTTCGCTGGGCGGAGAGCAGCTTACAGGCAGTTAACGGCAGTCTACTTGCTGGGAAAGCAGGATCCACTAACAGATCAGTTAGGTGGATTGTTTTCCAACAATGAGTACATCAGCTAGTATTGGCTCTATGGGGCATTCCAACTTCGGGTATTTGTAACAAGGTACAAAGGTGAAGTGATAGAAGATCTGTTCACAGTGCCATGGGTTTTTCCATGGGCCTTTGCTTTCCTCCAGTGTCCTTAATTATGAAGATTCTTCAGAAAATTTGGACAGAACATGTTTATGCCATACAGGTGCTTTCCATCTGCCGAGGAGGCCTTGGTTTTCATTTTTCCTCTAGATGTAATCAGCATGACCAATCCCGTTACCGGTCACACAAGATCTTTTTCCCAACGTCAATGGCAGCACCCCAATCTAGTGAGACTCCTAATAGCCTGGCTATTGAATCAGCTGGACTAGAGGTGCAGGGATTCTCATCCAAGGTGGTTCAGACCTTGGTCAAGAACACAAAATCATCCATGAACGCTACATATGAGAGGATGTGAAGGAAGTTTGTTCTATTTGCTCAGCAAAAGATTTCTCGCCTTTGTCCCCAGCTCTAGCCAAAATCCTGGACAATTTTACAATTAGCGCTAGAGGTTGGTCTGGCATACAACTCCATTAACCTCCCTGGCGGTATGATTCTGGAAGATTTTAGGTGCTGAAAGCGGGTACCATTATTTTGCATGGAAATTTGGCGTTTTACATTGTAGGCCTGTAATTCTTAGTAATAACTCACCTAAATCTGTCCAAACCAGAGTCTAGTAGACATCTCGGGTATGATAAAGTTTGAAACATAAAATCATAAATTATAATATAATAAATAACAAATAATAATTTAATAATAATTATATTATTTACTAAAATTTATTGAATAAAAAGTATTATCAAAAACACTGAATTTTTTTTTGTTCAAACAAGGGTGCAATATTAGAAGTCAAATTGCTTCAGTATACGTCTCGGGTATGAAAATTTTTAAAACAAGGTACAGCACAAAGTCCTACATCGCAATCGGGACAATAGAACCGCGTTTTACGGATTTTCCTTCCGGTGTCGTCACGCTTGGAGCAGCAAACCACACACATCCTTGTGGGTGCTGACTTCCTTTCAGTAGGTGGAATGTGGTCCATAAAGTGACGACCAGTCAGGCGTTCCGGGTTCACAACGCCAGCAGCCCGACGTCCAGATCTGCTTACAGTCGTTGGCGTCTGGTGCTTTAGAAAAATTCGTTCGGCAACCTTCCACACAAAGTCCGCATGGATCATAGGCCTGTCACTATTTTTTTTCAGAAGAATGAAAGCATTCCACAGGCACTGTTCCAGAAGATGCCTGAATATTTTTCTATAATATTTCTTCTGTTGCTTTCTCATCGCAGGATAAAAGGTCATGGCCTGGTCAGCCCTGTCAACACCTCCCATGGTGTTGTTGTAATCCAACACGACCTGTGGCTTCATGACATCTTTTCCACCTTTGGTATGTACCATTACAGTAGAAGTGTTGTGGATGGTACTCATAAGGCACACGTTTTTTTTGTCCTGCCATTTCAGTGCCATAATTTTGCCTTTCTGCCAGGCAACGATTTCTCCTGCCCCAAGCTTTTTTTGGGCAAAGGTTGGCGGCATGTCACACCGGTTAGGCCTAAAGGTCCCATAGGCATCCGTTTTGTTCAGGATAAGGAACTCAAAGAGTTCTGGGGACGTGTAAAAATTGTCTGTGGTGACACAGTAGCCCTGATTCAGCAATGGCTCAATCAAAGAGAGAACCGAAGCGGTTGCCATTCCAAAACTTCTGAATCGATCGCTGAATTTGGTCCCTTTCCCGGTGTACAGGACCGAATTCCAGATGTACCCAGAGCTGGATTCACACAGCATGAATGACTTCATGCCAAAACGAGCTCACTTTGATGCTATGAACTGTATCCAGCTTAGTCTACCTTTGTAGGCCATAAGACTTTCGTCGATACTTATATCTCTGTCCGGCACATAGGTCTGCTGGAAATTTGACAGAATAAGTTGGTAAATCTCCCAAATTTTTTTCAGCTTAGGAGCTGGATGAGAACTCTCAAAGTCATCATTATTTGCAAAATGCAAATATTTCATGATAAGAGAAAATTTATATTCGGACATAACTGTGCAAAAAAGGCGTGGCCAGCAATTTGTTGGTGGTCCAATACCACTTCTGCAGGGGTTTCCCCACCACTCCCTGTAGAATTATAAGGCCCAAAAAGTTCCATATGTCTTCTCTGGTTACTGGCTCCCATTTTCTGCTCCTTGAAAAGCGATGATGGGTAGCAGCTTGTTGCTCCTGATAGCGATTCGTCTCCAAAACAATTTTGGAAATAACTTAATCCGTCAGAAAGAGCTCGAGGTATGCCAAGGGGTTATTGTCCTCAACTTCATCCCAGGTGCTCCTGTAAATGGAAATCTGGGGGGGCGCTGCGTGCTCCGTACCGCAATCAATTGAGCACCAAGTCCGCACATCGCTGGGCACAGTCGCAGGATCATCGCTAAAATCACTTTCTGCGTCCGATGAAGAGCTTCCCCATGAATCGCTGTCGCTCAACTCCTCTGCAACCCATTCTCAGTCGCTGTCGCTGACTTCCAGCAGGTCATATAGCGACTCCACTCACGGCTCATGTGCAAGGTAAAGTCTACAGGATTGGAAATATCAGTTTGTAAATGGATAGAAAACTGTCTAAAAGACAGAATTCAGAGAGTAGAGGTTAATGATTCTTACTCTGAATGGTCCAAGGTTATCAGTGGTGTACCCCAAGGTTCAGTGCTGGGACCCTTACTTTTTAATATGTTTATAAATTATATTGGGTCTGAGATCAAAAGTAACATTTCTGTCTTTGCAGATGACACCAAGCTATGCAGTGGAATAACGTCCTTACAGGATGTCGCCAATTTACAAGCCGACCTCAATGCTCTGTCTAATTGGGACGACTATGTGGCAGATGAGGTTTAATGTTGATAAATGTAAAGTTATGCACTTGGGGGCTAAGTATATGAATGCATCATACATACTAGGGGGAGTACAACTGGGGGGATCCGTAGTGGAGAAGGATCTGGGGGTTTTGGTAGATCATAAGCTCAATAATGGCATGCACTGCCAAGCTGCGGTTTCCAAAGCGAGCAAAGTCCTTTCTTGTTGTAAGAGAGGTATGGTCTCCAGAGAGAGAGATATCATTTTGCCCCTGTTCAAATCATTAGTAAGACCTCATCTGGAATATGCAGTTCAGTTTTGGGCCCCAGTTCTCAAAAAAGATATTGGGGAACTGGAGAAAGTGCAGAGAAGGGCAACCAAACTGATAAGAGGCATGGAGGAGCTCAGCTATGAGGAAAGATTAGAGGAACTGAATTTATTCACTCTTGAGAAGAGGAGATTAAGGGGGGATATGATCAACATGTACAAATATATAAGGGGTCCATATAGTGAACTTGGTGTTAAGTTATTCACTTTACGGTCAACACAAAGGACAAGGGGGCACTCTTTGCGTCTAGAGGAAAAGAGATTTCACCTCCAAATACGGAAAGGTTTCTTCACAGTAAGAGCTGTGAAAATGTGGAATAGACTCCCTGCAGAGGTGGTTCTGGCCAGCTCAGTAGATTGCTTTAAGAAGGGCCTGGATTCTTTCTTAAATGTACATAATATAACTGGGTACTGACATTTATAGGTAAAGTTGATCCGGGGAATATCCGATTGCCTCTCGGGGGATCAGGAAGGAATTTTTTCCCCTGCTGTAGCAAATTGGATCATGCTCTGCTGGGGTTTTTTGCCTTCCTCTGGATCAACTGTGGGTATAGAATTGGGTATATGGGATTGTACGATATTTCTTTTTTTTTTTTTATGGTTGAACTGGATGGACTTGTGTCTTTTTTCAACCTGACTAACTATGTAACTATGTAACTTTGAGGTGGAGGCACGTTTTTTGGATGCCATGGTCGCTGTGCAGTTTCCAGATACTAAGTACAGTAAAACTGCAGACAAGGGCACTGGAGAAAGCACTGGGGGGCAATCTAAGTTCAATTTATTTAATTTTTTTATTGTAATCCAATAGGATTACATTGTATCAGTGTGTTTTGTGTTTTATACATTTTGAATTTGCCGCCGGTTCCGCCCCCTGCGTCGCGACGCTCGCAGGGAAGGGAATCCAGGGCACACAGTGCATCGGGCGGAAGATCCGGCCGCCGTACACTGCGGGAATACATTGCGGGATCCCAGAGACAAGGAAAGTCACCTCTTCCAGGATCCAGCGAGGCAATCCCGAGTGTGGCTCGGGGTTACCGCTTTAGGTACTGAAATCTCACCCCGAGCCACACTCGGGAATACCGCCAGGGAGGTTAAAGTACAGGTCTCTGCCTTTATCCTCTTTGTAAGGCTGCAGATGGGTGGAAGAGCTTTTGATCAGATGCTTCATGTAGGCAGTAATCCATATACGACCACCAAGGAAATCCTTGTTCCCTTCATAGGATTAGGATTAGTTCTAAAAGCACTAGTACAGGCACCTTTGCTCCAATAGCCTAATTTCAATTGTGGTTCCTAGTGGTAATGCTAGTTCCTCTGACAGCAATTGCTTTAGACAGAAGGATGTTGGAGATTGCAGCACTTTCCTGCAAAGATCCCTTTTATGTCTTTTTACCAGAAATAGTGTTACTACATCAATCTCCAAAGCTCAATTCTAAAGTGGTATACAGTTTCCAGGAAAAGTGAGGGCAGTTCGCATGAGAGTCACTGAGTACACAGCAGGAAGACTTTAGTTCCTTACACATGGACAAGTTGCTAACAGTGTACATGCAAAGGTCAAAAGACGTGAGAAAAGTGGACAATATTTTCACTTTGCCATCAGGTACTCAAGAGTCATCTTTTATTGGTTTACCGGGGTGATTAGATTGGCATGCAGGAAGTAGGCCTTTCTGCTCAGGGACAGGTGCAAGTTCTGAAGGGTGTCAGCCCTTGGGACAGTTATACCAGGATTTTGATGGAAGATATATGTGAGACATCTAGCCTTTCATTTGACTTTACAAGCTAGATATACGGTCAGCAATTTCTGCAAAGTTTGGGACGAGACAAATTATTTTTGTCTTTAGCAGCTTTTCTTGATTGTCAATGTTTTTTTTTCATGTGATCTCTCCCGCCCATTTATTTAACTAACTATATCCCATTGTGTGCTGACGTGAGGTGAGGTAGGACCAGGATAATGGAAAATTGTTATCAGGTAGTTACCGTAATTTTCCTTTACTGCCCCATACTCACGTCAGCACAGGACTCCCTCCCTAGTGGCCTGTCGCAGGCTAATGGCCCATACACACGATTCGATTATCGTACGAAAACTGTTGTCCGAGGAAGAATCGTACGATAATCAGATCGTTAGTACAGAGTTTGAGAGCTGATCAAGCACGAAAATTTTCCTCGTACGATACCAGATCGTACAATTTTTGTTTAATCAGTACAGTTGTCATCCGAAAATACAATACAAATACATTACAAGACATCACATCACATCACTTCAGATTTTTTTTTCTGTCGTAGGAGAATTTTCGTGACTTTAGTAACCTATTCAATCTCTACTTGCGACTATTAAGCGAAAAAAGTCGGATGATCTGTCGTCCGATTTTCGGATAGTGTGTATGGGCCATAAGTTATTGAACACTTTAGTTGGGGAGAGGCTGTCTTTTATTTAGCTAGGAAGAGGTGGTCCTGTGGGTTCCAGGGGAGGCGTTAACCCATTGTGTGCTGACATGAGGATCGGCCAGGAAAGGAAAATTACAGTAAATATAGGATAACATTTTTCCGTTATATATTATAGTGAATACTATTAGTCCATGTATTAATTGCATACAGCTATTTGGACACACTATTTTTCATAATAGAAGTCCTTTAAAATCTGCACCAGGGTCCTGATGGTTTTATTTACATCTTTGCTCAGTATACATTTACTATGATCGTTATTTACAAACTGTCTTCTACACTTTTAATAATTGATTCAACATTTGTATGAAATGGGTTAACAGGGCAAAAAGGCAGTGATTATCTTTCATTTGTCATACTGTTTTGAGATTGCACCTCAAGCCGGGATGTGAAACTTCCTCTGTCAGATTTTTCTCCCTGCCGCTGCTTCTATAAATAAACCTATTCTCCCTCCTCTGTCCTCCTACACGCCTGTGGGGAGGACTAAAGTAAACTGGTTGCTGTGGATGTGAGAACCATTTAGAATTTCTCTTTGTATGTAAACATTGCTATATTTAAAAAAAAAAAAAAAAAAAAAAAAATCGGTATTATGTTTACAGCCAGCAAATAAGCGGGAACTATACTCACCTTCTCTCCAGCACTGCGGTGTCCAGGAGCTCCCTAACGGCCGATACTGGTCCTTTCAGGTACCTAGCTTTGGCCATTTTCATTGGCCAGGCCGAGAAGATGTCACTCCTGTGCATGCTCGTGAAAATGTACACTGAGCTACGCATGCACAGCTTAGTGTACAGGGTGTAGAGGCAGGTAAGGAACTTTACTGCAGACAAAACATAGTCAGGGGAATTCATAAAGGGTATCATAGACAACCTTTAGAATTCCATTGGGACGCAGCACCGAAAGTGTCAGTGCTTCTGCCCAATTCATGTACCTGTCACATAGGTTCATGAATTTGTCCATGTCTGCACTGGGGAAGGCGTGTCCACACTGCACACTCCTTCCCCAACACACTCCTTCTCTCTGTCCCTGGGTACTGTTCTTGTCACACTGATCGGCATATGGTTGAGGATTTTTATACTAAAGGTGGGTAGGGCCTGATGGGAGAACTGAGAGATTAGTTCCCCATCAGGTCCGCTCCACGTTTGATTGACACTGCATGGCAGTGGGCGGATCCATTGTTGCGATTCATTCCAATAGCAGTTTTTGAACCTGCCCATTGCAGCCCACCCCCATCTGGTCTACCCTCCCAGTGACAAGTAATTTCCCAAATAGGGGCATTGCCCCTATTTGAGCAATGACATCAGCCATATCCACGCCCCATTTGTTTCCATTTAGCTTTTGGTCAGGGACTCTTCCAGCCAAAGCTAAATCTGCAGGGGGCACAGCACTGTGCGAAAAGCTGTCAAATGCAGGACAGCTTTCCAGCACAGGTATGGCCCCTGCTATGAGTACCTGTGTGCCGCGGTACACCAGATCAAAGTTGATCTTAATTACCTCCACTTTCCTAAAGAGAGAACTGGTGGCAATTCTTTAAGAATTTGTCGCTGCCATAGTGACAGATTCTTGAAGTGGCTGTAATAGGAGCTACCTGAATTTGCCACATGTGTTGGTAACGTTAACCAACACTCGCGCAAATGCTTGACTGAATTAGGCGCAGGTAGTTCTTATAGAGACTACTGGCAGAAAAGTGTCATTAAAGCGATTTTGAAAAAAGCCTGTCTGTTTGCAGTTATTTTTTTATGTTAAAATTCCACTTTATTCTGTGTATTTAGCTGTTTTCCTGGAGTTAAAAATTGCACTTCAATTCGTGCACACAGAAATCCAGCCCAATCAGAAAGCTCCATGCGAGCAAGGAAATATCTACATCCACCAATACACATTGGATCGCTACTTCCTTATTGTTTGCCTTACACTTTGTGTCCTTGCAACTTCATTAGGGGCCTGAGGTAGCACAGCTAAACCATGAAATAGTTTGCATCACTTAGAAGGTATTTCTCTTTCTCTGGCTATGGCAAAGATAAACAAGAAGCACACCAGTCTTTTGGTGCCAGCTGCAAAAGAAGGAAGGAGCTGTGGTCAATCGCTGGAAAATAATAAGTATCACTGGGAGAAGCAGGGTGGATATAAATCAATGATTGTTATTTAAAAATAAAAAAAAATTGGATTATTTGATGCATTCACACAATTTCACAGTATCCATGAGATAAAACAAAGTTCAGGAATATTCCTTTATCCCATTGTTTTGCAAATCTATGTACACTACAAACTGTATGATTTCATCGGTTCTGATATCACTGTTTTACTAACCTGTCAGCTTATTATTCTAAATAGGAAACCTCCATTTTGTTTGCAAATATTACAAATTCGAACTACCAGCAGGAATAAGTCCTTACATTTAAAGAGCACCTGTCATTTCAGATCCATCATGACAGCGCCTGTTAGCGGGCATCCACTCACCTGCTGCCTCCACGTCCCTCACCTTGTTGTGTCACTGCCGCATCACCAGCCGTCCCATTAAAGTGAATGGGACTGTCGGTGAGTCAACAGCGGGTCAGAGGAGAAGCCGCTGCGGGACAGAGATGATAGTTGCTCTTTAAAAATTATGATTTAAATCGACTTGATTTAAATCAAATCCACCCTGGGGAGAAGGGAACCCTTTACACAAAAATCATCATTTAGCTTTAGTTATTTTGCGCCTGACACCTTATCAGAGTAGTTACTGCTAAAATCTCCAGGGCTTTTCAGAGTCGTAGGGTGCTGCAGGTACAATTTTTTTTTTTCAATTCATTTATTTATTTAACAGAAGGTCAGAGTACAGAGACCATATGCACAATGTAAAAAATAGTAATACATCAGGATTCCCAAGTACAACACTGTGATCATATTGTCAATGATACAGGAAGCAAACATTGTAAAACACAACAAATCAAAGTATGAGCTTGTCAATTCATCTGGCTCAGCCAAGCCGTACAGACTATAGGGAAAAAGATCCATCACCATGCTACACAGCACTCGCAAGAAGGCGGGGTCCCAAGGGATCTGATAATCCATACATTTCTTGGTTATGTGGTGTACATCTGACCAAAAGTCCTGGAGTCTACCACATGACCAAAAATATGTAGCATGTTTCCAACCTCCTCCCCACATCTCCAGCACGTCCCTGTGCATTGTGGAAACCTCTTGTGAATCCGATGGGGAGGTTAGTACCATGCTGTCAAGAATTTAAGTCCTGATCCTTGATATTTAGAACAAATAGAACTTTTATAGGAGAAGATAAGTATTATTCCAATCTGCTTGCTGAAGAACGAAACACTGAGATCTCTCTTCCATTTGGAGATGTAGGGCAATTTGAACTACTCAGGGGGAGAAAGAAGTTTTTTATACGTCAATAAAACTGCATGATGCAAAGGAGTTTGATCTGCACAAAGCAGTTTGAAAGGAGTGAGTGAGAGCTACAAACTTTTTAACATACATAAACATATTCCCAGTATGGGGCATTTTTGGGAGTGCATCTATGTACAGATGCCAGCGGGAAGAGGATATAAAAATCGTGATACCCCATGACTGGTATTTCTTTCAACCTTTAGGTGGACAACGCTGGTGCCAACATCTTGGAGAATACCCAAGGAAGCGTGGCTAAGCCAAAGCTGCAAACTGATAATGCTTATACCTGTTTCTAAGGGCCCAATCAGACTGAACCAGATACCTGCTGCACACTAAGTTTAGTGTGTAGCAGCTGTCAGTTCCAGCTGCAGTAAGCCTATGGTAGGGAGCGGTGTGGTGCACATTTCAGCACATCTCTCAACTCCCCCTTTTTCTATTTGTACAACCTTTATTTAAAGTGTACAGAAGTGACACATCATTTATGTCACTGTACAGCAGCGTTGTGTGCACTCAGAAGCATCTCAAACTGATGTCATCAACACAGGTCCAAACAGGTCCACAAAAGACACTGAACTTTTTTCCCCAACATTCTGCTCTGGTAACAACTGTAACATTTTGGATTTACCATAATTTTCTGTCTCAGTGACAATGGTAGGACTAATAGAATCTCCACAAGAAAAACTTTAGAGGGTTCTAATCCTTCCTTATTTTATCATAAACTACAAATGCACTTCAAATTCAAATGTTCCAATGTCTCCTACAGTCTGACTGGCTAAAATTCACAAACGTAGGAACCATTCAAACCAGGTCCGCTGTGGTCCACAAGTCTGGCAGTGCACCACAATGCACTTTAGTGCCGGAGAACCTCTAAACATACTGTATTTCTAAAGCACAGTACTGTTCTTGATTTTTTTATTTTTAAAGCAGCAGTATGGTTGTGGCTTTTTAACACATAATGTTCTGACATCTAAAGTCTAGTACACTGATCAGAAAATCGTACAAAAAATATAGATTTCGAAGCGATTGTACGATAACCTGATCGCTAGTACACAGCTTTCCAGAGCCGTTTATGACAGTTCATACGACAGAGAAAAACACAAAAAATAGTTCTCGTACAATACCAGATCGTGCGATTCGGAAGAGCAAGACCATGCATGTTTGGAAACGAAATAATATATTACAATACAATACATCACTTCCAAAGTTGAATTCTGTCATACGAGAATTTTCCTAAGTTGAGTAAGTAACCTTTTCATATGAGGCTAGCATACAAAAAAAAAACAGACGATCATTCGTTCTTTATTCTCATCATGTGTATGAGGCTTAAGAGATATAATACATAATAATGTTTCTGCTAGGAAATAAATAGAATGTCTTTCACTGTAAATAGCCTGAAGTCAGACACACTTTAATTGTTTTAAAGGAGAAGTCCAGCCTGAGCTTTTTAGGCTGGGCTTCTCCTCTGGGTCACAGGAGTGCAATTCGTTTGCGGAGAGTGGTCTGAAGTCCGCTCTCCGCTGACGTCACTGCCATCAGTCGGGGCAGCGCGTCATTGCGACTTCCCAAGTCGGGATCCACCAGCTGCCCTGATTAATGACAGTCTCAGCTTATCAGCGATCCGCTGAGACAGCCTCTCTCCGCCCCTCCACGGCTCAGCGCTCCAATGATCGTGGAGAAGCAGAGAGGAAAGACACTGACTGACAGTCAGCAGCTCTCCTCTCGGGGATCTGTGAGAACCGAGCCAGTGGCGATGTTCGCTGGCTCGGTTCTCAGTGCACAGATGGCGGGGGACAGATCCGAGGTAAGTATAAATATGGGAAAAACTCAAATCCCATACTTCTCCTTTAATATACAAACAGAACAGGAATATCCTTACACACTCACACAACATATACTGTCACTAAAACTTTTCCCCAGTCATCTTCTCTTTCTTTTACAAAAACTGCTTCAAATTTCTTCTAATTGTCTGCATAACACCACAAGTGGATGTGGGGGAGCCTTCTTGAGTAAAGGAGACTGCGATATTGTAAGTACATTAAAGCAGAGTGCCCATTTACACACCATGCTCATATGCAGGCACAAGCCCCTTTAACTCCATTTCCAACAACTCCCTTGGTTCATTGACACACCCTGGAGTGAATTCCTTAGCTTCTCAGAGAGCAGAAGCTCAGAGAGGCAGACATAGCTGGGCAAGTGATCTGCAGCCAGATGAGAGGCCCTTCACTGTCAAAATTTCTGTGTGAGCAGCCATCCATAGCCTAAAAGCATGCAGTTTTTCCAAAAGATCCAACTGTGGAGAGTGCATCCCTGGTCACTACGAGAGTATTCAAGTTCCAGTGGCTAGTATTAGCAGGTACCCGCTTCTGCTCCAAAAGCTTAAGCAAGACTGCAAGTCCATTAACAAAGCGCAGTGTGACTTGTACATGCACAGTGGGAAGCAGGCAGTGAAGCCGCAAGAGTCACAGGCGGCTTTTCTTAGTAAACATGACAGTGCTGGGACCCAAAGGCCAGAGAAGAACCAGCCCAGGTGAGGATGGAGCTGCATCCTTGGACAGGGAAGTGTCTTTTATTTTTTTATAGAAAAGCTACAGTATTTGTATTTTTGTTAAGACTGAATAACCGCTTTCAATTATCACATCTGAAATTCAAAATCTCTCTCTCTCTCTCTCATCCCAAAACCAGAATTCCTCCATTAAAAAAAATCTCCTTCATTATAATGTAGCGGGGGTTTAAATTTAGGGGGATACACCTGGGTGGTAGTATGACCCAGGTGTGTATAAATCATAAGAGGATTTAGACCATTTAAATCGTGGAGGACTTGGTGGTGTACTATTCTCCTTGGTCTGTGGGTGGCGGTGTTCCCACGGGTTAGGGTAGAATCACTGCCACAGTGCTGTCCTTTTTGTCCTGTTCCGGCGTTGGTACAGCGGGGGCGGAGAACCTGCTGTGGCGTCACGGGAGGGGATAAAGGGGAGAGACGCCCTCGCCACGAGGTCTTGTCGAGCGCGCGCCCAGGCACCTTAGGCCTGGGTGAGGGCGGTCCGGAGTTCCAGCCCAGGCGCCCTAGGCCTGGTCGGAGCGGAGTTGGCGTCCATCCCAGGCAGCTTAAGCCCCCAGGCGAGGTACTACACCGGAGACCTGGGGCCCAGTGACTTCGACTGGGCTCTGCAAGGGCGGATGAGTCCGAGGGACCCTGAGGTGGATGGGGCCCATGTCTGAGGTGAGGAGGCCTGGAGAGGTTACCCATCTGAAGAGTCCGGAGCAGCATCAACCCGGTGATGGAGGGGCCTCTGGTAACTCTCTTGGAGGGACATCTTCCCTCTGACAGGGGCCACAACGCAGCAAAGGTACTCCAATTCATATTCTTCAGAGTCGCTGGTAGAGACTCACAAGTTTCAAGTTTCTCTCTCTAGCCAATGGCTATAGCAACCGCTGGTGAAACCACAGTGGTTTAGTTTATCGTTAGGACAGTGCCTCGACCTGCTCACCCCACCGTATTGAACTGGTTATGGGTCTCAACCTATCGGCTGATAAAGAACTGTTTTAATTGTGTGCTACAATAAAACAAGTGTTGGATCCTTATCGGTGTGTGGAAGTCTGGTTAATGGGAGTGAAGGGGAGTGTCAGCACAGCAAGACTTGGTTTTTAATAGAAACACACAGGCCCGAGAAGAATAACTGGTACTGGCCTTCACCTCACCTGTTGCAATGGGGAGGACATGGGCCGTAGCGCATCTCACTCTCACAGACAAGATACCCCTAGAAGAGAGCTATCGGAAAACCGATTCATAAGAGGAGGGAGTGAGGCCGCTACAATAAGATCAAATCGTTCAAATTCATTGACACTGGGATTGTTTTAATAACCCTGTCACGCCCCTCCTCCTCTCTATTGTGGCTCTATGTAAACCTAAACCTGCCTATTAACCCTATACATCTCTTATCTTGTGCATCTACATTTTAACAACTTCAACAGTATTCTCCCAGATTGTATGTGATTTGTACATTCACCCGTTTACCTCCTTATATGACCTGCAACATCTGCTTTTCCATTCATTTAAACTTCACTGACACTATACTATACCCTTTCGTATCCTTCTCTGTATACATCTGATCCCCATTATGCCTCTATGTAAACCTGTATAGCCGGCGACACTGATTGGGTGAAAATATTCCAACAGGCCAGCTGTACAGAAGTCAATCGAGAGATCAATTGACATTACCCCTCCCTCTCCATCTCCATTGTAAAATGTGGCCTAAAGATTAACCTCTTTACCTTCTATCTCATTACATGCACCTGTACATGCAGTATAGAGTACATCTTTACCAAGCTCCAGGTTATAACCCCTACATACCAGAATGCTTCTTCATTTTCAAAATATTGTAAGAAAATAAGAGTTCACCTAGGGGTGTCTACTTTCCAAAAAGGGGTCATTTCAGTGTTTTTCATACTATCCTGGAATTTGCATTTTAACAGAAAGTAAAGAAAACAATTTTTTCCAAAAATGTTTAAACTTAGATAATAAATATTACCAAAGAAAGCTCTGTCCTTTGTCTATTGTTGTGACATCTCAATAAATAAATGTCTGATTTTAAAAATAAAGGTCTGTTACAAAAAATGGTATACAAATTCAATTGCGTACATTTTTGCATGTCAGTCAATTGTCAGTCAAAATATCATAGCTCTGAAACTGAAAAATGGCCTGGTAATATGCTGCAAAGTAAATTATAACTGTTCATGTGCCAGAAATATAGGGGGGCATTTACTAAAATTGGAGTACTCAGAATCTGGTGTAGCTGTGCATGGTAGCCAATTAGCTTCTAACTTCAGCTTGTTCAGTTAACCTGGCTGTAATCCTGAGTGTGGCTCGGGATTCATTTTCAGTACCAAAAGCGGTAACCTCAAGCCACACTCGGGATTACACTATAGTATCCCTGTAGTGTTACTTACCTTGTCCCTACGATCCCCCGATGTCCTCCCGCTGTGTCCTCCGGAGGTGGAGCCTGGTGGTGGAACCTTGTCGCAACTGAGTGAGACTGTTCTGATCTATTATCAATGCTTTTTAAAAAAAATAATAATAAACGTGAGTTGTATACTAGCTGGGGTGGAGAGGTTCATTTTTAACCCCTCGGATACTGCACTATAGGAGGCACTTTTGTTCCTTTCTTTCCCAAGTACTCTTGAAAACTACCAGCAGTTAATGTGATTTCAAGTTTGAAGTAGCACAGTGGAAGGAACCCATATCAGATATAGATTGTTACCTTGTTTCTTGAGATCCCAATAGAGGTTATCAAGGATCACTGAGGATTTCCTGAAGGGAGTGTTACACAAAGTGCAGTGTGTTTGACCCCTAGCAGGATCTGGTAACGAGGTGAGCGAGTATTGCATGTGGTGGGGGGAGCACTATGGGGATATGGAGGCTGTTTGAAGTGAAGAAACATTTCACATTCCCCTGCATGTCAGTGGAAGAATGTTTTAGTTTATTTAATATCATTGGACTTTTTGTTGTACACATATACTGCATAGTTGTTCTAATTTTTTTGCACAGTTGATTTGATTTTTCATTATATTGTATACCTACGCAGCGCTGTCACATTTACATTATATTTACTAAGCTTTGACAATAAAACCTGAAAGCTGATTGGTTTATATTCAAAGCTGCACCAGATTTTGCACTCTCCAGTTTTAGTAAATCTCCCCCATAGTGTGTTTCTGCCTTCCTCTTTGACAACACAGTGTATTTTTGGTTCTGAAATCCAACTCAACACCTGACCCTCAATGTGCACAGGCAGACAGCACAGAAAGTTATCAGCTCACTAGATTACTGGGAAAAGCAACAGGTATTTTTTGCATAACTTTTAGGCCTCATGCACACTGGACATTTTTTGACGTTTTTACAGCAGCTGTTTTTGGCTGTAGACGTTTTTTTTCAACAGTCATTAAACTCTTCATCATGTAATCCTATGTGTCCATGCACACATAGGCTGTTAGCAGCAGTTTTGGGCAGTGACGTTTTTGAGCAGTAAAAAAACACCAAATTAGTGGGTTCTGAGAGATGTTTTTCAGCTATAAAAACACTCTAACGCTGATAAACGTCGATAAACGCTCAAAAACGTCGATCACCAGCGTTTAACGTTTTTGATTCATTGAAAAAAATTAAAAAATATATTTTTTTTCTTCAAAAAGAACCCACTCATGCCGCGTACACACGATCATTATTCACGGCGGTTTAAAAACCGCCGTGAATAATGACATTTTAAACGAGGGAACAGCTTGTTCCCCACACACGGTCATTTTTCTCGTCATTTTTTAAAATGACGAGAAAAACGATCGTCTATGGGCTCCGCGGCAGTGTTTCCCTATGGGAAACACTGCCACGGAAGAAATGTCAGGAAAAACGACGAGAAAAATTAGAACATGTTCTAATTTTTCTCATCGTGATTAATGCCGTTTTTCCCGTCGGGAAAAAACGGCAAAAAGCCCACAGACGATCGTTTTTCTCGTTCCAAAGGAAAAAATTTCATTTTTCCCGACGGGAAAAATGATCGTGTGTACGCGGCATCAAAAACGCTAACGTGGAAAACCGCTAATAAATGCTAAAAAACGCTATTGCAAACACGTTGAAAAACTCACTGCAAAGCTGCTGCCGTTTTTTATAACGTTATTTTAACGTCCAGTGTGCATGAGGCCTCGTGGCAAATGCACACCAGGTGCAGTGGAACTGCATTATGTAGCTATTTTGGCACAGTTGCATACAACATTTTTTCCAGTGTAGCATGATGCAACGCAATTAACCACCTTGCACTGCTCTGCAGACAATAAAACTTGAAGTTCATTTAAAAAAAAATTAAAAAAAATAAAAAAGGAGAGCGAGATGGGCACATCGGCACTGTTGTCATCCTCCCTTAGGACAGTGACTGCGTCAGCTGCTGGAGTTTATGGACCTTGTTTCCACTCTATATCTAGTCCACAATTTCACTTTACATGTCAATTTGAGCTCCAGAATTTATATTTTAGAAACAATAATAGAAACAGTTACATTTTACAAAGATGGGATATGTATGCTGTGGCTACATCTCAGGAAGACGAAAACATGACTGAATTCCTGCAAGTCCTTGTTTTTCTTCCAGTAGAGTAGCTGCCACACTATACTATCATGAAAAACTGATTAGAAGTTTGCCTTTTAGGCTAACATGAAACCATAAGGGCCAATTCAAATGAAGCAATTATTATTTGATCTGGATTACATTGTTTCTGCCACTCACTTTAGAGAATTATTTGCTCTTTGGAGTACACATTTTACCGCAGGTCACTTTGATCTGTTTTCTACAGTTCTCTTTTCATCTGGTGCTTAGATGTAAAACTTGGGCTAGGTTCACATCTAGCCGTTTCCGGAGTGCTGCATTTACCTGGGCACAGCAGCCCATTCATTTGAACTGGCTTCTGTACCTGCGGGAAATGCAGGAAAAAGGTCCATGAATCTTTTCAAAATCACAGCCACACTGAAATTGCATGTTACTTTTGCACCTTGCAGTTTCATACTCTCAAAATTGCACTGCATTTTTAGATGCGTAGGGGTGCCATTAAGAATTAATTGTACCCCCACCCGTTTGCTAAAAAGCAGTGCGATTTGCCTACGGTTGTGGGAACATGGGTGAGTTTAACACAAGCCTGAACCCACATAAGTGTGAACCTATACAGGGGGAAAGCTTAGGTAAGCAGCAAAAGCCTGGTTCACACTAGTGCGATTTCAGATCCGACTTAAGTCAAGCAGGATTGCATGACAATAAAAAACACATGGTTTTCAATCTTGCATTCACATCAATGCAGCACAACACATTACAATTTAAGATGGTCCTGTGCTACTTTGATGCTTCTCCAGTGCGATTTTGGCCCCATAGATCATGCAAACCAAATTACACTACATAGTAGTAAAGAAAATCAAATCACAGCCACAGTGGTGTGAACCTAGCCTTAATACTTAAAGTGCTTGTAAAGTCTTGTTTTTCTTTCTATAAAAATAACAAACATGTTATACTTACCTGCCCTGTGCAGTGGATTTGCACAGAGCAGCCCAGATCCCCCTCTCATCGGGTCCCTCTTTGGTGCTCCTGACCCCTCCCTCCTGTTGAGTGCCCCCACAGCAAGCAGCTTGCTATGGGGGCACCCGAGCCAAGCTGTAGCTCCGTGTGTCCATTCAGACACGGAGCTGTGGTTCGACCCCACCCCCTCTTTCTCCTGATTGGCCATTGTCAGTTGACTTTTTTTAAATCAAAGATGTTTATTGTGACAAAAACAGACAGAAAAAATACAGCAAAACAAATAGAAAAACTTCACAGCTCACATGTAGGACACAAAGTTAGTCGTACAGTGCTATTAGAAGCGCAAGAGGTACATTCTGACATGCACAACATCCTCCGCCATCACAAATTATACAAGTCAGGCAATGCTTCTAAAGGGACTGCTGTTTCAGGAGTCCACCCTACCATCTGAAATGCATATACCGTATTTTTCGCACCATAAGACGCACCTGACCATAAGACGCACCTAGGTTTTAGAGGAGGAAAACAAGAAAAAAAATATTCTGAACCAAATGGTGTACTAAAATATTTTCCAGTGCCCATGAAATGCAGCCTGACCATTGCCATAGTAAACGCAGCCTGACCATTGCCATAGTAAACGCAGCCTGACCATTGCCATAGTAAACGCAGAGTGACCATGCCACAGTAAACGCAGAGTGACCATGCCACAGTAAACGCAGAGTGACCATTGCCATAGTAAACGCAGACTGACCATGCCATCAGTGGTGGGACACCCTGGGAAGAGGACAGAGGGACACCCTGGGAAGAGGACAGAGGGACACCCTGGGAAGAGGACAGAGGGGACGCCGTGGGAAGAGGACAGAGGGACGCCATGGGAGAAAGACGCCGTGGGAAGAGGACAGAGGGGAGGCCGTGGGAAGAGGACAGAGGGGAGGCCGTGGGAAGAGGACAGAGGGGACGCCGTGGGAAGAGGACAGAGGGGACGCCGTGGGAAGAGGACAGAGGGGACGCCGTGGGAAGAGGACAGAGGGGGCGCCGTGGGAAGAGGACAGAGGGGGCGCCGTGAGAAGAGGACAGAGGGGGCGCCGTGGGAAGAGGACAGAGGGGACGCCGTGGGAAGAGGACAGAGAGGGACGTTGTGGCAGTCAATAAGGCCTAGAGGATATCAGGTTAGGCACTTCCTAATGGCTCAGTCCCTGGGAATAGTAATGAATAATGGCCAACAGGCCCTCTTACCAGACCCAGCAAAATCACAACAGTGATCCCTCTGGCTGGACGTTCGCTCACTCTGGGTTGCCCGGGGTGACTCTAGTCAGTAGTGTAGCATGTCTGTATCCTGGCAGTGGCTCGGTCTTTCTCCCTCTCTGGTGGTGCGTGTACAATGTGGCTCCCTCTCTGGTGGTGCGGGTACAGCGGTTACATTGTGGCTCCCCCTCTGGTGGTGCAGGAACAGTGTGGCTCCCTCTCTGGCGGTGTGGGTACAGCGTGGCTCTCTGGTGGTGCGGGTACAGCGTGGCTCTCTGGTGGTGCGGGTACAGCGTGGCTCCCTGGCGGTGGGGGTGCAGCGTGGCTCCCTGACGGTGGGGGTGCAGCGTGGCTCCCTGGCGGTGGGGGTGCAGCGTGGCTCCCTGGTGGTGCGGGGTACAGCGTGGCTCCCTGGTGGTGCGGGATGCAGCGTGGCTCCTCTTCTAACACCCCCTCGCTCCCCTCCAGCAGAGTGCTTGCATGCTGGGGGAACTGGTGCCAGTACTCTGCAGTGACTTAATTTCCCATGATGCCCCCAGTGTCTTCCGATTGGTCCTCTGCTGTGGCCAATCATGGGGAGGGAAACAGTGGGCAGGAAGCTGGGTGGCGGCCCAGCAAATCCAATTAGAGCCGCTCTCTCTTTCTCTTCGGCTTACAGAAAGGGAAGGGGGCGGCGGGGGATATACAGACAGCCCGCAGCTCTCCTCTCCCTGTCACAGCGCCGCTGCTCTATTTGCCAGAGAACTCGGCAGCGGCACTGTGACAGGGAGAGGAGAGCTGCGGGCTGTCTGTATATCTCCCGCCGCCCCCCCTTCCCTTTCTGTAAGCCGAAGGGAGAAAAGAAAGAGAGTGGCTCTAATTGGATTTGCCACAATGCGAGCAGTGTAAGGGGCTTTGCCAGCGGCGGTGGGGGGGGCGGAGCCAGTGGCGGCGGTCAGGGGATTCCAACGGCTACGGGGAGCAATGAGAGAGGATGGCAGGGGCGGTGCCAGCGACAGCGGGGGGCGGGGCCTGTCATGTATTCGGACTATAAGACGCAGGGACATTTTCCCCCATATTTCTGGGGGAAAAAAGTGCGTCTTATAGTCCGAAAAATACGGTATTAAGCAAGTTATATTCATATTCCCTGCCCTTGTTGCGTCTCAACCACTCACACACCACCTATCTCAACAGCTTATCCATCACCAGATCTACCGGGGACAGGCCGGGGGTATCCAACCAAGGTGCCCACAGCCTATCAAACTTTCCAGAGTGACCCCTATGCTGGTAGATATATTTCTCCAGTCTTATGGTGTCACCCTGTTGGGGGTGGGGGAGACACTTGTTAAATCTATTAATGTCTCCTTCCTAGGCGTTTCGTTCCAAAATTCAATAGAGCCAGGTTATCTTCCAAAAAGGTTGTTTATTCTTCAGAAAGACAAGCAAAAGACAAGGCTTACATAATGACAGCTGGTAACACATGGTAAGGTGGTAGCTTCAGAAGTAGGAATGAGGAATCAGATGGTACATCCTCCATAGTGTATCGGGTCTCTTCCCCCGACCTTCTTAACTCATGTTCAAAACCCTTGGGTTCTTATACTGTTTGTAAAGCTAAGCTAAGCATAATTTACATTTAGCATCACTCCAAGGAAGGTAGCACTATCTGTCCCACAGAAGTAACACCCACTTGTGTATATTAAGTAACATAACTCCACCCATTGTCCTGAAAGTTCCTTAAAAATAGAGGTTACATACACAGCAAATGTCCTTTCTCTGTCCTCAGCAACCTTCAAAATTAACATGTTTCAATAAAGAATTAAAGAAACTTTTATCACTTAAAATAGTAATAAATTCAAAATCTAACACACCCATATGGGCAATCCATTCCTTCAACGTTGGGGGCTCAACCGCCTTCCAACGTCGAAGGATCAGCTTACGGGCTTGAAACAGCCCTCGATATGGCCTGTTTGGGATTGTCCTCCATGGGAATGTCGTCCAAGATCCCAAGTAAGCACAGTTTCGGGTCAGTGGGTATGACAGTCTGATATACTCTGTTAACGGTTAAAACCCCTGTCCAGAATAAATTAAGTTTGGGGCACCGCCATAGCAGATGGATTAGGTCCCCATGATCTCTCGCACATCTGGGGCAGTTGGAGTCTGGTCTCACTTTCATCCTAAACAACCTGTCGGGCGTATAATGTACTCTAAGGACAATGTATAGTTGTAAAAGCCGCTGTGCCACGTTTAAAGAGCAAAGTTGCACTGCCTGCAGTGCCTCCTCCCACTGTTCATCCTCAAATGTTCCCACATCCCTTTCCCATTTGCTGGATGCTGTAAGGGGAAATCCCTCCAGGTAGACATTGAGAATCATGGAGTAGGTTCTAGAAATTAAGCCCTTAAACTGGGACACTTCAGCCATATACTTGAATATTGGTGTCTGGGAGAGAATCCACGGGGTCCCCCCCCCCCGCCTGTGCCCTCACTGCATGTTGCAACTGCATGTAATAGAAGATAATGGATTGTGGGAGGTGAAATTGCTCCTTCAGTTCTCGGAAGGGGATCAGTTTACCCGCTGCGAAGATATGTCTCATATGTGTGACTCCGTATCTCCTCCACCGTGCTCCGCAATCAAACAATAGCAGCTCCCCATAGTACCCATTATCCCATATCGGGCTGTAACCGGTGAATCCCTCTACCTCCTGCAGCTGCCTACGTTTATTGCATATTTTTTGCATCAGTACATACGTGGGAAATTGTTTGTTGGACATTGCATACGCCATGGCCTCCATACCCGTGGGTACGCTTTCGAGGCCAGTGGCGTAACACATTAGGGCCCTAATGGGGTCAGATTGTACGCTACCCCCCTCAATATCCTGATCTTCCAGAATAGCCCGGGCGATATGCTGCACCTGAGCCGCTAGATAATAGACCCAAGGGTTAGGGAGGGCAAGGCTACCCACTGCCTTGGGTTTTTGTAACTGTTCCAGCTTTGTCAGTTGACTTTGATTGACAGCAGGGGGCACCAATAGCGCTGCTGCTTTGTCTCAGCCAATCAGGAGGGAGGGTCCCGGACAGCCGAGACACTTGTGGACATCGCTGGACAGAGATGGGGCTCAGGTAAGTAATAGGGGGGCTGCTACACACAGAAGGTTATTTATCTTACAGGTGAAACTCAAAAAATTTGAATATCGTGCAAAGGTTAATTTATTTCACTAATGCAACTTAAAGCGGAGTTCCACCCTAAAAAAAAATAATAAAAAAAAAAAAATTGTTTTTTTATAGTTACCAGAAATGCCTGTTACTAGGCAGATCTTCCTAATGAGCCCCTTCCTTGTCCGCGGTGCTCCTCGGTGTCGTCCTCGTCCGCGTTGCCTTCTGGGGAATGGGGCGCGCTGACTTCTGGGAACTGTGTGTCTCCCAGAAGTCGGCCGCCCATTCACAAAGCACCGTGCGCTCGCGCATGCACAGTAGGAAATGGGCAGTTAAGCCGCAAGGCTTCACTGCCTGTTTCCCTTAGTGAGGATAGTGGCGCCGGGACCTGCCACGATCGAGGGATCGGCCTCGGGCAGCCGATATCGCGGGCAACCTGGACAGGTCAGTGTGCTTATTAAAAGTCAGCAACTACAGTGTTTGTAGCTGCTGACTTAATTTTTTTTTTTTTTAAAGCTGGACCTCCTCTTTAAAAGGTGAAACTAATACATGAGATAGACTCATTACATTCAAAGCAAGATAGTTCAAGCCGTGATTTGTCATAATTGTGATGATTATGGCTTACAGCTCATGAAAACCCCAAATCCACAATCTCAGAAAATTTTAATATTGTATAAAGGTGCAATACTCTAGGCTCAAAGTGTCCCACTCTAATCAGCTAATTAAGCCATAACACCTGCAAACGGTTCCTGATCCTTTAAATCAGGGATATGCAATTAGCAGACCTCCAGCTGTTGCCAAACTACAAGTCCCATGAGGCATAGCGAGACTCTGACAGCAGCAAGCATGACACCCAGAGGCAGAGGCATGATGGGACTTGTAGTTTTGCAACAGCTGGAGGTCCGCTAATTGCATATCCCTGCTTTAAATGGTCTCTCAGTCTGGTTCAGTAGGAAAATGTAAGGTACCTGTGATTGGACACTACCTAAGTGGAACTTGTGTGCTGAGGATTCAGGCGAAAAGGTAGTCAGGCAGATTAGGTTGGCAACAGATCAGGCAAAACGGTACACAATCGAAATCCAGAGAGTGGTCAGGCAGGCAAAGGTCATACACAAGCTGGCAGTGAAGTACAAAATCAGCAGGCTAGAGAGTAGTCAGGAATTCAGGCAGAAGTTCAACACGAAAATCAGGATCAAAAAGCAGTCACAACACCCAGGGAGCTATTCCACACAAACGGGCGCTGAGAGATAGCATCACTTCCTTTTTATGGGCTGCTTTGATTGAAAATTGTCCACAGCTGGCAGCAGGTGTGGCTAGTGAGTCCAAGGTAATGCTTAATACTAAGATGACATTTCCAAACGTCTAGATCTGCTCCGTAGCACAACAGGTAAAGCTAGAAGACAAGGAGAGAGGCGCCTCTAAGTGCAATAGTGTAACAAGTTTTTAATAGTAGATACAAATACACTCACATTTAGGTGAATTAACATAGGCGTTTAAAATGTCAGGATGACGATCATCAGCAGCAGGTCACAGGGGGTTCTCAGCTCTGCGTAGAATGACAGGAGTGTCTCTGAAGATGGAGCGGCCGGCTTCCGGGGACAACGATCCTGTAGTATGTTAAGAGCGAGGCTAGGAGCGCACATGTGGTTAAGCTGCAGAGGGTGACGTCATCAAAAATGGACGCGTTTCGTGAGTGTGCGGACTTGCGGTGTCCTGGCAAGTCGCGCTCCTTTATCAACATGACATAAGGGCAGAAGTGGATAGACGCCTTATATAGGGACAAGGATGAGGAAGTGAGCTGGATGGGGTGGGGCTGGGAGAAGGTGGTGTCCAATGACAGGAGAAGTGGAGAGGTCATGTGATCGGGATGGCCTGGATCACATGACCTGATCACATGACCGGAAAAAAAAAAACCTGACCTGATCACATGATCACATGACCGAAAAAAAAAAAAAAAAACCCTGACCTGATCACATGATCACATGACCGGAAAAAAAAAAAAAACACCAGACCTGATCACATGACCGAAAAAAATAAAAAAAAATAAAAAATGTTTGCAAATGGGGATAGATCAAGGATAATGGATGGACCGGAAAATAGATATAAATAATAAATGGCATTAATAGTGACGGTGTTAGATGGGTATAAGTATGAATGGGGCCGATCGCGAAAAATATATATATAATAATAGATATGAATGTTAAGGGTCACGAAAGAAATATATATATATATACTAATAATAAAATAGCATTAATATAGGCAGTGCTGCGGGAATAAACGGGGTATAAAGAAGAATAACGGGTCACGAAATAAATATAATAAATATGAATAGAAAGGGTCACGGAAAATATATATTAAAGATAAGTGCCATTAATACAGGCAATGCTGCAGGAATAGGCAGGTAGACAAATTCCTGTTTCCCCTTCCCTCTTCCTTTCTTTCATTTGCCCGTTATCCTCCCCCCACTCCCATTCCCCCCCCCCCCCCATAATAACATTATGCCCTCCCCTTCCCTTTTTCCCTTTTTTGTATTAGTTTCATATTACTTATCAAACTATCATACTAATATTATCAATTGGATATATACAGTTGCCATCATCATCACCTTTTGGAAATTTTCTATATACATGTAACATGTTCCATATATCATATTATTTATAAGGAGACATACTTTGCCATTTGTCTACCTGCCTATTCCTGCAGCATTGCCTGTATTAATGGCACTTATCATTAATATATATTTTCCGTGACCCTTTCTATTCATATTTATTATATTTATTTCGTGACCCGTTATTCTTCTTTATACCCCGTTTATTCCCGCAGCACTGCCTATATTAATGCTATTTTATTATTAGTATATATATATATATATATATATATATATATATATACAGGCATACCCCACTTTAAGTACACTCACTTTACATACACTCGCGAGTAAGGACATACCCGCGAGTGTATGTAAAGTGCCTCACAAGTACTGTACATACATTTTGCAGCCGCAGTAGAAGGAGCTGAAGCTCCGGGAGCATAGCCTGCCCTGTTCCAGTGTGCCCCTGACACCTCCACTACAGCCCCTGAGACCTCAACTACAGCCACTGAGACCCCCACTACAGCCACTGAGACCCCACTACACCCTAGAAGTGAAAAAAGGTATTGTTTCACTTTAAGTACATTTTCGTTTTACATACATGCTCTGGTCCCATTGTGTACTTAAAAGTGGGGTATGCCTGTATATATATATATATGTTGTGACAGCAGGAAGGTAAAGTCACCTGGTTGCATCCAGGGGGGTAGATATATTTCGCCCAGATTCAGGCTTTACGCCGACTTATACAACTAGGTGGAGAGTTGTAGTAGGCCCAGCTGAGGTTAGTGGGCTCATGGATGACTCATACCTCTAGGGAGAGTGTGGGGCGTCGTGCAGACAGGGAGTTGATGAGACCAGCTGAAGCTTGTCAGCTCATTTAGGCCTCTATAAGAACTCCCAGCTTCATTAGGGGTTAGCTCATGCCTGGAAGCAGACCTGTGTGGACTTCCTGGAGAGAGTGAACCCTTGTGCGGTGAGACAAAGCCTGTGTGGCTATTTGCTTGGACATTTAAAACCAGGGACTTAGGGACTAGGACAGCACTAGGCTGATCCCAGTTGTTAGTTAGGAAACCTGTATGTTTAGTCAGAGGTCAAGTTGACCAGGATTTATTTTGTTTATGTTTCTTTTGCTTTGCTGTGTTTTGTCACTGTAAATAGAAAATAAACCGCACCTTTTTGATTTTGAAAACCACAACCTCCGTCTGCTGGGCCTGTTTTTGTGTGGGGAGCCCATCCCGGGGGTCACACACACCCGCTGCCGAGCTAACCCCCTCACAGTTGGTGGAGAACCAGTGGCAGTTTTTTTTTAAGCCAGCATGGAGGAGATACTGAAGCAGCTGGCTCTAGCAAATGCCAATCAACAGCAGACAAATGCAGGTTTGCAAAAGAGCCTTGCAGCTCATCAACAGAGCCTTGCAGCTCAACAACAGAACTTCGCAGCCCAGCAGCAAGCTCATCAACAGAGCCTTGCAGCCCAGCAGCAAGCTCACCAACAGAGTCTGGAAGCTCAGCAACAAGCCCAGCAGCAATCTGAGGCCCGCTTCATAGACCTGTTACAGAAGCAAGAGCAGAGACTACAACAAATGGAAGCAGTAATGCAGCAACGTCCGCAGACCAGTGAGGGAAGCCGTCCCACTAATACCGCGTCCTTTGGGGTGAGTCGTTTATTGACAAAAATGACTGGAGAGGATGATCCAGAGGTATTTTTGACCACATTTGAAAGGACTGCTGAAAGAGAAAAGTGGCCTGAGGAGCAGTGGGCTGGACTGGTGGCTCCTCTGTTAACTGGTGAATCGCAGAAGGCTTACTATGACCTAGAGCCTGACCAAGCAAAAGACTATGTGATGCTAAAAGCTGAAATATTGGCAAGGCTGGGTGTCACCCAGGCTGTCCGGGCTCAGCGTGTGCATAACTGGACTTTCCAGCTTGGAAAACCCCCCAGGTCTCAAATGTATGATCTCATTCACCTGAGCAGAAAGTGGCTACAGCCAGAGACTTTGTCCGCACCAAAGATTGTGGAACGTGTTGTAATGGATCGGTTTTTGAGAGCTCTTCCTACTGCCATCCAAAAGTGGGTAAGCCATGGAGACCCAGAGACGGCCGATGGTCTTGTGGATCGTGTGGAGAAATACTTGGCTACAGAGAACCTGACGGCCTCTTCCAGAGACTCTCGGACTTTCCACCCTAAGACCAGACCATCCCCAGGGGCGGATAAGAGGATTCCAAGGGGTGAGGGTGGAGAGAGTGAGAGGGTGGGAGCTCTACCCCAAGTTTGGCGAGAACAGCCTGGGAAATTAGCGGCTCAAGAGGCGGCAAGAAGGATCGTTTGCTACCGCTGCCGGCAAGCGGGACATATTGCAGCCAATTGCCCGGTTGTGGAGGAACCCATGCAGTGTGACTTTCTGACGGGCAGACGTCAGTCGCTGTGTGCGACAGTCGCATGCACTGCCATTCGAGGAACTGAGAAACATTTATGCAAAATGTGTGTTAATGGTAGAAATGTTGTGGTATTGCTGGATTCAGGTAGCCTTGTGACCCTGATAAAGGCTGAGTTAGTTAAAACAGAGGTCTCTGGGAATAGCAAGGTAGCTGTTATTTGTGTGCATGGGGACACCCAAGAGTATCCAGTGACTACAGTGTGTTTCGAGACCCCCAAAGGTACCCTCTCTCATCCAGTGGGCTTAGTATCTCAGTTACCGCATGACGCCATTGTGGGAAGGGATTTTCCGAAGTTCTGGGAACTGTGGGATGATCCTGAGCCCCCCACTGGTGCCCCTATGTACCAGGAATGTGATAGCCAGAACTCCCCTGAGAGTGGTGAGGACTCTCCGGAATTTCCCTTATCAGTATTGGCAGGGGAGACTCAAGAAACTGGAGAGGAGCCCACCTCCTCAGACGAAAACCTACCGTCTGTGGAGTTTTCTGATCTTGAGGTTCACAGGGAAAACTTTGCCACAGAACAGTTGAAAGACCCCGCCCTAATAAAGGCACGGGAAAACGTAGTGAAAATAGATGGCGAGTTAGTGAACCCAGATAATACCTGCACTTACCCATACTTCAGCGTAGAGAAGGACCTACTGTATCGGGTGGCAAAAAGGGCAGAAGAAACCGTTGAGCAGCTTGTGGTGCCCAAACCTTACAGGAAGTTGGTGTTGGAGTTGGCCCATGGGCACATTCTTGGAGGTCATCTGGGGACAGAGAAAACCCGAGAGAGGGTATTACAGAGATTCTATTGGCCGGGGGTGATGAAGGACATAGAAAATTATTGTTCCTCCTGCCCTGTGTGTCAGAGGTCGGCCCCGATGCCACATTTCCGTAGCCCGCTGGTCCCTCTACCCATCATTGAGGTCCCGTTTGAGAGGATCGCCATGGATTTGGTAGGTCCTATAATCAAGTCCGCTAGGGGGCACCAGTACATATTAGTTGTAATGGACTATGCCACCCGTTATCCAGAAGCGATCCCTCTCCGAAATACCTCGGCCAAAACCATAGCCAAAGAGCTATCTCTTGTGTTTAGCCGGGTGGGTATTTGTAAAGAACTGCTTACGGACCAAGGTACACCCTTTATGTCCCGGGTTATGAAGGAGCTGTGTAAATTGTTCAAAGTGACGCAATTACGTACATCTGTGTATCACCCCCAAACCGATGGGCTGGTTGAAAGATTCAACAAAACCCTAAAACAAATGTTGAAGAAAGTGGTGGATAGAGATGGAAAGGATTGGGACTGTCTACTTCCTTATCTGATGTTTGCTATTAGGGAGGTGCCCCAATCCTCTACGGGATTCTCCCCCTTTGAGTTACTGTATGGGAGACACCCAAGAGGGCTGTTGGATATTGCCAAGGAAACTTGGGAAAGTGAGAGTTCTCCCCACAGGAGTGTGATTGAGCATGTCGCCCTGATGCAAGACCGAATTGCACAGGTAATGCCCATCGTGAAGGAACATTTGGCCCAAGCGCAGTTAGCACAGCAGAGAGTGTACAACCGTGGAGCCAAGACCCGTACCTTTTCCCCGGGGGATAGGATACTGGTACTTGTCCCTACGGTTGAAAGTAAATTCCTTGCCTACAAGATAATGGAAAAAGTGAGCGAAGTGAATTACAAGGTCAGACAACCAGGAAGGCGAAAGCCCGAACAGATCTATCACGTTAATCTGTTGAAAGCCTGGAGGGATAGAGAGTCCCTAGTCGCAGACACTTGGTCACCAGCTCAAACTGGTTGCGTGATTCCTGAGGTTGGAATAGCAGCCACCTTGTCACAACCCCAACAACAGGAGGTTAAGGAGTTTGTGCTTCGCAACAAGGAGGTATTCTCTGAGCTGCCGGGACAAACATCTGGGGTAGAGCATGACATCATTACCCCGCCCGGTGAAAGGGTGAAGTTAAAACCCTATCGGATCCCAGAGGCCCGAAGGGAGGCAATACGGGAGGAAGTACAGAAAATGCTGAACTTAGGGGTGATAGAGGAGTCCCAAAGTGATTGGTCTAGTCCCATTGTGTTGGTGCCTAAACCGGATGGGAGCTGGCGATTTTGTAACGATTTTCGTCAGTTGAACAAAGTTACAAAATTTGACACCTACCCCATGCCACGTATAGATGAGTTGATCGACCGGCTGGGAACAGCCCGATACATGACGACTCTTGACCTCACAAAAGGGTATTGGCAAATCCCCCTGGCCAAATTGTTCCAATATAAAAGAATGCCGTTCGGGTTACAGAATGCGCCGGCCACATTCCAGCGGAAAATGGACCAGATGCTGAGGCCCCATCGGAAGTATGCTGCGGCTTACCTGGATGACGTAATTGTCCATAGCACAGATTGGGCCTCACATCTGCCAAAAGTGCAAGCAGTCCTAGACTCTATCCGGGAAGCGGGGTTTACGGCTAACCCCAAGAAGTGTACCATTGGGCAGGAGGAGGCCAAATATCTTGGGTACACCATTGGGAGGGGAGTAATAAAACCCCAACTCAACAAAGTCGAGGCCATCCAGAGTTGGCCACGTCCCAACAGCAAGAAGCAGGTACGAGCCTTTCTGGGAATCGCTGGGTATTATCGGCGATTCATTCCCCACTTTGCTTCTAAGGCTGTGCCCCTAACCAACCTAACGAAGGGGAAAGGGTCGGTCATGATTAAATGGACCCCCGAGGCTGAGGCAGCATTCCAATTCTTGAAACAAGCCTTATGTAGCCAGCCAGTGTTGTACTCACCCGACTTCTCTAAAGACTTTGTCGTACAAAGTGATGCGTCAGATGTGGGGTTAGGAGCAGTATTGTCCCAGGTCTGGAACGGGGAAGAGCACCCAGTCATTTACCTCAGCAGGAAGTTGAAGTCCCATGAGGTAAATTACGCCACCGTTGAAAAGGAGTGTTTAGCGGTGAAGTGGGCTCTAGATTCCCTTCGGTACTACCTGCTAGGTAGGCACTTTGACATGGTTACGGATCACGCTCCGTTAAAGTGGATGGCTCAAAACAAGGAAACAAATAGAAGAGTGAATAGGTGGTTCCTGGCCCTCCAGGAATTCAACTTCACAGTAAAGCATCGCCCTGGCGTTCAAATGGGGAATGTGGATGCTTTGTCTCGAGTACATGAATGCCTGATTGCTGGTGTTCCAACCCCGAGGTTAAAACAAGAGGGGGGGGTATGTGACAGCAGGAAGGTAAAGTCACCTGGTTGCATCCAGGGGGGTAGATATATTTCGCCCAGATTCAGGCTTTACGCCGACTTATACAACTAGGTGGAGAGTTGTAGTAGGCCCAGCTGAGGTTAGTGGGCTCATGGATGACTCATACCTCTAGGGAGAGTGTGGGGCGTCGTGCAGACAGGGAGTTGATGAGACCAGCTGAAGCTTGTCAGCTCATTTAGGCCTCTATAAGAACTCCCAGCTTCATTAGGGGTTAGCTCATGCCTGGAAGCAGACCTGTGTGGACTTCCTGGAGAGAGTGAACCCTTGTGCGGTGAGACAAAGCCTGTGTGGCTATTTGCTTGGACATTTAAAACCAGGGACTTAGGGACTAGGACAGCACTAGGCTGATCCCAGTTGTTAGTTAGGAAACCTGTATGTTTAGTCAGAGGTCAAGTTGACCAGGATTTATTTTGTTTATGTTTCTTTTGCTTTGCTGTGTTTTGTCACTGTAAATAGAAAATAAACCGCACCTTTTTGATTTTGAAAACCACAACCTCCGTCTGCTGGGCCTGTTTTTGTGTGGGGAGCCCATCCCGGGGGTCACACACACCCGCTGCCGAGCTAACCCCCTCACAATGTATATATATATATATATTTATTTCGTGACCCTTAACATTCATATCTATTATTATATATATATTTTTCGCGATAGGCCCCATTCATACTTATACCCATTTAACACCGTCACTATTAATGCCATTTATTATTTATATCTATTTTCCGGTCCATCCATTATCCTTGATCTATCCCCATTTGCAAAAATTATTTTATTTATTTTTTTCGGTCATGTGATCAGGTCAGGTGTTTTTTTTTTTGTTTTTTTCGGTCATGTGATCATGTGATCAGGTCAGGTTTTTTTTTTTTTTTTTTCGGTCATGTGATCATGTGATCAGGTCAGGTTTTTTTTTTTTTTTCGGTCATGTGATCAGGTCATGTGATCCAGGCCATCCCGATCACATGACCTCTCCACTCCTCCTGTCATTGGACACCACCTTCTCCCAGCCCCACCCCATCCAGCTCACTTCCTCATCCTTGTCCCTATATAAGGCGTCTATCCACTTCTGCCCTTATGTCATGTTGATAAAGGAGCGCGACTTGCCAGGACACCGCAAGTCCTCACGCTCACGAAACTCGTCCATTTTTGATGACGTCACCCTCTGCAGCTTAACCACTTGTGCGCTCCTAGCCTCGCTCTTAACATACTACAGGATCGTTGTCCCCAGAAGCCGGCCGCTCCATCTTCAGAGACACTCCTGTCATTCTACGCAGAGCTGAGAACCCCCTGTGACCTGCTGCTGATGATCGTCATCCTGACATTTTAAACGCCTATGTTAATTCACCTAAATGTGAGTGTATTTGTATCTACTATTAAAAACTTGTTACACTATTGCACTTAGAGGCGCCTCTCTCCTTGTCTTCCAGTTACCCCTGAACATGGTTTCTGTTCATCTATGATGGCCGCCCTGTGCACAGTGGATCCCATTTATCCCTGCTCCACCCATATACACCGCAGTGTGTAAACAGACTCCTAAGGACTTCCTTTAAGACTGTCTATATATATACATATGTTGTATGGTATTTTTTCATCTTATTTTTATATTTTATATATATATATATATATATATATATATATATATATATATATATATTTTTTATTATTTATTTATTTATTTATTTTTCCTTGCTTCATATTGATTACTTTGGATAATACATGTTTCTGTGGATATTGTGCGCCACCACTTGTCTATACAACAGGTAAAGCTGCAGCTGTGGGACCAGGAAGATCCCGGTTCAAATACACCCAGGTACATGACAGGGCCCCCTCCCCAGTGGACCCCTCCGGGGCCTAGTGGGAAAGGAGGCATGGAAGTCTTGAATAAGAGAAGGGGCATGCAGATCTTTGGCTGGAACCCAGGAACGGTCTGTGACAGGATATCCCTTCCAATGAACCAGATACCGAAGGCCACGACCCTGTCTTCTAGAATCAAGAATCTTGGAGACTTCAAACTCATTTTGTCCATCAACAAGAACAGGAGGAGGTAGCTGTTGCGTTCTGGAGTAGCGATTGAAAATTGCTTTTTTGAGGAGGGAAACGTGGAACACAGGATGAATCCCGGGAGAGGAGGGCAATTTCAACCGATAGGAGACTGGTCCGACTCGAGCAATAATTCTGTATGGACCAATGAATCGAGGGCCCAATTTGGTAGAAGGTTGTTTCAGTCTCACATATTTGGTTGATAGCCAAACTCTGTCCCCCACCACATATGGAGGTATATGGCGTCTTCGTTTGTTGGAAAAAAGTGCATACTTGCCTGCTGACTTCCGTAGTAATAAGCAAATCTTTTTCCAATGTAGCAGAATATTTTTCACCCGCAGATCTGCTGCTGGTACACCAGAAGAAGGCTGAAGTAGGGGAAAAGTCTGAGGGTGATAGCCTAGGGCTGCGTAGAATGGTGTGGTATGAAGAGCACTGTGCCAACGGGAATTAATGGCGAACTCAGCTAAAGGCAAATACTCAGACCAGTTGGAGTGTAAGGCATTGACATAATGTCGAAGATAGGTTTCTAGGGTCTGGTTCATGCGTTCGGTTTGACCATCTGTTTGAGGGTGATGTGAGGTAGAGAGTGAAAGCGTTACTCCCAGTTTCTTGCAGAACGCTCTCCAGAATCGGGAAACAAACTGGGATCCGCGGTCTGAGACGACATTGGTAGGTATGCCATGATATCTCACAATATGGGAAAGGAAGAGAGTAGACAGTGCTTCCGCTGTAGGTAATCCCAGGAGCGGCACAAAATGAGACATTTTGGAAAAGCGATCCACTATGACCCATATAGCAGTCATGCCCTCGGACTTGGGTAAGTCTGTAATGAAGTCCATAGTCAAATGGGTCCAAGGCTGACGAGGTGCCGAAAGTGGTTGTAACAGTCCAGTAGGCAATGTACGGTGTACTTTATTAGCAGCACAAGTTGGACAAGCAGCCACATAGTCAGTAACATCCCTTTTCATATGAGGCCACCAGACATGACGCTGCAAGGTCTTAAGAGTGATGGTGACACCAGGATGACCAGATAACACACCATTATGTGCCCAGAGGAGTACAGGTTTTCTGAGGCTAGGGGCTACGAACAGGCGACCTGGTGGTATCTTCAAGCCTTGGGGAACACGATTCTGGGTTTCTTGTAACTGTTGGGAAAGAGCCCTAGAGATCTGTGCGACAATTTTGTGAGGTGGGATTATATACTGCTCGGTAGGTTGGTCTTCTTCAGAGGTAGCGAACTGTCTGAAAAGAGCATCGGCTTTCTTGTTTTTATGCCCAGGAACATAAGAAAGAACAAAATTAAAATGGGAGAAAAACAGAGCCCATCAAGCCTGACGTGAGTTCAAACGTCTTGCAGTCTGAAGATACAGTAGGTTTTTATGGTCAGTGAGGATAGAAAAAGGTTTGGGAGCCCCTTCCAGAAGATGTCACCATTCAGACAATGCCAATTTGATGGCCAGTAGTTCTCGATTCCCAACATCGTAATTCATCTCCGCTGGAGAAAACTTTCTAGAAAAAAATGCTACTGGATGGATTCTACCGGACTTAGGCTGTCTCTGGGAGAGCACGGAACCTGCTCCTACCTCAGAGGCATCAACCTCAATTATGTACTGGAGATCGGGATTTGGATGCTGAAGAATTGGAGGTTTGCTGAACATGTCTTAATTGCTGGAAAGCCGATTCTGCTTCTGAGGACCATACCTTGCAATTTGTACCTTTCTTAGTCATAGCAGTAAGGGGGGCCGCAATGGAGCCAAAACCTTTGATGAAGCGTCTGTAGTAATTTGCGAACCCTAGAAAGCTTTGGAGCCCTCTTAAAGTGGTCGGTTGGGGCCATTGCAAGATAGCGGAAAGTTTTTAAGGGTCCATTTGGAAACCGACAGCACTTATAATGTATCCAAGGAAAGGAATACGGCTTTGATGGAAACTGCATTTCTCAATCTTTGCGTAAAGATGGTTTTCTCTCAGTCGTTGCAATACCTGCTTTACATGCGAGATGTGCTCTAGATGAGTCTTGGAAAAGATTAAAATGTCGTCCAAGTAGATGATCACAAAACGGTTGCTGAAATCATGAAAAATTTCATTCATGAAACGTTGGAAGACAGCAGGGGCGTTACACAACCCAAATGGCATAACCAGATATTCAAAATGTCCATTACGAGTGTTGAATGCTGTCTTCCACTCGTCCCCGTCTTTAATTCGAATCAGATTATAAGCCCCTCGTAGGTCTAGCTTGGAGAAGATAACAGCCCCCTTAAGTACATCAAACAGTTCAAGAATGAGAGGCAAAGGGTAGGAGTCTTTTACAGTTATTTTTATTTAACCCTCGATAGTCTATGCATGGTCGAAGATTCCCATCTTTTTTTCAACAAAGAAAAAACCTGCCCCTACTGGAGAAGAAGAGGGTCGGATAAAACCTCTTTCCAAGTTGTCTTTTACGTATTCCTCCATGGATTTTTGTTCAGGCAAAGACAGGGGATAGGTCCTTCCTTTGGGAAGAGGTGCTCCAGGAATCAATTTAATTGCACAGTCAAAAGTACGATGTGGAGGTAAAACCTCTGCCTTTTGCTTGCAAAATACGTTTGCAAACGCATGGTATTCATGAGGCAAGGTAGGTGGGACGGCCACGGAAGCCAACATACAAGCAGAAAGTCTTTTGGGTTGAGACAAACAGTTTGAATGACAGAACGACCCCCAAGAGGTTAGTTCTCCATTTTCCCAATCAAAAGAAGGGTTATGTTGTTGTAACCATGGGTAACCAAGGATAACAGGCAGAAGTGGAGAATCAATAAGAGACAAGACAACTTCCTCTTTGTGGAGTACGCCTACCTGAAGGGTGATTGTCATAGTCTCAAATTTTACAATGCCATCTCCCAAGGGTTGTCCATTCACGGTGGTAATGTTCAGGGGTCTAGATTTTGGAACAAATGGGATATTATTTTTTTTAGCAAAAGTGTAGTCCAAGAATATGCCAGCAGCTCCAGAATCCACAAAAGCCTCACAGGAGACAAGTTTAGAGGGTAAATGGATAATTGCAGGAATGGTAATCTTGGTCTTGGAGGATATACCTGTAAGGTCTAAGCCAGCTCCTCCAACACTGGTTAGACCCTGCCCTTTTACTGGAAGGGAAGGGCAGACAGATAATAAATGTCCTTTAAGTCCACAGTATAGGCATAGGCCCAATGCACGCCTCCTTTGTTTCTCAGACTCAGTTAGGTGGAGACGGCTTACATCCATGGGTTCCACAGGTGCCTGTGGTTCAACTGAGATTTCAGGTTCTGGCTAAGGTGGTGCTTGGAAGTTAGGGGCCAAACGGTAAACTGGCCTAGGAAACTTGCGAGTTCTAATTCTCTCTTGGCACCTTTCATGATACCGGACATCCAGATGAACACAGAGCTCTATGAATTTCTCTAGGTCTTCTGGGGAATCCTTATAGACTAATTCGTCTTTGATGCGATCTGCAAGACCTTTTCGGAAGGCTGCACGTAATGCCCTTGAGTCCCAAGTAGTCTCAGCAGCAAGGGTACGAAACTCAATAGCATATTGTGCCACAGACCTGATGCCTTGTTGCATGTCCAAGAGTGAGTACTCAGCTGCAGAAGCTCTATCTGGCTTGTCAAATACAGTCTGGAAAGAAGCCAGAAATTTGTCAGCGTCTTGTAGCACAGGATCATTGCGTTCCAGATAAGGAGAGACCCAGGCCAGGGCCTTCCCCTTTAACAAGGAAATTACAAAAGTCACTTTGGCAGACGAAGTGCTAAAGGTCCCAGGGTTGTTGCGGAAATGCAAACGGCAAACATTTAAAAAGCCTCTGCAGTCCTCAGTATCACCACCAAATTTGTCAGGCAAGGTAAGTTTGGGTGGTACAGAAGAGGCGGGTTGGATCGTAGCAGGAGTAGGATCCGGAGTCTAGACCGTTGCAGAGGAAGCAGGCAAACAAGATTTAAGCATAGTACAAAGTTCATCTAACTTGGCGTCCAGGGAAGAAAGATGCTGTTCATGAGCTCCAATCAATTGTCCCTGACGTGAAATCGCCTTAACAATCTCAGCAGGGTCCACTGTCATTGTGGCCCGTTTGTAATGTAAGGTACCTGTGATAGGTAGTGTCCGAAGTGGAACTTGTGTGCTGAGGATTCAGGCGAAAACGTAGTCAGGCAGATTAGGTTGGCAACAGATCAGGCAAAACGGTACACGATCGAAATCCAGAGAGTGGTCAGGCAGGCAAAGGTCATACACAAGCTGGCAGTGAAGTACAAAATCAGCAGGCTAGAGAGTAGTTAGGAATTCAGGCAGAAGTTCAACATGAAAATCAAGATCAAAAGGCAGTCACAACACCCAGGGAGCTATTCCACACAAATGGGCACTGAGAGATAGCATCACTTCCTTTTTATGGGCTGCTTTGATTGAAAATTGTCCACAGCTGGCAGCAGGTGTGGCTAGTGAGTCCAAGGTAATGCTTAATACTAAGATAACATTTCCAAAAGGTAAGGCTGCAGCTGTGGGACCAGGAAGATCCCGGTTCAAATACACCCAGGTATATGACAGAATCACAATCATGGGAAAGACTGCTGACCTGACAGATGTGCAGAAAACCATCATTGACACCCTCCATAAGGAGGGAAAGCCTCAAAAGGTAATTGCAAAAGAATTTGGATGTTCCCAAAGTGCTGTATCAAAGCACATTAATAGAAAGTTATGTGAAAGGGAAAAGTGTGGAGGAAAAAGGTGCACAAGCAGCAGGCATGACCGCAGCCTGGAGAGGATTGTCAGGAAAAGGCCATTCAAAAGTGTTGGGGACTTTCACAAGGAGGGGACTGAGGCTGGAGTCAGTGCATCAAGAGCCACCACACACAGACGGATCCTGGACATGGGCTTCAAATGTCATATTCCTCTTGTCAAGCCACTCCTGAACAACAAACAACGTCAGAAGAAGTGTCTTACCTGGGCTAAAGAAAAACAGGCCTGGTCTGTTGCTCAGTGGTCCAAAGTCCTCTTTTCTGATGAGAGCAAATTTTGCATCTCCTTTGGAAACCAAGGACCCAGAGTATGGAGGAAGAATTGAAAGGGCACACACTGCAAAATGCTTGAAGTCCAGTGTGAAGTTTCCACAGTCTGTGTTGATTTGGGGAGCCATGTCATCTGCTGGTGTTGGTCCACTGTGCTTAATTAAGTCCAGGGTCAACGCAGCCGTCTACCAGGAGATTTTGGAGCACTTCATGCTTCCTTCCGCAGACAGGCTCTATGGGGATGCTGACTTCATTTTGCAGCAGGACTTGGCACCTGCCCACACTGCCAAAAGCACCAAAACCTGGTTCAATGACCGTGGGATTACTGTGCTTGATTTGCCAGCAAACTCGCCTGACCTTAACCCCATAGAGAATCTATGGGGCATTGCCAAGAAAAAGTTGAGAGACATGAGACCGAACAATGCAGAAGAGCTGAAGGCGGCTATTGAAGCATCCTGGTCTTCCATAACACCTCAGCAGTGCCACAGGCTGATAGCTTCCATGCCACGCTGCATTGAGGCAGTAATTGCTGCAAAAGAGTCCCAAACCAAGTACTGAGTACATATGCATGCTTATACTTTTCAGAGGTCTGATATTGTTCTATGTACAATCCTTGTGTAGCGACCTCACCCCATCTCTTTTGTCTAGGGGTATCACACACGACAGAGTGAGATGCGCTATGGCCCATGTCCTCCCCATAGCTGTGGGTGAGGTGAAGGCCAGTACCAGATATTTCCTCGGGCCTATGTGCTTCTGTAAAGGATTAAGTCCTGCTGTGTTAACACTTCCCTTTGCTCCCATTAACCAGAGTTCCACACACCGATCACAGTCCAACTCTTGTTTTATTGCATCTCTCACAATAAACAGTGCTTCAGTAGCCAACTGGTTGCGACTTGATAACAATTTTGATACGGGGATGAGCAGGCCGAGGCACTATCCTAATTCTCAGCTAAACCACTGCGATCTCGCCAGCGGTTACTATAACCATCTCTTGAAAGGACTTAGAGCTTGAGAGTCTCTACCAGCGACTCAAGAGAACATAGATAGGAGTACCTTCACTGCGTTGTGGCCCCTATCAGGGGAAGATGTCCCTCCAAGGGAGTTACCAGAGGCCCATCCATCACTGGGTTAATGCTGCTCCAGACTCTCCGAATGGGTAACCTCCCCGGCTTCCTCACCTCAGACATGGGCCCCATCCACTTCAGGGACCCTCGGACGTCTCCACCCTCGCGGGACCCAGTCAAAGTCACTGGGCCCCAGGCCTCCTGGTTTAGTACCTCACCCCAGGCTGAAGGTGCCTGGGATGGACTCCAACTCCATTCCGGTCAGGCCTAGGGCACCTGAGCCGGAATCCGGAGGCGCCCGCACCCAGGCCTAAGGTGCCTGGGCGCGTGATGAAGAACCTCCAGAAGAGCAAGACCTCGTGACCAGGGCGTCTCCCCCTTTTATCCTCTCCAATGATGACACGGCAGGTTCCCCGCCCTCGCCGTACCATCTCCGAGAAGGGACAAAAAGGACAGCACTATCGCAGTGAATCTACCTTGAGCCTGCGGGTACCCCGCCACCCACCGGCCAAGGAGATTATTACACCGCCCAATCCTCCACGAATACAAATGGTCATCACTCCCATACCTACACACCTGAACTTCACCCAGGTGTACCCCACCTAAATTTAAAGACCCCGCTACATACTCCCCCCTGTGATTTGACGCTGGTCCCCAGCGTCTGGTGTGAACTCATGTCTCCCAAAGGTGGCGACACAAGTCTGACCCCAGAGGCATCCCTAAAATTTGAACCTCAATCATACCAAGGCCTGCTCAAAGGGAAGGGGAACATAAAAACAATAAACTTTTTTTTTTATAAAATCCTCTAAGCATATACACAATCCCTCCCTTTTCTGTCTAAGAACCACCCCATACTCAGTAGTCTTGACGGACGAATCTCCTGCAGAGGGAGAAAAAAAAAAAAACACACGCAAGGAAAACCACATACTGACATTCTGTGTTAATTTGGAATGAATGGGTCTATCAGCCGAGAGACCCACTCGCTCCAATAAGTAAAGTGATGCAAATGTACTAGCAACAACCGTTGCGCAACACCGCCACCTGGTGACGATGCCACGGTGATGACACTTGGTGAAATCTTCAATCTTCCTGCTTTCCTACTCTGACTCTACCCCCAAAGTCTCTGTCTTTGAACTATGAAGAAGAGAGAACAAACAAACAGCTCTCATTCCTCCAAAGAGTAGGAAAAAACAAAAACCCAAATAAAAACTAGGGTACAGTTCGATGTTCCGGCAAGAACACCTCCGGAAACTTTTCACAGGAAACAAGTGAGTCTCTTCTCACAAATAGAACCTCGGATCAGGCAAAAACAAAGGCTTCAGATGCTTATCGAAAACCTCAATCGAATAGTCCGCGTCCTCTCCATCCTTCCTGCAGATGCGCACCTTGTCTGCGTGGATATGGCGGCCCCACATCCAGTCTGCTCTGCAGTCTCTAAACTTTTTCGACACTGGTGGCGAACAGGATAAGTATCGCCGGGCATGAGGCACTTTAAGCTTCTCCCAAACGAACTCATCGTACCATCGCTGTCGCAGAACTTCAACCTCAAACAACAAGTCTCTGGGCAAGTACGGATATTCCCATCCATACTCATGAGCGACTCTCTGGGAAAAGAGTCGTTGCAATGGGGCTAAAGGAGGCATTGTGGCCCGCTCACCTTCTCCTGGCTGAACGATGGCCTCCGGGTGCCGAGGTACTTTCACTACCTCTGATGGCTTCTCTTTCGGTGCCCGTAGCGATGCTTGCTGTTTCCCCGCCAACAAAACGGGTGATACTGTGGATTGTGGAAGAGCAACCAGAGGACTAGGCTTCCTCGTAGACTCCGGAGCTTCCGCCCGTGGCGTGCTGTCCCCTATAGACATAGGTGAATCTTGGGGTGCACGTAGCATAGGTAATGGGCGTTTGTCCCAGCCCTTCTGGTGAAACAGTTCATCGATCTCACCATCATCTCCACAATCCGACAGTGACTCTAGGTCGGAGGTGTCATACATCTCCGCGGGAAGGTAGTCTCTGGTAGACGTGGTACTACCCTCCCTAGCAGGCTCCACCGACTGTGGACCCCGAACACCTCCAACCACCACCACAGTCCCAGCCCCTGGCTCACCTTGACCTTTTGTAGAACTGGGATGTCCAGGACTCTTCCAACCGGATCCATCCAGGCCAGGCAAGCGACGGGTGAAGCTCTTCCACGACCATAGGAGGCCTGCACCAGGCCGACTTTCCTCTTCGGAGGTGGGAGCAGAGAATCTGTTGTGACCGAAGCAGCATCCTCAGATTTTTCCTTCTCAGTCTCTGATTGGGCAGTCACATCGCCCTGGTCAGTGTGTACGGGAACCTCCGCAAAGGCCTGGATCTCCCCTTCCGGAGTAGCGGTACCTGTGAGGCTGTTGAGGCGAAGGGCCCGGGGCCTTACTGTGAATGGCTCCACCTCGAACAAGAACTCTTTGCAAGCTTCACAACGCCCAAACGGCTTCAGGTGAACCACCAGTCCCGAGCATCCGGGACAGATCACACCGAGGGCCTCCGTGTCTCTGCAGGTGTACAAAGCCAACTGTCCTCGGGGGCTGAGTCTTATCCCCGTGTCTGTAAGGGGAGCAGCGAACGTAGTCATCTTCGTGGGGTAGGGAACCGGAATCCATGGGGAGCTTGAGGCCATCCCGACTGTCTGCTGCTCCATCACGCACTGACCACGCGCCGAAGTCTCCACGTGAGTTCCTTCACATGGCCAGACTCCTCGACTTGCACGTTTTTGCGGGCTTCCAACAAGCTCCGCCCACGAACTGTGTAGTCACGGGGTGCCTCATGGCGCAGTGCAGTAAAAGCCCCCACATGTAGTACGTCACACGGCTGGACTTCTCCCTCTTCTCGCTCCTCCACATGGGCCTTTCCCGGCTTAGGGTCATTTTCACGACTTTAAGCAGGGATGCACTTTGGCCGATCACATGGCCAACCTGCTCGGAACTCCTCCGGGCAGCAAAGTCTAGACACAGCCATTCTTACTTCCAAAGTCAAAACACATATCATCCCGGACTCACGAGCCCCCACGTGTAGCGACCTCACCCCATCTCTTTTGTCTAGGGATATCACACACGACAGAGTGAGATGCGCTACGGCCCATGTCCTCCCCATAGCTGTGGGTGAGGTGAAGGCCAGTACCAGATATTTCCTCGGGCCTATGTGCTTCTGTAAAGGATTGAGTCCTGCTGTGTCAACACTTCCCTTTGCTCCCATTAACCAGAGTTCCACACACCGATCACAGTCCAACTCTTGTTTTATTGCATCTCTCACAATAAACAGTGCTTCAGTAGCCAACTGGTTGCGACTTGATAACAATTTTGATACAGGGATGAGCAGGCCGAGGCACTATCCTAATTCTCAGCTAAACCACTGCGATCTCGCCAGCTGTTACTATAACCATCTCTTGAAAGGACTTAGAGCTTGAGAGTCTCTACCAGCGACTCAAGAGAACATAGATAGGAGTACCTTTGCTGCGTTGCGGCCCCTATCAGGGGAAGATGTCCCTCCAAGGGAGTTACCAGAGGCCCATCCGTCACTGGGTTAATGCTGCTCCAGACTCTCCGAACGGGTAACCTCCCCGGCCTCCTCACCTCAGACATGGGCCCCATCCACTTCAGGGACCCACGGACGTCTCCACCCTCGCGGGACCCAGTCGAAGTCACTGGGCCCCAGGCCTCCTGGTTTAGTACCTCACCCCAGGCTGAAGGTGCCTGGGATGGACTCCAACTCCATTCCGGTCAGGCCTAGGGCACCTGAGCCGGAATCCGGAACCGCCCGCACCCAGGCCTAATGTGCCTGGGCGCGTGATGAAGAACCTCCAGAAGACCAAGACCTCGTGACCAGGGCGTCTTCCCCTTTTATCCCCTCCAATGACGACACGGCAGGTTCCCCGCCCTCGCCATACCATCTCCGAGAAGGGACAAAAAGGACAGTACTATCGCAGTGAATCTACCTTGAGCCTGCGGGTACCCCGCCACCCACCGGCCAAGGAGATTATTACACCGCCCAATCCTCCACGAATACAAATGGTCATCACTCCCATACCTACACACCTGAACTTCACCCAGGTGTACCCCACCTAAATTTAAAGACCCCGCTACACTTGTTTTATTGATTGCATGTAATATTCTTATTTTTCTGAGATTGTGGATTTGGGGTTTTCATGAGCTGTAAGCCATAATCATCACAATTATGACAAATCACAGCTTTAACTATCTTAATTTGCATGTAATAAATCAATCTAATATATTAGTTTCACCTTTTAAGTTGCATTAGTGAAATGAATGAACTTTTGCACGATATTCAAATTTTTCGAGTTTCACCTGTAATGCAAAGAATGCATTAAGATAAAAAACCTTCTGACTTTACAACCACTTTTATTGTCAGTCCATCCAAGCTCATACTTAAAAGCAAAGCTTTAGAATCAGAGTCCCAGAAAGACGTAGGAAACCATTAATTGATTTAAGTTTCCAGCAATTGCCAGAACTATATAGGAGTACTTTGCGAAACAGTGGAAAAAATGGAGTTGCCCATAGTCACCAATCAGGGTTTACATTTTGTTCAGATAAATGCATCAAGGAATCTAATTGGGTACAAACCCCAATTCTACTTCCACTTTCAAGTTTCTAATTTATAAATGACCCCAAAACGATTTTAGGCTCAGTGTCATGTTAAAACAGTTTTTATTCTCCTAAAGCGGAGCTCCACCCAAAAGGTAAGCTCTGCTTGTTTGCTTTCAACCCCCATTCGATGCCACATTTGGCACCTTTCGGGAGGAGGGGTGGGTACTGTTTTTGATAGGTTCCCATCCGCACTTCAAGGAAACCCTGCCGCGGCAAGGTCCCCCAGAAGTTTGGCTCCCCTCCTCCTTTCACCACCGCCGTGCCATTCAGAAAGTGCAGCACGCATGTACAGTAGGGAGGCAGTTGTGAAGCCGCAAGGCTTCACTGCTGTTTTACCTTAACAAGGAATGGCGACGGCAGCACCCGAGAGCGATTGAAAAATCGGCTTGGGTGCCAACATTGCAGAATCTCTGGACAGGCAAGTGTCCTAATATTAAAAGCCAGCAGCTACAGTATTTGTAGCTGCTGTCTTTTAATTTTTTGGTGGGGGGCTATAGCTCCACTTTAATGCAGGAAGAGTACCCCAGCAATACAGGAAAAGTATACACTTTTTCAGCACTGCAAGAGTGTGTTACACTCATGTGTTTCCCAAACCAGCACCAGCTTTCCTTGCCATGTTCACCCACAATGCCAGCCCAACGACCAGCCATCAAACAGGTGCCGCCTTAAAGGGCTAGGTTGTTTAAACAAACACCGCATCGCTATGTTTAAATAGAGCCCCTGATGTAGTCCTCAATGCCCGACTGTGTCCAGCATCCCTCCAACAACCCTGGCATCTTCAGCGACCCTGGAATCTCGTGTTTCTCCAGGAACCCCCCAGCTCTACCTTGGTCTCCAGTGACCCCAGCGCTCACTGTGTACTCCAGTGACTCTAGTGTCTCCAGTGACCCCAGCATTCCTGTGCCTCCAATGACTCTGGGACCCTATACACTCCTGTGTCAGCCAGTGCATCATCTGTGACATCAGAGCACTCTGGTTCCCAAAGACTCCCAGAGCATCTTGTATCATCCTGTCGCTCTTCCATGCAGCCTTAGGTATGTTTCTGTATTTTCTTTCTGTTTTAAAGAGTTGATGCCCAGGAAGCCAGTGAAGTCCAGGTGATCCAACATATCCACGCTCTTTTGACTTGACTGCATGCCTTGCCTCCTCCAGCTGCCAAACCTCCAGCATCATCTCGGGCTAGCTCTTAAACCTGTGACCTCAACATTTAATTGACGCCTTCTCCATGCTTCCCTGGGAATTCCAAGGGTTGATGCTGGTTCAAAAACCAGTGTAATATTCACTTCAAGCTGCAGCCACAGAACTTTTCAACAGTCCATGTTAAACTGGCTTGGGCATCCAAAAAAGATCTGGGAAAAGGGCAGTCTAGTGACAAACAACATTGCTGATTTTCTGACACCTTTCCCAGAATCTTCTATGACCTTACTTGAGCCTCCTCATATGTTCTTCTACACCTCTAGTTTTAAACTCTCATGGTTGAACTAGCCTGGAAAAATTAGACCCCCCACAGCCAACTATTGACAGTGTTTATCTAAGCGATTATAGTCAAATTGTCTGGATGCAAAATTTCTTTATTAAGTAATGTCACCAGCTGCTGGGAAACAAGTTTCTAGTGCATTTGAAGCTAAGAACAAAAAGGCTAAGTTGGGCCCACAACTCCAAGCTTTCTGGACAACCAAGTGTCCAAGGAACTGACATACTGTATTTTTTTCTGGCCAATACTAGTGACTCAATATCCAAAAGGGCGTAGAGGACTAGTTAAAAGCTTGTGCAATTTGTGCCTAAACCAAAAAAAACAACCCAAGTACCAGCATGTTCTCTTCTATTATTAACCAAACCATGCCATGGCACCATTTTTCAACCGACTTTTGCCAACCTTCCACTGCCCGGAGCATATTGTACCTCTTCATTCACTGCCTTTGGCTGCTGCCATGGTGACTGTCTTCATCTGTGAAATCTTCAAGCTTCAAGGCATGCTTACCCACATTGTCTCAGATATCCGGGTACAGTTTAGCTCTAGCTTCTGGAAGAGCCTCAAAGTGTTTGGATATTTCCTTACAAATTTCCATGGCTTATCATCCAAAGAACAGAAAACCAAACAGGATTAATCAATCCATAGAACAATATCTTTCTGCCCTAGTGTCTGCCAACCATGACAATTAGTTTACCCTCCTGCCTAGGCAGAATTTTATTACAATAACCATCTCAATACCAGCACCAAAGAGTCCCAATTTTTCATTGACTATGGTAAATATCCAGGTCATCTTTTGTCAATACCTTGTTCTCCTGAGATTCCCGCAATATGTGCTATACGGAAAAAACTAATTTAGTCCCAGATTCAAAATTGACTTCAGCACTCTGCTCTAACACAAGAAATTTGCACTGAAAAGCTTTGCTTCTTCCACAAAGGATCAATGTTTGGCTTGCACCCAAAAAACATTTGTCTAAGGTTCCCTCCAGAAATTTGTCGCCCATTATATCCGACCTTATGTAATCACTAGGGATGAGCTCGGTGTTCGAGTCGAACATACGTTCGACTCGAACATCGGCTGTTCGATCGTTCGACGAAGATCGAACGATTTGGGCCGTTCGCGCCAAATTCGAGTGACGCGAACGGCCCACAATGCATTACGCCATCGCAGTGCAATCCAGGCGCTGTGATTGGCCAAGCATGCACTGTGACCCCGCGTGCTTGGCCAATCACTGCGCCGGCAGCAAGGAGAGCCATAATTGGCCACAGGCAGGATGCCTGTGGCCAATTATAGCTCAGGGGGATTTAGTATACACCCCACACTATAAAAGGCCGCCAGCGCGGCGGCCTTGTGTAGTGTGTTCCGGTTCAGGGAGAGAGAAGGATAGGCAGGGACAGTGTCAGTGATATTCTTTGCTAAACCTTGTGTGCAGGGAGAGAGAAGGATAGGCAGGGACAGTGTCAGTGATATTCTTTGCAAAACCTTGTGTGCAGGGAGAGAGAAGGATAGGCAGGGGACAGTGTCAGTGATATTCTTTGCTAAACCTTGTGTGCAGGGAGAGAGAAGGATAGGCAGGGGACAGTGTCAGTGTCATTTTTGCTAAGCCTCCTGCACAGTATACACCTGAAGCTAGCCCTTATTGCTGTGTTTTCCTGTTGTGTAACACAGGCAGGCATCTGTAGCACTTACAGCGGGCATAGTGTGCTTCCTGCAAAATATACACCTGAAGCTAGCCCTCATTGCTGTGTTTTCCTGTTGTGTAACACAGGCAGGCATCTGCAGCACTTACAGCAGGCGTAGTGTGCCTCCTGCACATTATACACCTGAAGCTAGCCCTTATTGCTCGTGTTTTTTTTATTTTGTGTTACACTAACAGGCATCTGCAGCACTTACAGCGGGCGTAGTGTGCTTCCTGCAAAATATACACCTGAAGCTAGCCCTTATTGCTGTGTTTTCCTCTTGTGTAACACAGGCAGGCATCTGCAGCACTTACAGCGGGCATAGTGTGCTTCCTGCAAAATATACACCTGAAGCTAGCCCTTATTGCTGTGTTTTCCTCTTGTGTAACACAGGCAGGCATCTGCAGCACTTACAGCGGGCGTAGTGTGCCTCCTGCACATTATACAATTGAAGCTAGCCCTTATTTCTCGTATTTTTTTTCTTTTGTGTTACACTAACAGGCATCTGCAGCACTTACAGCGGGCGTAGTGTGCTTCCTGCAAAATATACACCTGAAGCTAGCTCTTATTGCTGTGTTTTCCTGTTGTGTAACACAGGCAGGCATCTGCAGCACTTACAGCGGGCGTAGTGTGCCTCCTGCACATTATACACCTGAAGCTAGCCCTTATTGCTTGTGGTTTTTTTCTTTTGTGTTACACTAACAGGCATCTGCAGCACTTACAGCGGGCGTAGTGTGCTTCCTGCAAAATATACACCTGAAGCTAGCCCTTATTGCTGTGTTTTCCTGTTGTGTAACACAGGCAGGCATCTGCAGCACTTACAGCGGGCGTAGTGTGCCTCCTGCACATTATACAATTGAAGCTAGCCCTTATTTCTCGTATTTTTTTTCTTTTGTGTTACACTAACAGGCATCTGCAGCACTTACAGCGGGCGTAGTGTGCTTCCTGCAAAATATACACCTGAAGCTAGCTCTTATTGCTGTGTTTTCCTGTTGTGTAACACAGGCAGGCATCTGCAGCACTTACAGCGGGCGTAGTGTGCCTCCTGCACATTATACACCTGAAGCTAGCCCTTATTGCTCGTGGTTTTTTTCTTTTGTGTTACACTAACAGGCATCTGCAGCACTTACAGCGGGCGTAGTGTGCTTCCTGCAAAATATACACCTGAAACTAGCTGTCAGAGACCCAGTGCTGCTGACACACTTCCGGGTGTCAGCAAGGAATGTCTGCTCTCCAGGTGCTAATGCACATGCGCGGACACTTAGAATGGGCCGAATAGGATGCGCGCGCCTCCTCCAATCCTGGTGCACAGCGCCCTATTTAAACCAGGTTCACCTGAGTGTCAGTGCTGGATTGTCTTTCTGGCTAGTACCTGTGTCCCTGTCTGAAAACCTGCTTGTTTGACTGATCTCCTCCTGAAGACTCCTGGCTTGCTTTTGGTTACCCTTCTCGGATTCCCCTTACCTGCTCTCCTGCCTACCTGTACCTCTGACCTCGGCCTGGACTTTGACCACGATATTGCCTCACGATCTGTACCTCTCTGCTAGCTCGCTGCTGAACCTCTGCCTCCACCTGTTGTCCCTCTGGATCTTCCCTGAATGGATCTGATGCCTGGTTTCCACCACACCTGTGCCTGAAGAGGGTTCCAGTGCCTTTCAGTGGCTCTACCAGTTCTAAGAGGCACCCGCACCTTCTCGTGCCCCTGCATTCCCTGTTCCCACCTCCACGGGGTACAGGGACCGGGATCGTGCGAGAGGCTGCCCCCACTACCCCGGCTCCGCTGTAGGTACGTGACAGTACAATCCAGCCAGAAATGGAGTCCGGGTCGGGGGCTTCGCCTCTGGACACTCTGTGCCAGCAGATCGCTGATCTCACCCAGGCGGTTCAGGGCCTTCAAGAAGGCTACTGCTGACTGGAGCAAAGAGTAATATCCATCACCCCGGGTACCTCACCTTCACCTGCCACAGCAGCAGCACCTCCAGCAGCCATAGCACCAGCTCCTCCTACCACAGTAATGGTGTCACCCCCAGAGCCACGTGTTCCTATTCCGGAAAGGTTCTCAGGGGATCGCAGCAAATTCCATGCGTTCAGAAACGCCTGTCGGCTCTACTTCCTGCTGCAACCACGCACTTTCTCTCTGGAAAGCACAAAGGTGGGCTTCATCGTATCTCTTCTCCAAGGAGAACCTCAAACCTGGGCCCATCGCTTGATGGAACAAGCCAATGCTTGCCTAAATACCCTGGATGAATTCCTGGATGAAATGGCTAAGTTGTATGATGACCCTCAACGTACTGCCATGGCTGAAACCAGCCTCTGTGCCCTCTAACAGGGACGTAGGCCAGTAGAGAATTACATCACAGATTTTAAGCAATGGAGTTCCGATACCCTATGGAATGATGCTGCCCTCCGATACCAATTTCGCATTGGCCTCTCAGAGGCACTGAAGGATGAATTGGCACGAGTGGGGGTCCCTAGTTCCTTGGAAGGCCTGATCCAGCTATCTATTCAGATAGACCGATGCCTAAGGGAGCGTAGGTCTGAAAGAACTAGCCAATACCGTCCGGTATGGATGCTACCCAGGGTCCCCAGCCACCCAGCAGTCCCTGCCTCCTCCTCTCCTGCTACTGCCTCTGCCGTTCCTGAGCCAATGCAAATAGGCCTCCTCCGTGCACCTCTGACCCCAGAAGAAAAACAGCGACGCCGCAGGAACAATCTCTGTCTATACTGTGGTGGAACTGGACATTATGCGAATATGTGCCCCAACAAGACCCGTAAGTCTGCTCCCCCTCCTCCAGATCCTAGTATCTTGACCTTAACCAACACCGCTCACATCTCTATTCCTGTTTCTTTTCAGCTTTCGGAAGGGGTGGTCCGGGTCCAAGCAATAACTGATTCAGGTGCCTGCAGTTGCTTCTTAGACCGTGACTTCGCCCAGCAACACAACATCCCTCTGCAACTCAAGTCACAGCAACTCTCCGTGCGACTGGCTGATGGATCAAACATCAAGTCTGGGCCCATTACCCATGAAACCCAACCTCTTCCCTCAACTATCCAACCGGACCACCTGGAACTTCTACGTCTGGATGTCATTCCCTCTCCGCTATTCCCAGTCATCCTGGGAATGCCGTGGCTACGGGCTCATAACCCTCACATTGATTGGTCCACCGGCCAGGTGATCTTCCAGTCCTCCTACTGCATCCAGAACTGTCTCCAGGTCTTCCGCCCTACCACCCCGGTAGTTGGCTGTCTGGAAGCTATCCCTGAAATCCAGAAACTAATTCCACCCATTTACCACGACTTCCTCGACGTGTTTGATAAACAAAAGGCAAACGTTCTTCCTCCACACCGGGTATATGATTGCCCAATTGAGTTACTACCAGGGGCAGAGATTCCTTTTGGAAGAATTTTTCCTCTCTCAGAACCCAAACTTCTTGTCCTCAAGGACTACATTGACGAGAATCTCAACAAGGGATTCATCCGACACTCATCCTCCCCAGCTGGTGCGGGAATATTCTTTGTTGAAAAGAAGGTCCACTCCCTTCGTCCCTGTATAGACTACAGGGAGTTGAATAAGGTTACCATTAAAAACCGCTACCCTCTTCCGTTGATCCCAGAGCTGTTCCAGAGACTTCGCTCGGCCAAAATATTTACCAAACTTGATTTACGAGGGGCATACAACTTAATTAGAATCCGTGAGGGGGATGAGTGGAAGACGGCCTTCCGAACACGTTTTGGTAATTTTGAATATCTCGTGATGCCCTTTGGATTATGCAACGTGCCAGCGACTTTTCAACACTTTGTCAACGACATTTTCAGAGACGTTTTGGACCTGTTCATGATTGTATACTTGGATGACATCCTGATTTTCTCAACATCCCTAGAGTTACACCGGACTCATGTGAAGCTAGTCCTCCTCAGGTAAGGACAAAATGGACTTTACGCTAAGGCCGAAAAGTGTGAGTTTGAGCGTCAAACCATCCACTTTCTCGGCCTAGTCATATCAACTGGGGGTGTGGCCATGGACCCTCAGAAGGTTGCAGCTATCATGTCCTGGCCGCCTCCCACCGACAAAAAAGGGGTGCAACGTTTTATTGGATTTTCCAATTTCTATAGGAAGTTCATAAAGAACTTTTCCGGCATTATAGCGCCCATTACAAACCTTACCAAAAAACAGAGCCACTTCCAATGGACTGAAGCAGCACAAAACGCCTTTGACAAACTTAAGGAGCTATTCACATCTGCCCCAGTACTAAGGCACCCTGACCCTACGTTACCATATGTCCTGGAGGTGGACGCCTCTGAGACTGCGGTAGGGGCCATCCTGTCCCAACGTCTGGGAACTAAATCTTTGATGCACCCTGTGGCCTTCTCCCGGAAACTGGGACTTTCCGAGAGGAATTACGACATGGGGGACCGAGAATTGCTGGCCATAAAGACAGCTTTGGAAGAATGGCTGTATCTCTTGGAGGGAGCAGCACATCCTGTACTGATCTTTACAGATCACAAAAATCTGGAGTACCTCAGAACCGCCAAACGCCTTAGGCCCAGGCAAGCAAGATGGGCTCTTTTTTTTTCCTCGCTTTAATTTTCACATAACGTTCCGGCCAGGATCCAAGAACATTAAGCCTGACGCTCTCTCCCGTATGTTCCCAGATACAGAAACACCATCCCCGCCAGATACTATCCTGCAAGCTGGAAATTTCTTACTAACTGACTTTGTGTCTCAGATCCGCCAGGCATCTTCGGATATTCCTCTCCCTCCGCATACCGGTCTCTAGGAAAGAGAGGGGCTTTACTGGCAGGGAAACAAAATATTCATACCCCAGGATCTCCGTACGAATGTCTTGCAGATGTGTCACGATTCCCCCTTGGCTGGCCATTTCGGGGGCCACAAGACCACGGACTTAGTTCAGGGACAGTTCTGGTGGCCGGGGCTAGCAAAGGATTGCAGGGCCTACGTAAATTCCTGCCCAACCTGTCTCAGGAATAAGAGTCCGAAGAACAAGACCTGGGGATTGTTAAGACTTCTGCCCATCCCCGAAAGACCTTGGGAAAGAATTGCGTTGGACTTCATTGTTGAATTTCCCCCTTCGGAGGGATTTTCGTCTATATTTGTAGTGGTCGACCGATTCTCTAAAATGGCGCATTTCATCCCCATGAAGGGAACCCCATCTGCACCTGAAACAGCCAAGGTATTCGTGAAAGAGATCGTCAGACTGCACGGGATTCTGGATGACATAAATTCTGACCGTGGAGTACAATTCACATCAAAATTTTGGAAAACACTATGTGGAACCCTGGGCATTAAACTCAACTTCTCCTCAGCCTACCATCCTCAGACTAACGGGCAGACGGAACGTACGAACCAGACACTGGAACAGTACCTACGGTGCTTCTCATCCTTCACCCAGGAGGATTGGGCATCTTTGCTCCCCCTGGCGGAGTTCGCATTTAACAATTCTATTCACACGGCTACTAACCAAACTCCCTTTTTCTCCAACTATGGATTCCATCCTACTTTCCTACCAACACTAATTACGGAATCTCCGTTACCAGCAGTCCAGGATAGGTTAAATTTCCTTTCGACCAATAACCGTATCCTAAAGGAAGCCAGTCTTAAAGCTCAGGAGAATAACAAGAAATTTTTCAACAGGAGGAGAAGGGGGGAGCTGGATCTAAAGACTGGTGACCTTGTCTGGCTGTCCACAGCAAACCTGAAACTGACCTGTCCCTCTAAAAAATTGGGGCCTAGGTACCTGGGACCCTTCCCAATTAAGAGGAAACTTAACACGGTGGCATACGAGCTCGAGCTTCCCGAGTCCTTTAAAATACATCCGGTATTCCACGTTTCTGTACTAAAACCTGACGTGTCAAACCCATTTCCAGATCGAGACACTGGGCCCCCTGAGGCCATAATGATAAATGGTGAAGAAGAATTTGAGGTGGAAGCCATCCTGGGTCATAGGAAACGACGTGGACTCAACCAATACCTAATTAAGTGGAAGGGCTTCGGCCCAGAAGAAAATTCCTGGGAATCTGAGACCAATCTCCATGCCCCGCGGCTAATACAGGCATTTCATCGCTCCCAACCAGCCCGAGTGGGCATCCGGAGGCTGCCCCAAGGGAGGGAGCAATGTCAGAGACCCAGCGCTGCTGACACACACTTCCGGGTGTAAGCAAGGAATGTCCGCTCTCCAGGTGCTAGTGCGCATGCGCACACTTAGAATGGGCCGAATAGGACTCAGACCGCGCGCGCAATGCCTCCTCCAATCCCGGCGTACAGCACCCTATTTAAACCAGGTTCACCTGAGTGTCAGTGCTGGATTGTCTTTCTGGCTAGTACCTGTGTCCCTGTCTGAAAACCTGCTTGTTTGACTGATCTCCTCCTGAAGACTCCTGGCTTGCTTTTGGTTACCCTTCTCGGATTCCCCTTACCTGCTCTCCTGCCTGCCTGTACCTCTGACCTCGGCCTGGACTTTGACCACGATATTGCCTCACGATCTGTACCTCTCTGCTAGCTCGCTGCTGAACCTCTGCCTCCACCTGTTGTCCCTCTGGATCTTCCCTGAACGGATCTGACGCCTGGTTTCCACCACACCTGTGCCTGAAGAGGGTTCCAGTGCCTTCCAGTGGCTCTACCAGTTCTAAGAGGCACCCACACCTTCTCGTGCCCCTGCATTCCCTGTTCCCACCTCCAGGGGGTACGGGGACCGGGATCGTGCGAGAGGCTGCCCTCACTACCCCGGCTCCGCTGTAGGTACGTGACACTAGCCCTTATTGCTGTGTTTTCCTGTTGTGTAACACAGGCAGGCATATGCAGCACTTACAGTGGGCATAGTGTGCCTCCTGCACATTATACACCTGAAGCTAGCCCTTATTGCTTGTGTTTTTTTTCTTTTGTGTTACACAAACAGGCATCTGCAGCACTTACAGTGGGCGTAGTGTTCTTCCTGCAAAATATACACCTGAAGCTAGCCCTTATTGCTGTGTTTTCCTGTTGTGTAACACAGGCAGGCATCTGCAGCACTTACAGCGGGCGTAGTGTGCCTCCTGCACATTATACACCTGAAGCTAGCCCTTATTGTTCGTGTTTTTTTTCTTTTGTGTTACACTAACAGGCATCTGCAGCACTTACAGCGGGCATAGTGTGCTTCCTGCAAAATATACACCTGAAGCTAGCCCTTATTGCTGTGTTTTCCTGTTGTGTAACACAGGCAGGCATCTGCAGCACTTACAGCGGGCGTAGTGTGTCTCCTGCACATTATACACCTGAAGCTAGCCCTTATTGCTCATGGTTTTTTTCTTTTGTGTTACACTAACAGGCATCTGCAGCACTTACAGCGGGCGTAGTGTGCTTCCTGCAAAATATACACCTGAAGCTAGCCCTTATTGCTGTGTTTTCCTGTTGTGTAACACAGGCAGACATTTGCAGCGCTTACAGCGGGCGTAGTGTGCTTCCTGCAAAATATACACCTGAAGCTAGCCCTTATTGCTGTGTTTTCCTGTTGTGTAACACAGGCAGGCATCTGCAGCACTTACAGCAGGCGTAGTGTGCCTCCTGCACAGTATACACCAGAAGCTACCCCTTATTGCTGTTTTTCCCATCTCCCTGCAGGCCATTAGAATGTCTGGAAGGCAAACAAGGAGAGGCAGACAGTCAGGAGCCAATAAAAGAGGGCAAGCAGGCTCTGTGTCTAGAGACAACAGTGCTGGTCGTGGACGCGGTGCATCGTCATCAGCACGTGGCCATGGGACACGCTTGTTCTTATTTTCGGCAGCTGGACGTGTTGAGCTGCATCATGCCGAAGACTTGGTAGAGTGGATGACCAAGCCCTCCTCATCCTCCTCATCCTCTCTCACCCAGGCTCAGGGTACTGGCAAAGCAGCTGCCAAAGCGTCCTCTTCCCTCGTATCAATGTCATCATCAGTCACTCCTTCCCTAGACCCACCGTGTCCTCCTGAGGAGTCCCCCGAACTGTTTGAGCACAGTGTTGGGTACATGCTCCAGGAGGATGCCCAGCGTTTCGAAGGGTCTGATGATGATACCCAGCTAGAGGAAGGCAGTAGCGTGAGAGCAGAGAGAGGGGATGCTCAAGAAGGACAGCAATCTGACAGTCATGTTCCAGCAGCTGCAGCATACTGCCAGATTGGCTCCAGTGATGAGGAGGGAGGGGATGATGAGGTCACTGACTCCAGTGGGTGCCTGATAGGAGAGAGGAGGAGGAGGAGGATGAGGAGGAGGCACATCTCCAACGAGGCAGGATGCCCTCGGGGGGCCAGCGTAAGGGCAGCACACCAACTGAATCACACCGCAGAGCTCCGCCTGTGCAGGGCGCTGCCTCTGCCCGTTATTGCAAAAGTTCTTTGGTGTGGGCCTTTTTTGAGTCGAGTGCATCAGATCGTACCGCTGCTGTTTGCAACATATGTCTGAAGCGTATCTCGCGTGGCCAAAACATCAGCTGCTTGGGCACCACATGCTTGACCAGACATATGTTGACCTGCGATGCAGCAGCTCGTTGGCAAGCGTATCTTAAAGACCCACACCAAAGAACAAAGCTGACCTCTCCTTGCTCCTCATCAGCTGGGATCTCCAACCCCACTGTACCTTCAGTTCTCTCTGAAACCTGCACTGAGAGGAATGAAGGTGTAGAATTAGGTGTGTCACAGCCAAGTACTTGCGGGCACTCTGCTAGCAGTACACAGACTTCCGATTCTAGCAGGCAAATTTCCCTGCCCCAGCTGCTGGACCGTCGAAAGAAGTTCACTCCCAGCCATCCACATGCCCAGCGGTTGAATGCTAGCTTGGCTAAATTGCTAGCAATTCAACTGCTGCCTTTTCAGTTGGTAGACTCGGCCCCCTTCCGTGAGTTTGTGCAATGTGCGGTTCCTCAGTGGCAGGTTCCCAAACGCCACTTTTTCTCACGGAAGGCGATTCCGGCTCTCTACCGGCATGTGGAAGGCAATGTCCATGCCTCGCTGGACAGGGCGGTCAGCGGTAAGGTGCATATTGCCACTGACTCATGGTCCAGCAGGCATGGACAGGGACGTTACCTTTCTTTCACGGCCCATTGGGTCACTCTTTTGGCAGCTGGGAAGGATGCAGGACAAGGTGCAGTAGTGTTGGAGGTTGTTCCGCCGCCACGCCTCCAAAATGCTACTACTGGTTGTTGTGACACACCTCTCTCCTCCACCCCCTCCTCTTCTTCTTCCTCCATGGCCTCTTCCTGTGCTTTGTCCTCTGAACCAGCGGTGCTCCGTAGGCGTTCAAGGGGCTACGCAAGTACGCAGGCAAAAAGATGCCATGCCGTGCTTGCGCTGGTGTGTTTGGGGGACAGGAGCCACACTGGAGCAGAGGTTCTGTCTGCTCTGCAGGGGCAGGCCGAGAGGTGGTTGACGCCACGCCAGCTTAAGCCAGGAATGGTGGTTTGCAACAATTGCACCAACTTCCTCTCCGCCCTCCGACAGGGACAACTGACCCATGTGCCCTGTGTGGCTCACGTCCTTAACCTGGTGGTGCAGCGGTTCTTGGGCAGGTACCCGGGCTTACAGGATGTCCTGAGGCAGGCCAGGAAAGTCTGTGTGCATTTCCGCAGATCATATAATGCCAGTGCTCGGCTGGCTGAGCTGCAAAAGGAGTTGAACCTGCCCAAGAACCGCCTTATATGTGACATGCCCACCAGGTGGAACTCAACGTTGGCCATGCTGCACCGGCTGCACACACAGCAGAGGGCCATCAATGAGTACCTGTGCGACTACGGCACCAGGACATGGTCAGGGGAGCTCGGGTTTTTTTCACCACGCCAGTGGGGCATGATCAGGGATGCATGCACTGTCCTGGCACCTCAATCTGTGAGGGGTTGCAGTGTTGTGGCACCAGTGCCTAAGGCCTATTTTTTCTGCCCCTGTTTAACAGGGGTGTGTAATTACAATTCTTGATCTAATAATTCACAGCAGGGCCCATTCATGAGCCCACCAAGAGTAACTGTGAGGGCTTACAGTGTTGTGACAACACCACCACCACCACCAAAGGCCCAATTTTTCAGCCCCTGTTCAACAGGGCCATGCAATTACAATTCTTGATCTAATAATTCACAGCAGGGCCCATTCATGCGCCCACCAAGAGTAACTGTGAGGGCTTACAGTGTTGTGGCACCAGCACCACCACCAAAGGCCCAATTTTTCCTACCACTGTTCAACAATGGCATGTAATTACAATTCCTGATATAATAGTTCACAGCAGGGCGTTCCAGCGCCCACCAAGAGTAACTGTGAGGGCTTACAGTGTTGTGGCAACACCAACATGTAAGGGGCAAATTTCAGCAGAGTATATACGGCAGGCCCCTACTTTCAAACATCCAACTTACAAACGGCTCCTACTTGCAAACGGAAGGAGACAACAGGAAGTGAGAGGAAATCTACCCCTAGGAAGGGAAATTCTCTCCTGTAAGAGTTAATATGGGAAAAAGGCGTCTCCTGTTTACTGATGCTTTATCACCAATCCTTGTTTCAATAAAAAAAACACTTTTCAAAAACATTTGTCATTGGGACGGAAAGTGAGGTGAAATGTTCTGAACAAGGGGCAAAGACAGCAAAACAAATGTTACAGGGGTGATAACCCTTCCCTATGTTTTCCAAAAAGCTTAAAAATAGATTTTTTGGCTGGAGCTACACTTAAACAATGTACGTGTTCAAAATTACAAACAGATTCTACTTAAGAACAAACCTACAGTCCCTGTCTTGTTTGCACCACCTGTATATTGCTGTTCAGAGTATATAGGGCCTTTTTTATTTTGTGTGCGGCGTTCCCCTTAATATGCATACAAGACCCAAAGGGGCTGGTAATGGGCTGGGGTAGGGGGGGGGGGGGCAGGTGGGGTAGCCATGCCATTTTTCTCAAAGATTTTCATCCATATTACCGGGACCAGACATGACATTAAAGCCGCAAGCAGTTTTAAATGGCTTTTTTTCCTTTAGAAATGTCATTTTGTGCAGGGACAGTTCTAAACACGGGAAACACATGCCACTTCACAGGCATACTTTAGACACCCCCCAGGTACAATATTTAAAGGAATATTTCACAGTTTTTTTTTTTCACTTTATGCATCATTAAAATGACTGCTCCAGAAAAAACGTCAGTTTTTAAAACTTCTTTTTGCATTGATACATGTCCCCTGGGGCAGAACCCGGGTCCCCAAACCCTTTTTAGGACAATAACATGCATATTAGTCGTTATAATTAGCACTTTCGATTTTGAACGTTCGCGTCCATTGTATTTAATAGGGTTAACGTTCGCGCAAACTTTCGGTCCGTTCAAAGGTTCTGGTGCGAACCGAACCGGGGGGTGTTCGGCTCATCCCTAGTAATCACTGCTAAAATTAATCCAGTCTGCTACAAACTTAAAAGTTACCAAATTCTTTCCAGGTTTCCTTATTTAAATCTCTGGTCCTGAATAGGTTTCCACATCCTTCATCTCTTAGTACTCCGCCTGCTGATCCATTTAGATGATCAAATCATGAATGCCAAGATTTCTGGAAATTGACTGGAAGGGCTTCGACCCTAATAAAAGATTCATAGAATGAAGGCCAGATGAATGATTAAAAGGTCCATCCCTCCATTTTTGCTTTTCCATTAAACGTCTTCCTCTATGAAACTTCTCTGAAACTGGTTTTACTTTGTTAGTTAGTGCTTGACTTCATGTTCAAACTGCCATAACCTTGTTCAGTAAAAAAGCACAATTATAAGCTACTAAAACATTTTCACTGAGCAGAAGTATAGCAGGTGAACAGACTTTGTTCCAAAGTCAAGAAAGTAAAGCCTTTACTAACAAACTAAGGAGCACATAGAGCTGGGTTTCCTGGATAACAAAAGGTGACCCAAGGTAACCTTGTGGCGCCTTTTAACCACTTAACCACCGCCCACTGTAATTATACGTCGGCAGAATGGCACCGACAGGCAGAATCACGTAGATCTACGTGATCGCCTTTGTATAGTTGGGGGGTCCGATCGGACCCCCCTTCTGTACAGTGAGCGGTGGTTAAGTGTTCGGGAGCGATCCGGCATGAGGGAACGGCCGTTCGATTCCGGCCACCCCCTCTCGATCGCTCCCGGCGAATGAGAGAGCTTCCCCTGCCTGTGTAATGTAAACACAGGCAGAGGAAGTGATGTCATCTCTCCTCGTGGCGGTCTTTTCGATCCGGCGCGATGAGTGAAGACATCTCATAGTAAGTGCACCAACAGCCCACTGACACCAGTACACGTAGGCACACTTACACCCCCCCAGTCACCCCCAGATCACGCCCCAGATCACCCCCAGTACCCCCAGTCACAGTGCACCGTTTGCAGTGATCATTTTTTTTACTGTTCACTGCAATCAGTGTCATTTGTGACTGTAAAAAGTTGCAGGGCAGTTAGGATTAGGCCCCTTTAGGTCCAGGGTAGCCCCCTAACCCCCCCTAATAAAGGTTTAACCCCTTGATCGCGCCCCAGGTAACCCTTTCACCCCCTAACGCCAGTGTCACTAAGCGATCGTTTTTCCGATCGCTTTTTTCTTGTCGCTGGTGTCCTAGATAGCCAGTTAATTATTTTTAGGTTCGCCGCAGGTTTTTATTAGCGTCAGATACCCCCATATATTATTTTAACCCCCTGATTGCCCCTAGAGTTAACCCTTTCACCAGTGATCACCGTATAAGCGTCACTGGTGACACTGGTTACCCAGTTAGTTATTTAGTTATTTAGGTAACCAGTCAGATTTTTATATAGCGTCGGGTACCCCCATATTTAACCTAATAAAGGTTTTAACCCCCTGATTGCCCCTAGTTAACCCTTTCACCAGTGATCACCATATAAAGATTACAGGTGACGCTGGTTGGTTAGTTTGCTTTTTATAGCATCAGGGCACCCGCCGTATATAACCCAATAAAGGTTTAACCCCCTGATCGCCCGGCGGCTGATATCAATTAGGTTTTAGCGTCAGAGAGGGTCTGCGTCGCCCCAGGCAGCGTCAGGTTAGTGCCAGTAACGCTAACACCCACGCGCAAAGCATACACCTCCCTTAGTGGTATAGTATTTGAACAGATCAATATCTGATCTGATCAGATCTATACTAGTGTCCCCAGCGGTTTAGGGTTCCCAAAAACGCAGTGTTAGCGGGATCAGCCCAGATGCATGCTAGCACCTGCGTTTAGCCCCTCCGCCCAGCCCAGCCCAGCCCACCCAAGTACAGTATTGATCGATCACTGTCACTTACCAAACACAACACACATAACTGCAGCGTTCGCAGAGACAGTCCTGATCCCTGCGATCGCTAACCGTTTTTTTGGTAGCGTTTGATACATTTGGTGACAGTCAGGTGCTTTTTTTACCTGTGAATCTTACTAGTGTACCCCTAAATTTAGAGCCCAAAATGGCAAGACGAAGGTACACTAGTAAAGAGGCCTACGAGATTCTGAGCATGACAGATAGTGAAGAGGAGGTCACGCATCTGTCAGATTCAGGCTCAGAATATCTTCCCGTAGAAGACAGTGACGTCAGCGGCCCCACGTCAGATAGCTCTGACGACGAAGTTGAGGTCCCTGCTAAGGTCAGGCGTACCCGATCCCGATCTTCTGAGGTTGTTGAGGAGCAAGAACCACAGGGCTCTCGTATCATGCAGCAGAGTAGTACTAGCGCCGCTATTCCTTCTGGTGAATTGGCAAGCACCAGCGGCCTAGTACAGCCTGGGCGTACATCCAGCACTGCAGTATCACGTGGTGACGTGGCGAGTCCCATAAGTGCAGTTCAAGCTGGCGAGGTGGCAAGCACAAGTAGTGTCCCGCTGCCACCAAGAAGACAAAGGCAGGCCCGTCGTGCCCATAGTGCCCTTCCTGCAGAATTCGCCTATCCTGATTGGGTCCCCACCACTTCTGCAGAACCCGTACTTCCCCCATTCACTGCCCAACCCGGTATTCAGGTGGAAACAGCTGATTTTATGCCAATTGATTTTTATTCGCTGTTTTTCACGGAAGATCTCTATAGATCTATTGTGGACCAGAGTAATTTGTATGCTGGTCAATTCATTGCCGCTAACCCCCAGTTGCCTAAAATTGCCAAAGATTGGAAACCAATTACGGTTTCCGACTTTAAGACCTTTCTGGGCCTTTCCCTCAACATGGGCACACATAAATTCCCGTCATTGCGTGCTTATTGGTCCACGCTCCCAATTGACCACATGCCCGTGTTCTCTGCCTCCATGCCCAGGACACGATACGAGCAGATTTTGCGGTTCATGCACTTCAACGACAATGAACTTTGTCGTCCACGTGGGGACCCTGAATACGACCGGCTCTATAAAATTCGGCCCCTCATAAACCACTTCAACAAACGTTTTGCAGCCTTGTTTATTCCCGATCAAGTTGTCTGCGTTGATGAGTCCCTGATTAAATTTTCTGGCCGCTTGGCTTTCAAGCAGTACCTTCCCAGCAAGCGTGCCAGATATGGGGTCAAGCTCTATAAGTTCTGTGACAGGGCAAGAGGCTATGTATGGAGCTTTATGGTTTATGAGGGAAAAGATAGTCAGGTTGAGCCGGTCAACTGCCCGGATTACATAGGGAGCGCTGGCAAGATAGTGTGGAACTTGGTGTCACCCTTATTCGGAAAGGGGTACCACTTGTATGTGGACAATTATTACACGAGCGTGCCACTGTTTAGTCACTTGTTTGATCATCAGATTGGAGCATGTGGCACCGTGCGACCTAATCGCCGGGGCTTTCCCCAGCGGCTTGTAGATGCCCGTCTTAGGCTGGGGGAGAGACCCTGCTTGAAGTGTAATAACTTGCTCGCTATGAAGTGGAGGGACAATAAGAATGTTTTCCTTCTTACCTCTCTTCATGCAGACACGACAGTCCAAATTCGTACGGCGATTGGTGTTGTGGAGAAACCCCTCTGTGTCCACGAATATAACCAAAATATGGGAGGGGTGGACCTCAACGACCAGTTGTTGGCGCCGTATCTAATTGACCGTAAGGCGAGACGCTGGTACAAAAAAGTGTCTCTATCCTTATTCCAATTGGCTTTGCTGAACGCTCATGTGCTATACAGGGCTTCAGGCGGGACGTTATCTCTTCTAAAATTCCAGAATGAGATTGTCACAGAACTCCTGTATCCAGGCGGTTCTGCACCTCACCATTCCCAACCAAATGCAGTAAGCCGGCTGCATGAGAGGCATTATCCGTATGCCCTCCCGAGTACCCCTACCCAACGAACCCCCCAAAAAAGATGTCGTGTCTGTAGCAAGCGCGGATTTAGGCGTGACACCCGTGTTTTTTGTCCACTCTGTCCTGACAAGCCTGGTCTTTGCCTTGGTGAATGTTTTGAACGCTACCACTCAAAAGTGAAGTTTTAGCGTAGGGTACAGCATTTCACAGACTAGGACACACTTACACAGGGTCTCCCAAGATGCCATTACATTTTGAGAGACCCGAACCATTACAGTTGTTAAAGTTACAAAAAAAAGTGTAAAAAATAAAATAAAAAAACGTAAAAAACAAAACACAAAAAAAATATAAAATAAAAAAAACAAAAATAGTTGTCGTTTTATTGTTCTCTCTCTCTCTCTCTATTTTCTCCTCTATTGTTCTGCTCTTTTTTACTGTATTCTATTCTGCAATGTTTTATCATGCTTGCTTTTCAGGTATGTCATTTTTTGTTTTCAGGTACGCCATTCAGTTGCAGCGCGGATCTATTTATCTTGACAGCAACAGCGTTTGCTCCCACGATACATAAAGCCGTGGCTCCAACGCTGTAGGAGGTGATTTCACCACCACAGTTAAAAAAAAGAGCATATATGCCGAAGCATGGGGGCAGCAGGGGCGGAGGAGCGATTTTGCTCCTAATGCCGCGTATATACGGTCGAAATTCCGACGGAGGCTTGCCCGTGGAAAAGTCAGACCGTGTGTACGCGGCATAAACTTTTATGCCGCGTACATACGGTCGAAATTCCGACGGAGGCTTGCCCGTGGAAAAGTCCGACCGTGTGTACGCGGCATAACTTTTTTGCGGGAGGATGCCCCCATGCTTCGGCATATATATATTTTAGGCACAGGTTGCGTTAAAAAAATGTTTTATTTTTTACTAGGTTTTGTTTTGGTATTTGCTTTGCAGGTATGGTATGGTAAGGTCTTACTGTTGTACTGTAATGTTACTTTGTTTTAATGTTAACCATCATTTGCTTAGCAGGTACGCCATTCAGTTGCATTGCGGATTTATTTATCTTGACAGCAACAGCGTTTGCTCCCACGATACATAAAGCCGTGATTCCAACGCTGTAGGAGGTGATTTCACCACCACAGTTAAAAAAAAAGAGCATATATGCCGAAGCATGGGGGCAGCAGGGGCGGAGGAGCGATTTTGCTCCTAATGCCGCGTATATACGGTCGAAATTCCGACGGAGGCTTGCCCGTGGAAAAGTCCGACCGTGTGTACGCGGCATAACCTTTTATGCCGCGTACATTCGGTCGAAATTCCGACGAAGGCTTGCCCGTGGAAAGGTCCGACCGTGTGTACGCGGCATAACTTTTTTGCGGGAGGATGCCCCCATGCTTCGGCATATATGCCCATCATTAGAAGTGGGTGGATGAAGGGAGGTATTCTAATGGTGGGCATACCCACCGATCAATCTCTTTTTTTCGTTCAGCCAACAGGCTGCATGAAAAAAAAGATTACAATACATGTCCAACAAGGACCAGCAACGTACTGGTATGTTGCTGGACTTTGAATGTTTATACCAGAATGATGCCTGCGGGTTTAGGTATCATCTTGGTATCATTCTTTTCAGCCAGTGGCCGGCTTTCATGTAAAAGCAATTCTAGCAGATAATTAGCCTCTAGACTGCTTTTACAAGCAGTGGGAGGGAATGTCCCCCCCCCCCGGATATAAACAGCGCCATTGGGAAAGCATTTTATCACACCGATCTTGGTGTGGTCAGATGCTTTGAGGGCAGAGGAAAAATCTAAGGTCTAACCCCCCAATTTTTTTCAAAAAAAGAGTACCTGTCACTACTTATTGCTATCATAGGGGATATTTACATTCCCTGAGATAACAATAAAAATGGTAAAAAATAAATAAATATGGAAGGAACAGTTTAAAAATAAAATAAAAAAGCAAAATAAATAATAAAAAAAACCAAAAAAAAAAACGCTGTCCCCCCCCTGCTCTTGCGCAAAGGCGAACGCAAGCGTCGGTCTAGCGTCATATGTAAACAGCAATCGCATCATGCATGTGAGGTATCACCGCGAAGGTCTGCTCGAGGGCAGTAATTTTAGCAGTAGACCTCCTCTGTAAATCTAACGTGGTAACCCCTAAAGGCTTTTAAATGCTTTTAAAAATGAATGTAGTTTGTCGCTGCTGCGCATTTGTGCGCAATTTTAAAGCATGTCATGTTTGGTATCCATGTACTCGGCCTAAGATCATCTTTTTTATTTCATCAAACATTTGGGCAATATAGTGTTTTTTAGTGCATTAAAAATAAAAAAAGTGTGTTTTTCCCCCAAAAAATGCGTTTGAAAAATCGCTGCGCAAATACTGTGTGGAAAAAAAAATGCAACACCCACTATTTTAATCTGTAGGGCCTTTGCTTTAAAAAAATATATAATGTTTGGGGGTTCAACATAATTTTCTTGCAAAAAAAAAAAATGTTTTCATGTAAACAAAAAGTGTCAGAAAGGGCTTTGTCTTCAAGTGGTTAGAAGAGTGGATGATGTGTGACATAAGCTTCCTAATGTTGTGCATAAAATGCCAGGACAGTTCAAAACCCCCCCAAATGACCCCATTTTGGAAAGTAGACACCTCAAGCTATTTGCTGAGAGGCATGTTGAGCCCATTGAATATTAATTTTTTTGTCCCAAGTGATTGAATAATGACAAAAAGAAAAAAAAAATGTACAAAAAGTTGTCACTAAATTATATATTGCTCAAACATGCCATGGTTATATGTGGAATTGCACCCCAAAATACATTCTGTTTCTTCTCCTGAGTACGGGGATACCACATGTGTGAGACTTTTTGGGAGCCTAGCCGCGTACAGGACCCCGAAAACCAAGCACCACCTTCAGGATTTCTATGGGTGTAAATTTTTGATTTCACTCCTCACTGCCTATCACAGTTTCGGAGGCCATGGAATGCCCAGATGGCACAAAACCCCCCCAAATGACCCCATTTTGGAAAGTAGACACCCCAAGCTATTTGCTGAGAGGTATGTTGAGTATTTTGCAGATCTCGCTTTTTGTCACAAAGTTTTGAAAATTGAAAAAAAAAAAAGAAAAAAAAATGTCTTTCCTCATTTTCAAAAACAAATGAGAGCTGTAAAATACTCACCATGCCTCTCAGCAAATAGCTTGGGGTGTCTACTTTCCAAAATGGGGTCATTTGTGGGGGTTTTGGGCTATCTTGGCATTTTATGGCCTTCAAAACTGTGATAGGTAGTGAGGAGTGAAATCAAAAATTTGTGCCCTTAGAAATCCTGAAGACGGTGCTTGGTTTTCAGGGCACCGTACGCGGCTAGGCTCCCAAAAAGTCCCACACATGTGGTATCCCCGTACTCAGGAGAAGCAGCAGAATGTATTTTGGGGTGTAATTTCACATATGCCCATGGCATTTGTGAGCAATATATCATTTAGTGACAACTTTGTGCAAAAAAAACAAAGTTTGTCATATTCCCGCAACTTGTGGAAAAATATAAAATATTCCATGGACTGAACATGCCTCTCAGTAAATAGCTTGGGGTGTCTACTTTCCAAAATGGGGTCATTTGGATGGGTTTTGTGCTATTTTGGCATTTTATGGCCTTCGAAACTGTGATAGGTAGTGAGGAGTGAAATCAAAAATTTGCGCCCTTAGAAATCCTGAAGGCGGTGCTTGGTTTTCGGGGTCCCGTACGTGGCTAGGCTCCCAAAAAGTCCCACACATGTGGTATCCCCATACTCAGGAGAAGTAGCAGAATGTATTTTGGTGTGCAATTCCACATATAACCATGGCATGTGTGAGCAATATATCATTTAGTGACAACTTTTTGTAATTTTTTTTTTTTTGTCATTATTCAATCACTTGGGACAAAAAAAAAAATATTCAATGGGCTCAACATGCCTCTCAGCAATTTCCTTGGGGTGTCTACTTTCCAAAATGGGGTCATTTGGGGGGGGGTGTTTTGTACTGCCCTGCCATTTTAGCACCTCAAGAAATGAGATAGGCAGTCATAAATTTAAAGCTGTGTAAATTCCAGAAAATGTACCCTAGTTTGTAAACGCTATAACTTTTGCGCAAACCAATAAATATACGCTTATTGACATTTTTTTTACTAAAGACATGTGGCTGAATACATTTTGGCCTAAATGTATGACTAAAATTGAGTTTATTCGATTTTTCTTATAACAAAAATTCGAAAATATCATTTTTTTTCCACATTTTCGGTCTTTTTCCGTTTATATCGCAAAAAATAAAAATCGCAGAGGCAATCAAATACTATTAAAAGAAAGCTCTATTTGTGGGAAGAAAGGGACGCAAATTTCGTTTGGGTACAACATTGCATGTCCGCACAATTTACAGTTAAAGCAGCGCAGTGCAAAATTCTGAAATCACCTCTGGTCCTCTAGCTACCAAATGGGCCGGTTTTTTAAATTGCTAAATTTAAAATCTAATTGTTTTGTGGGACTTTGTGTGAGGCTGTGGCCATCCGACACACAGGCCTCCATCCCCGATATTATGAGAAGAAAGGGACTAATGGAGAAAAAAAGGTGGGACTTTAAATGAAACAAAACACTAGGGGCAAGTTGAATCAATCAATGAAATAAAATATAGTATTTATTATTGACATATTTGGGTATAGTATATTGCAGGTATACATAGTGAACCAATAAGTATGTTACAGTGTATAATAGAGACATAATTGGTGAAACCATATATTGTTCTAATAGTAACATGATAAACATAGTAACACATGGTGGACAATGAACCCATTCCAACAGTATATCCAAAGTAATAAAAAGTCATGGTATATAATAAATTACAATTCATGATTAAAAACAACATCAAGCCCATGGTAGTATGCATGATTACTGTGACACAACATCGGTAAAGTAAGCTTGACGCGTTTCGTGGAATATATCCACTCATCAGGAGCATCTAGGAACTGGGGGTACCTATAATGAATAATAAATTACTAATTAATGATAATTAATTAGAAAGGGAAGAGAGGGAGCACAACTTAGTGGTCCTAACACTCTTACCTAGGATTAATGGGTAAAGCATGGTAGATGATAATGATGTTGGTGGGAGGCATAGGAGGGAAGGGAAGAATCCTTCCCTTCCCTCCTATGCCTCCCACCAACATCATTATCATCTACCATGCTTTACCCATTAATTCTAGGTAAGAGTGTTAGGACCACTAAGTTGTGCTCCCTCTCTTCCCTTTCTAATTAATTATCATTAATTAGTAATTTATTATTCATTATAGGTACCCCCAGTTCCTAGATGCTCCTGATGAGTGGATATATTCCACGAAACGCGTCAAGCTTACTTTACCGATGTTGTGTCACAGTAATCATGCATACTACCATGGGCTTGATGTTGTTTTTAATCATGAATTGTAATTTATTATATACCATGACTTTTTATTACTTTGGATATACTGTTGGAATGGGTTCATTGTCCACCATGTGTTACTATGTTTATCATGTTACTATTAGAACAATATATGGTTTCACCAATTATGTCTCTATTATACACTGTAACATACTTATTGGTTCACTATGTATACCTGCAATATACTATACCCAAATATGTCAATAATAAATACTATATTTTATTTCATTGATTGATTCAACTTGCCCCTAGTGTTTTGTTTCATTTAAAGTCCCACCTTTTTTTCTCCATTAGTCCCTCTCTTCTCACCAAATGGGCCGGGGCTTAAGTGGTTAAACCACTTCAGCCCTTGAAGATTTTTCCCCCTTCCTGACCAGAGCACTTTTTACAATTTGGCACTGCGTCGCTTTAACTGACAATTGCGCGGTCATGCAATGCTTTTAAGAAATAGCATTATTTTTATCAGATTTGTTTTTAACAAATCGTTTTTTTTTTTAATGTTTTAATTTACATGCTTCATGTTTTGTATTGCACTTTTATTGAACTCATTAATGATATTCATTATCTATTGCATTGCACATATCTTTCCCTGGAATGTGATAGTAACATTCGGGTTGACTTAAGGTTGTGCGTTTTTGGTCACTATAAATGACATTATTACACTAAGTAAGTGTTCATGTTTGCATTAGACTGAAGGGTCAATCTTATTGATGTTGAGAAGGGCTTGGCAGACTGATTATTCATTAGTGGGATAGATATAAATTATGCCGCTTTTAAGAAATAGCATTATTTTTATCAGATTCCTTTTTAACAAATAGGTTCTTTTTAAAATGTCTTAATTGTTTTATTTCACATGCTCCATGTCTTGTATTGCTTTACTGCAGTGCTGCTCTTCAGAGTGAGTCAGCACACAGATGGATGTGGGATTGCTTAGATGTAGTGCTCACATCATGCAGGTTACCACATCAAGGTTTTACAAACTGCTGTGCTTCACGGTCAAGGGGACATGACGTGAGCGCATGCGCGGGATGACCAATCATGTGATCAGGCATGGGGTGTCTATATAGGAAGTGAGAGATATCCCAGTGGCCAATCCCATGACTAAGCATATACTGCAAAACATGTCGGAAACTTGGCTACAACTTTATTAGCTTTACCTATTAGGGACGCCGTTGCTGTTTGGACCATCTACCGCTATTGTGAGCCAGGAACCTGGAGTGTGGTGAGATTTACCAGCATAAAACACACCTCAGGTCCGCCGTGGCCGCTTAGCACCACAGATCCAATCTTACACTGTTGATTGCTGTGAATTTTATTTGAAGCTCTTTTTTCACTTTTTACATGTGAGTTGAATGATTGAAGTGTTGCTGTGATTTTATTATTAAACTGGAGTTACAATTTTACACTATTGGAGCACTTTCTTTATTCTTATATGTGCAATATTGAGGACTATCATGGTGATTCAGCTGAGATTGCTTTTTCCATTTGTGGGATCATACACAAGTGAATTTAGCCTGACACGAGAGTGAAAGGCAAATTTATTTGGTGAGTGCGTTTTTCAAAGGGGAAGTTGGCACAGCACGGTGGTGAGGTGGAAGATTTACAGAAATAAGGAATTTTTTCACCGATTTCATCATTTATGTTATGGACTTTATATCACTTGTCACGTGGTGTTATTGAGTTTATTACACTATTATATACGGTAGTTTTATTGTTTTTTAGCGCTACTATTTGCTTTTCTCACTCAGATTGTTTTGAGTAAATTTTTTTCTGTTTTAAATTTTTATTCACTAAGTGGCAGCTATTGTTACTTGCACATTTTTTTCATTGGCGCAGTGGTGATAGAGGTTATTCAGGGGGTTTATATCCAATATCGACAACACATATGCAATGCTTTACCCAAACAAAGTTTACGTCCTTTTTTTCCCACAAATAGAGCTATAAACAAAGAAAGAGCATCAATTTTGAAAAAAAAAAAAAACTATATTATTTACTTTTGCTATAATAAATACACCCAAATTAAAAAAAAAAAATTCTTCATTCATCAGTTTAGGCCCCATTAACCTCCCTTGCGGTAATCCCGAGTCTGGCTCGGGGTGAGTCCACACCGGCTGCTATGATCGTGAGAGGGGACTATCTGGGTGAGCAAAACCCACTCAGGCTTGAGTGGCGACGAGGGTAGTTAAGTGCCGCGTGCCTGAACCTGCCTCCCTGTTCAACTTTCTCTATCTCCAAACTTTCCTGTGAAATTGTAAGCAAGAAAAAGAACAGTTTTTATAATATGTAGCACACACATCCCTAGCTCCTCTGCTTACCTCCACCTGCAGAGTGGGACACACCATGCCACATGCCCAGTATCCTCCATCTTGTAGAGGGTGAGCGGTGTTAACAGTTTTTGGGTCCTGCAGCGAGTTACCTCTTTCCATTGGTTCTCGTCCCTAGAGTGTAGGGAAAAGTCTATTCTTTCTCTCTTTGAAGAAGGCCATTGTCCAGACAGCATTAAACCCAATAAAAAAGTTTATTTCTGCCTGGAAACTGGAGATTGTCCATAGCAACCAAAAAGTGTCCCTTTATGTCAAAAGTGGTTTTAGACCAGCTAGAAAACAGCGATAATAAATTAGAATCACTTGCAGAATTGAGCGATAGCGATTTGTGGGGAAATTTGTCATAAAACACTGAATCTAATGACAGCGACAATTCTGCAACTGAGCAAATTTCAGTGTTTTTGATTTGATTACATTATTGAATAATTTTTATTACTATTATATTATTATTTGTTATAATTATTTATAGTTATTTATTATATTATAATTTATGATTTTGTGTTTCAAACTTTATCATACCCGAGATGTCTACTAGACTCCTGTTTGGACAGATTTAAGTGTGTTATTCCTAAGAATTACAGGCCTACAATATAAAACGCCAAATTTCCATGCAAAATAATTGTACCTACCGCTTTCAGCACCTAAAATCTGACAGAATCATACCTCCAGGGAGGTTAACAAGACCGTTCTGATCAGGTCTACTTGTCAGTTTTTCAGGCTGACCTTATCAGATGGTCCATTCACCCCAATGGATTAGGGGATATAAACAGATATAATGTGTCTGCTCTGCATACGGCTCCATTTAGACCCCTTTCACACTTGTGTGACTTTTTCTGCGACTTTGGACATCAGAGTCGCATGACAAGTTGTACCCCAGCAAGTTAAAAAAAAAAACTGACAGCTCAGTTTGGAGCCGCTGTGCTAACTGTAACTATCCCACGTTAGTACAGTGATCTCCCCTTCTGTGCTATTGTGTTCTGACAGGGGGGGCCAAAACACCTTGGTCAGCACTCTCAGCCATTAATTGAGAGCGCTGATCAGGAGGCGACCGGCAGACTTTTTTCTATTGAACCAGCCGATGCCACCGACAATGTCATTTTAAATTGTTTGCACCTCAGCTAAACCCCCGCCAACCACACTGTCACATTTCACACTTTGTGGGGGGGGGGGGGGACAGATACCTGGTTTTGACAGAATTTCCAGCCCCCCGCTTTCTTCTGGGATGCACGCGGGTCCCAGAAGATGGCAGGACCATTCAGAAAGTGTAGCGCAACTCACGCATGCGCAGTAGGAAACCGGCTGTGAAGCCTGAAGCCTTGACAAATTGGCTCGGGGTGCCGACATTGCGGGATCCCTGAACAGGTAAGTGTCCTTATATTAAAAGTCAACAACTACAGTATTTGTAACTGTTGAATTTTTTTTTTCCATCCACCACCATTTTTTTTTTCCATCCACCATAGAGCAGTGGTGACAACATTTACGTAATTGTTTATTGAAGAGACAATTGAGAATTGGAGAATTGTTTATCACGTTATACAGGTTTATTTTTATGACAACCATTTAAAGTACTGCATGTCGCTAATTTGGTATATATGTTTTGCTGGCACACGTGAGAAAACAGAGTGTGGGCAGCAGTACATAATAACTTATATATGATTTTTGGTTCTTTGTACTGTATTCACATCATTTTGGTATATTTAAAGGCATGGTGTATTTGTGATAGTACTTTCTCCTATTGCGGTGATTGCAGTACAAATATTTGTTTTTACTTTTTTAATGTTTCTTTTGGTGTGTTTGAGGCCGGGTTCACACTTGTGCGACACGACAGCCGTCCTACTTTGGATCCAACTTTGCCCTGCGACTTGAAGCCGACATATGTCTGACTTTCAATGAACGGGGATCCGACTTGGATCCCCGCCAATACCAGGCACTGTGTTTGGTATGAATCTTGAGGGGGAACTCCACGCCAAATTTTAAATAAAAAACTGGCATGGGTTCCCCTCCAGGAGCATACCAGGCCCTTCGGTCTGGTATGGATTTTAAGGTGAACCCCCTAAGCCGAAAAAACGGTGTGGGGGTCCCCCTCAAAATCCAAACCAGACCCTTATCCGAGCACGCAACCTGGCAGGCCGCAGGAAAAGAGGGGGGACGAAAGAGCGGCCCCACTCCCTCCTGAACTGTACCAGGCCGCATGCCCTCAACATGGGGAGTTTGGTGATTTGGGGCAGGTGGGCGACCTGCGGCCCCCCACCCCAAAGCACGCTGCCCATCTGTTGATGGGGACAAGGGCCTCTTCCCGACAACCCTGGCCGTTGGTTGTCGAGGGCTGCGGGCGGGGGCTTATCGGAATCCAGGAGCCCCCTTTAATAAGGGGGCCCCCAGATCCCGGCCCCCCACCCTATGTGAATGAGTATGGGGTACATCGTACCCCTACCCATTCATCTGGTGGAAAAAATGTCAATAAAAAAACACTACACAGGTTTTTAAAGTAATTTATTACACAGCTCCGGGGGTCTTCTTCCGACTCCGGGGGTCTATTCCGACTTCAGGGGTCTTCTTCCGACTTCGGTGGTCTCTTCTTCTGCTCTCCGGTTCTTTCTGCCTTCTGCCGGGCGCCTTCGCTATCTTCTTCCAGCTCTTTTGCTAGCGGGGGCCAGTCTTCTTCGTCGCCTTTTTCCCTCTTCTCCTCCTCAATGTTCACTCATCGCTCCCTCCCGCTGTAATGCTGGGTGTGCGGTCCGCAACGATTTATATAGGCCTCTCATGACGTCACAGTCACATGCTCCGGGTGGCCACATGCTCCCATGACGTCAGTCACATGCTCTAGGGCCACTCGGAGCATGTGACTGTGACGTTATGAGAGGCCTATATAAATCGTTGTGGACCGCACACTTAGCATCACAGCGGGAGGAAGCGACGAGTGAACATCGAGGAGGAGAAGAGGGAAGAAGACGGCGACGGCAAGACCGGTCCCCTCCACTAGCAAAAGAGCTGAAGGGAAGATAGTGGAGCAGCCCGGCAGAAGGACAACGGAGAGCGGGAGGAGACAACGGGGAAGAACGGGCCTCTCCGCTAGCAAAAGAGCTGGAAGAAGCTAGCGGAAAAGCCCGGCAGAAGGAAAAAGGCACCGGAGAGCAGAAGAAGACCCCCGAAGTCGGAAGAAGAGACCCGGAGTCGGAAGAAGACCCCCGGAGCTGCCTAATAAATTACTTTAAAAACCTGTGTGTGTTTTTTTTTATTGACATTTTTTTTCCACCAGGTGAATGGGTAGGGGTACGATGTACCCCATACTCATTCACATAGGGTGGGGGGCCGGGATCTGGGGGCCCCCTTATTAAAAGTGGCTCGCAGATTCCGATAAGCCTCCCGCCCGCAGACCCCGACAACCAATGGCCAGGGTTTTCGGGAAGAGGCCTTTGTCCCCATCAACATGGGGACAAGGTGCTTTGGGGTGGGGGGGGCCGCAGGGTCAGGGTCCGCAAACTTGCTCTGCAGGGTCAGGCTGACTGGCTCTTCTCTCTCCTCTCCCCTGAGTTTCCCCCCTCCCCCCTCTTCCTCCGCCTGTGGTACCTGCTGCGTGGTCCCCGGCTCCCAGGGCCCGGAGGCGGGTTCGCCCTCCTTCACGTTTAAGCCCCAGTACTTCCAGGGCTTCTCATGTTACCCCCTCCCCCCCCTCTTCGGTTCTTCCACGGTCCCTACCCCCACTCCCTCCCCCCGCAGGAGGCCTGGTGCTCGTTCCGGCCGCTGCCAGGGCAGGGGCCCTCCCCATCTCCGGAGCCTGCCGCGGCTCGGGCCTCCTCGCACCATCCCCGATTGCGGAGTCCTAGAGCCCCTTCCCGGTCGCTTCGTGCTCCGCCCCCCCCGCTGTCCCCCGGTACCTTCTCCAGTTGATGCTGCAGCTCACTCCACCCCCATCCCGCCGGTGCGAATGTCCTTTCCGCCCAGCCACGGTTCCGCCCCCGCTCCCTTGGCATGCTGCATGGGGGTTGCGGCTGGCGGGCATCTGCACCGCTCAGCCCGGGTGTCTTCGTCCAGATCTCTGGCAGGCGCAGTGCGGCGGGCGGTCCCTCCTGTTTCCCCTCCGGGTGCCCGCTCTCAGGTCACGGCTGGCGGTTCCACGGATGGTACAGCATCCGCGCTGCTGCCCTCAGTGGCTCCTTCTCTCCCTGCGCCCTACAGGGCGGGAGATTCAAATGCGTCCTGGTCCTCTGCTATGCCAGTGATGTCAGGCCAGGATCTCCCTGCCACTGGCGGGGTGGGAGATGATGATGGTCCCCTGGTTTCCTACCCTGCACTGTTCAATGACTGTGGTGATCTCCCTGCGCCGGATGGGCGGGAGACAGCCTCTTCACACCAGCCACCCACCTCTCCCAGCTGACCTCCGTGCAACGGCATCTCCCTGCACCCGGCAGGGCAGGAGGTCATCACTGCACGGCTGCCAATCGCCCCTTGCTGCTGCCCGACGTACGCCAGCATCCCCCTGCGCCCAGCCGGGCGGGAGATGGACGTTCTGCCACGGCTACCCTCCCCTCACCACAGGCTCCTGCATACCCGCTCCTCCATGCGCCCGGCTGGGCGGGAGGTTCCCGCGGGCTGCCTATTACCACTCGTCTTCCTGCGCCTAACGGGCGGGAGACTCCTCCTCCAGTCCTGGAATGTTAACTGCTCCTGCACCGGGTCCTGGGGCCCACGGTTGCTCGTGTTCCTATTCGGCTGCTGTCCTTGGCCACCCAGGTTCCTCTGGATCGGTGGTCGGATCCCCTCCCCTGGACCTCTCCTGCCATTCAGCTCAATCTCACCCTGCTGGAGCTCTTCCCGATCATTGTCGCGATTGAGCTGTGGGGTGACCGGTTGCGCGACCGCCAAGTTGTTTTCTGGTCCGATAACATGAGTGTGGTGCAAGTGGTGCAGGAAGGAAGAACCAGAGAGCGCGGAGACGACACCGAAGACCCCCGAAGACGGAAGAGACCCCCGGAGTCGGAAGAAGACCCCAGGAGCTGTGCAATAAATTGCTTTAAAAAGCTGTGTGTGTTTTTTTATTGCCATTTTTTTCCACCAGGTGAATGGGTAGGGGTACGATGTACCCCATACTCTTTCACATATGGTAGGGAGCCGGGAACTGGGGGCTCCCTTATTAAAGGGGGCTCCCAGATTCCGATAAGCCCCCTGCCCGCAGACCCCGACAACCAACGGCCAGGGTTGTCGGGAAGAGTCCCTTGTCCCCATCAACATGGGGGCAGGGTGCTTTGGGGTGGGGGGGCCGCAGGTCTCCCCGCTGCCCCAAAGCACCAAACCCCCCATGTTGAGGGCATGCATGCAGCCTGGTATGGTTCAGGAGGGAGGGGGGCCGCTCTTTCGTCCCCCCTCTTTTCCTGCGGCCTGCCAGGTTGCATGCTCGGATAAGGGTCTGGTATGGATTTTGGAGGGGACCCCACACCGTTTTTCCGGTGTAGGGGGTCCCCTTAAAATCCAGACCAGACCGAAGGGCCTGGTATGCTCTTGGAGGGGGAACCCATGCTGGGTTTTTATTTAAAATTTGGCGTGGAGTTCCCCCTCAAGATCAGCAGAGCACAAGTCGCATGCCAAAGTCGGATCATGCAAGATCCGACTTTGATCCGACTTCAATGATAGTCAATGGGCTAAAGTAGGATCAAAGTCGGACCAAAGTAGTACAGGGAGTATCTTCAAAGTCGGACCAGTTAAGACGGCTCCCATAGGGAAACATTGATTTTCACACGTCATGCGACATGAGCTCCCAATGTCGGAGAGTTTGTCGGACAAGTGTGAACCCAGCCTAAAACATTGATCATTTGATAGTACCTTCCCTTATATTGGAATGATTGTGCTTAGGTCTTATTAATTATTTATCTGTATTCACCATTGAATATTTTATAAATATGTGCCAAAGTTTTCTTAGATGTAAATCGGTGCAGAAAATAGATTTAAAAGTTTAGTGCCACCCCCAGAGGAGCTGCTGGTTAATTGGGTCCTTCTGCTTTTGGAGATAATGGTCCACTTGGGTAGTACCTGAACTCACTGGCACATCTGGAGTTTTGCATGGGTGTTATTGGGCAAGCAGACCCGGAAAATCGTTACGGGAAGGCAACAGGCAAAGATATGGGGGTTGATTTACTAAAGGCAAATAGACAGTGCACTTTGCAAGTGCAGTTGCTCCAGAGCTTAGTAAATAAGCAGAAGCTCTGCTGACTTCGATCATCCAATTATGTGCAAGCAAAAAATAGGATTTTTGTACTCACCGTAAAATCAGTTTTTCTGACGTCCATGGACTGACACAGCCTCTTCATTCTTGACAAAGTGGGTTATGTTCCTGCTCATAGAAGACTAGGCAGAATGTTAGATGTTTTAACATACATTCATTTACCAGAGCTGTACAGCCCCGCCCAGGGGGCGGTCCCTCCGGACATAACTCTCCTACCTGCAGCCAGCAGCCTCAGTTCATATCAAAGCAGTACAAACTCTAAAAAAGGAGGGGTGGGAGCTGTGTCAGTCCATGCACGTCAGAGAAACGGATTTTACAGTGAGTGCAAAAATCCTATTTTCTCTTACTGTCTATGGACTGACACAGCCTCTTCATTCTTTACAAAGTGGGACGTTCCAAAACAGTGCCAAAGAACGAGGGGTGGGAACCATATCAGGGAAAAAAAACAAAAAAAACTTCACCCCAAACAAGCAGAGCTCCCCAACGGAGGAGTTGCAACATTAAACAGCCGCCTGCAAAACCTTGCGGCCGAAGGAAGCATCAGAAGATGCACCCATATCAACCTTATAGAACTTTGAAAAGGTATATGCGGACGACCAGGTCGCCGCCTTGCGCACTTGTGCAACAGACGCTTGATGTCGGAAAGCCCAGGAAGCACCAATTGCCCTGGTTGAATGCACCATAACCAGAAAGGGAGGCGCCCGCACCTTAAGGGCATAGGCCTGTATGACAGTCTGTCTGATCCACCTAGAAATGGTGGCAGACGAAACCACTTGGCCCTGTTTTGGACCAGACACAAACAGCGAGTCAGACTTCCTAAATGAAGCCGTAGCAGACAGGTACACCCGTAAAGCATGTACCACGTCTAACGTGTGAAGCACAAACTCTCCGGGATGTCCTCATTAAGGTGGAAGGCCGAGACGACCTTCGGGAGAAAAGAAGGCTGCGGGCGTAGCACCGCCTTATCCTTATGGAGGACCAAGTATGGCGGCTTGCTAGACAAGGCCCGCCAATTCAGAAACCCTTCTGACAGAAGTAATGGCTACTAGAAAAGCCACCTTCTGAGATAAAGTTAAGAGAGGAATCTCTCTGATGGTTTCAAAAGGAGGTTCTTGAAGAACCGAGAGCACCAAATTCAAATCCCAAGGAGGAAGAGGTGGTTTAATAGGGGGGAGCACATGGTGGACCCCCTGTACGAAGGTACTAATCAAGGAATGGCCCGCTAGCGGCCGCTGAAAGGGAACAGCCAAAGCCGAAATCTGACCCTTAATGGTGCTTAAAGCAAGCTTTTTTGGTCACACCACGCTGTAAGAACAGCAGGATCCTGGGAACGGAATACGTCCGTGGACGCCAATCCAGCTCCTCGCACATAGCGATGTAGGCCCTCCAGGTACGGTGGTATATCTTCCTGGAGGAAGATTTCCGTGCCCTCAACATGGTCGAAATGACCGAATCCGAGAGACCCCCGGTCTCTCAGCACCTGGCTTTCAATAGCCATGCCGTTAAAGCCAGCGACTGTAAAGCAGGATGAAGAATGGGACCTTGAGACAGAAGGTCCTCCTGCACAGGTAGTCGCCATGGAACGTCCGCCACTAGGCGCACAAGATCGGCGTACCAAGGACGCCGAGGCAAATCTGGCGCGATGAGGATCACCGGAATCCTCTCGGCCTCCACCCTGCGAAGAAGGCGAGGAAGCAACTTCAGTGGAGGATAGGCATAAATCAGCCGATACCGACCCCATGGAGCCACCAACGCGTCTGACGCGTCTGTCCAGGGATCCCTGGACCTGGCCACGAATCTTGACACCTTGTGATTGAGTCGAGAGGCCAATAGGTCCACATCCGGCGTGCCCCACCTCCGGCAAAGGAGGTGAAACACCTCCGGATACAAGGACCATTCCCCCTGGTCCAACATCTGGCGGCTCAGATAGTCCGCCTGCCAGTAGTCTACACCTGGAATGTAAACGGCCGACAGAGCCGGCACGCTTCTTTCCGCCCATCTTAGGATGTGAGTGACCTCGGACACCGCAGCTGAGCTCCGAGTCCCCCCCTGATGCCACCGCCGTGGCGTTGTCCGACTGGATCCTGACTGAGCATCCCTGCAGTCTCCTTGAACACGAGGAGATGCACAGTCTGATTGCCCGGAGTTCCAGGACATTGATCGGTAGACGGGATTCATCCGGAGTCCAGAGCCCTTGGGCTGACAAAACTCCGCCCCAGCCACGAAAGACTGGCGTCCGTCGTGATCACAGTCCACTGAACCGGAAGCAACGACTTCCGGGGATCTCAGCCACCACGTCAGGGATGCCCTGACCAGGTGACTCACCTGGATCTGACAATCCAGTGATAATGGAGACTTGTTCCAGCAAGATAGGATCTCACTTTGTAAGACTGGAGTGTGGAATTGGGCATACGGCACCGCCTCGAAGGAAGCCACCATGAGTCCCAGGACCCTCATGCAAAAACGGAGTGACGACCATTTGCGGGACGTCAACACCCGTATCGCAGATTGAAGAGTCTGTAATTTTTCCAAGGGTAGAAAGACCCTCGCCTCCGAGGAGTTCAGGATCAAGCGTAAGGTACTCCAGACGCTGAGTCGGAGCCAGGACCGACTTCTGAACGTTCAGCAGCCAGGTGAATTCCCGGAGGGCCTGACTGGCTATCACCACATTTTCCTCTAATTCTGAGCCAGAGTCTGCTCTCAGAAGAAGATCGTCTAGATAGCCCACGATAGCAATGCCTCGCTGTCTCAGCAAAGTTAGAATCGGGCAAGCACCTTGGTGAAAACCCGCGGTGCTGACGCCAAACCGAAGGGGAGAGCCATAAACTGATAGTGGTCTTCGCCTATCGCGAAGCGCAGAAACTTCTGGTGACCCACGCAGATTGGGACATGCAAGTAGGCGTCCTTGATGTCCAAGGATGCCAGAAAATCCACCGGGTGAAGCGCAGCAATCACTGAGCGAATGGATTCCATGCGGAATTTCCGAACCTTCACAAAGGCATTTAGGGCTTTGAGGTCCAGAATTGGACGGACTCCGTCCTTCTTTGGGACCACGAACAGATTTGAATAAAATCCCTGAAACCTCTCCCTTGACGGTACCGGCACAATCACTCCGCACCTCAGCAAGTCTTGTACTGCCCTCAATAGGGCAGCTCGACGTTCCGGAAGGAGAGAGAGATTTGAGGGAAAGAACCTGTCTGGTGACAAGGAAAGGAACTCTATCCTGTACCCCGAGGTGACCACCTCGCATACCCACCGGTCGGAGATCCGGGAGGTCCACTGATCTGTGAACCTGCAAAGTCATCCCCCCACCCCAGAGTCGGGCAGGGGCAAGACTTCATGCGGTGGCGGGTTTACTTGCCGGCTTATTAGGCTTACGCACCCAGGGACGCTTCTGTCCTCCAGCTGCACCCTTGTCAGTCCGGGAGAATTTTCCTGTGGGATTTGACTGACGAAAAAACCTCTTCTGAGTGGGAAAGGAATGACCCGGCTTACGGCGCGGCTCCTTCGCCCTAGTAGGCTGAGGAAGAAGGGTGCTCTTACCCCCCGTGACATTTTTAATAATGTCATCCAGGGAAGCACCAAAAAGTCTTCCGCCCTTGAAAGGCAAATCCGTCAGGAGCTTCTTAGAGGCCAGGTCAGCAGACCAGAATTTAATCAGATCAGGCAACGCAGACACTGAGGCCCCAGAGATTAGGGGGCTAGCATCCAAAGTGGCATCGCACACATACACCAGGCCCTGTACCATTTGGTCAGCCAGTGTAATGCAATCTGGAGGAAGATTATGCTCTTGCACAGTCTGGTGCAGAATCTTCGCCCATTTCGTGAGTGTCTGAGACACCATGGTCGCCGCTACAATAGGACGCATCGCGGATCCCAGCATGGTGAACATGGCCCTGCTCACCACTTCTGACCTCCTATCAGTAGGGTTCTTAAAGGCAGGAGTCCCGTCAACCGGGAGGGTCGTGGCTTTATTCAGCTGGGCGACCGGGGGGTCGACAACCGGAGGAGAGGCCCATTTTTTAACCAGGTTCTCCTCAAAGGGGTACCTAACCGCCAAATGCCGCTAGACCGCAAAGGTAGGAGGATTATGTCCGGAGGGACCGCCCCCTGGGTGGGGCTGTACAGCTCTGGTAAATGAATGTATGTTAAAACATCTAACATTCTGCCTAGTCTTCTCCTATGAGCAGGAACCTAACCCACTTTGTCAAGAATGAAGAGGATATGTCAGTCCATGGGCGGTAAAGCCCTGTACACACGATCGGATTTCCTATGGTTTTTTAACCGATGGATTTTTCCATCGGAAAACCGATGAAGCTGACTTTCATCAGTCTTGCCTACACACCATCAGTCAAAAAACCGACCGTTCCAAACGCGGTGACGTAAAACACTCCGATGAGCCGAGAAAAATTAAGTTCAATGCTTCTGAGCATGCGTCGACTTAATTCTGAGCATGCGTGGGTTTTTTTTCCGATGAAGTTCCCCACAGACGATAGTAATTTGCTATCGGTTTTTTAACCATCGGATAAATTTAAAACATGTTCTATTTTTAAACACCGATGGAAAAAAGACCGATGGGGCCCATACACGATCGGTTTGTCCGATGAAAAAAGTCCATCGGACTGTTTATTGGTTAAACCTATCGTGTGTACAGGGCTGAAGAGAAATTATGTTTTTGTATTTTCCTTTAATGTGATTGGGTATTATTTGCAAAGTGAAGCTTTACCTCATTTACTAAGCTCTGGAGCAACTGCACTTTGCAAAGTAAACAGTCCATTTGCCTTTAGTAAATGCACATTAAGATCCACTTCTGATGTGACAATATGCGGTTGATTTACTAAAGGCATTTGCAAAGTGCAGTTGCACTCTACAAGTGCAGTTGCTCCAGAGATTAGAAAATGAGCAGAAGCTCTCCTGACTTACATCATCCAATCAAGTGCAAGCAAAAATTGTATTTATTTTATTTTCCTTGCACGTGATTGGGTATTCTTTGCAAAATGAAGCCTTACCTAATTTACTAAGCTCAGGAGCAACCACACTTGCAGAGGGTAACTTGCAAAGTGCACAGTCTATTTGCCATTAGTAAATCAGCCCAATAGTTTTATGCCGAGCTAGGCATTGTAATGCTGATACACATGTGAAAGGGATCCGCAAATACTAGATTTGGGATACAGGAGTTGCAGTCGTGCAGCGCTTAAAGTTAAACTAAATGTTATTTTTTAAATGAAAAAAAAAACACAACATGTCATACGTACCTGCTCTGTGCAGTAGTTTTGCACAGAGTAGCCCAGATGCTCCTTTTCTCGGCTCCCTCGCCGACGCCCCTGACCACTTCCTCCTGCCAAGTGCTTCCACAGCAAGTAGCTTGCTATGGGGGCACCGGAAGCCGAGCCGCTGCTCTGTGTGTCCATTCAGACATGGAGCCATGGTTTAGCCCCACCTTCTCACTCTCCTCATTGGATCACTGACTTTGATTGACAGCAGCAGGAGCCAATGGCACTCCACTGCTGTCTCAGCCAATGAGGAGGGCAGCTAAGACTCTTGTACAACCACTTTAAGGCTGGATTCACATTAGCTGCAGCCGTGGCTCGCAGCAGGGGGTCCGGTGCAGCCCTGTTCTCCGTTTTAAGGGCAAATCTGATCCAAATGTTTGCCTGAATACAGACCTGAAATGGAACCAAAGACGCACAGGACCCTTTTCCTAACCCAAGACTAAGAGACATTTGCTGCAGGCTGTTTATCCCGGTTAAGCAGCTGTTTTGTGAGTACGATTTTTTACTTTTTTTTTTAAGTCACACTGCTGCGCTATTAGCCTTTTTCTATGCTTAAATTATTAATGAGGAAATAATAAAGCAACCAGAAATCCATCCATCTTCTGACCTATGTAGTAGCATCATTACACAGCCTTGTTTGACCATCTTGTAATGAGAGGTCAAGTAAATCTGGAGAGTGATTCTGAGAGAATAGTGGAATTATTTTCACATGTCTGCTTCAAAAATACATTAAAAGAGTTGAAAGGCAGAATGTTTTTTATCTTAAAGCATTCTATGCATTAAGAAAGATAAAAAACTTTCTGTGTGTAGCAGCCTCCCCAGCACCCCTCAATCACTTACCTGAGCCCTATCCCGGAAAAAATGGCCCAGTTATTGAGCAGCCAATTCTTCCGGGGCTGAAGTGGTTAAACAAGACTTTACAACCACTTTAATATTGCTATGGACTTTTTTCTTGATTTATATGAATTTTGTTTAACACCAGCACTGCATATCAATGAGAGAGGTTATACACATATGACTTTGCACTATTTGTTTTAATGGTCACCTTGTGCTTTTATCAATGCGATATATGTATTGTTTTATTGATATGATAATGATATGCATTTTATTTACTAACATCTAGTGTGTGGGCTATGCATTTTATTGAACCTTGCTATGGGTATTGTATTTTTTGAGTCTTAAAGCGGTTGTATACCCTCCGGTACTATCATAACAATTTATATGTTTTTAAACACCATATAGTTATACATCGATTGAGCGCTATGGTTTTATCTACATTATTTGTCTTACTGTGTAACTGGTGATCGCGTAAAGAGTAAATCGTCTGGTAAGATCCGCGTCATCTCTGTTGTGGTCTTCCCCGTTTAATTCAATTTGTATTTCCGCCCACAGTTTTTTTTCTAGCCTGTGTAATCCCGCGCGTGCGCAGTAAGGTCACTATATTCAAGCCTCTTCTTCGTTTCCGGTTACTACGGTAACGAAAAAAAGACATGCACAGCGTACACCAGGAAGCTTCTGTGTCTCTTATCATGTCACGTGTAGGTCACGTGATAACCAACATGCACTTGGATGTGGACGAACCATCGCGGGATGTCGGGGCTGACGTCAACATGAGGAAATGACGCAGCCCCGACATAAAGAAAGAATTTATCCGGCAGAGGCTCGGCTTGCCGGAATGGATGGGGATCCGGCGCATGCGCGGTACACGTCCACACTATTTATTGCAGCGATAACTTCAGAATGACAGAGGTAAAAAAAAAAAAAAGCTAAGAGCAAACGATTTAAAATAATGGCATGCATAAATAAATGTAAAGTGAATTTTTTGACTAGACAACCACTTTAACACGCAAACAATGATTTACTGTAGTTTAACCACTTGCTTACTGGGCACTAAAACACCCTTCCTGCCCAGACCAATTTTCAGCTTTCAGTGCTCTCACACTTTGAATGACAATTACTCAGTAATGCAACACTGTACCCAAATGATTTTTTTGTATTTTTTTAAACCCTAACAAGCCAGGAAAGTACAAATGCCCCCAAATGACACCTTTTTGGAAAGTAGACATTCCAAGGTATTTAGTAAGAGGCATCGTGAGTTATTTGAAGTTGCCATTTTTTCCCACAATTCTTTGCAAAATTACGTTTTTTTTTTTCTTTTCACAAAATTGTCATTGTGATAGCTTATTTCTCTGACATGGCATGTGCATACCACAAATGACACCCCAAAATACATTCTGAAACTCCTCCTGAGTATAACGATACCACATGTGTGGGACTTTTTTACTGCCTGGCCACATACAGAGGCCCCACATGCAGGGAGCACCATTAGGTGTTCTAGGACCATAAATTACACATCTAACTTGTTGACTACCCATTACACTTTTGAAGGCCCTGGAGCACCAGGACAATGGAAACGCCCACAAAATGACCCCATTTTGGAAAGCTAACACCCCAACGTATAATCTATGAGGCATAATGAGTCTTTTGAATGGTTCATTTTTTTTCTAAAGTTTTTGGAAAATGTGGTAAAAAATGAAAACGCATTTTTTTTACACAAAGTTGTCCATTTATAAGATATTTCCAACACATAGCATGTACATAGCAAAAATTACACCCCAAAATACATTCTGCTACTCCTCCTAAGTATAACGATACCACATGTGTGAGACTTTTACACAGCCTGTCCACATACAGAGGCCCAATGCTGAAGTAGCACCGTCAGGCGTTCTAGGAGCATAAATTACACATCTGTCAGGAACTTGGTAGAAGGCAGAGATGCTAGGAGGGCTCCCCTTGCGGTCGAGCGCAGCACACCACTGAGGGTGACACAGCAGGTGTGGTGCCCACAGAAGCACGGGTGCCTGGTAGCTGGAACTGGAGACAGGCGTGCTTGGATGGTCCAGGAAGCAGGGACCGGCGGACAGACTTGATAGCAGAGCCAGGAGCCAGGCCAGGGGTCAACACAGGAAGTCAGTCCAGGATCAGAGTCAAGTTCAGGGAGTAAGATAAACAAGTCCAGTAGCCAAACCAGGATCAGATGCAGGAAGCAGGCAGAGAGAAGTCAGATGCAAAGCCAAGGATCAAGCCAGGGGGTCAGAAGGATCAGGTCAGGATAGCCGAGTCGGTACACGGATCAGGAACAGCAGATTCACAGGACACAGGAACGCAGACAAGCTGAAGATACACCAGCGATGCACCACTGTCAGCAGTGGGTTTAAATAGGCTGGGCATCATTACGCCGTGCGTGCGCCATTGCGCATGTGCATCGTGACGGCGCCGCGCGTTCGCCTAACCATGGTGCCGCGCATCCTTGTGCGCGCATGCGCATCAAGGCGTCTATTTCCCTGATAGTTCCCCCCCCCCAAGGGGCAGCCACCGGATGCCCAGGTGTGCCCATTTTTCGGGGTGACTGCTGCGGAATCTCTGTATAAGCCTCGGGGCGTGTACATAACTTGCAGGCTCCCAAGAGTTCTCTTCTGCAGAATATCCCTTCCATTTAATTAAAAACTGAATTGTCCTACCTCTCCGTCGACAATCAAGAATGGACTCCACCTCAAATTCAGTTTCGTCTCCAACCAGGACCGGAGGCGGAGGTACCTCTTCTCTTCCTGGAAAAGAACTAGAGATGGCATGTTTAAGCAATGACACATGAAACACGGGATGGATTCTATAAGTTTCAGGTAGAGCAAGTTCAAAGGCTACGGGATTGATCTCCCGCTTAATTTCAAAAGGGCCAACAGACTTTGGCCCCAGTTTCCGGGACGGACATGACAATTTAAGGTTGACTGATGACAGCCAGACTTTGTCCCCAACTTTAAAGGTGGGATCTCCTCTTCTCCTTCTGTCATAATGTTTTTTGTAAGCTTCTTGGGCTTTCTTCATTGTGTCCCGGAGAGTCTGGTAATTTGCCTGAATGAAGTTTATTCTGTCCTGGACTGCCGGAACTGAGGATTTGGGGATGGTATTGGGTAAGAAAGATGGGTGGAAGCCATAATTTGCCCAGAATGGTGATTGGTTGGTTGCGGTGTGTACAGAGTTATTATATGCGAATTCCGCACAAGGCAAAAGTGAGAACCAGTCATCCTGAGAAAAGGAACAAAAACACCGCAAATATTGCTCTAGCGTTTGATTAGTTCTTTCAGTCTGGCCGTTGCTTTGTGGATGGTAGGCTGTGGAAAAACAAGTCTTGATGGATAATGATTTGCAGAGGTTCCTCCAGAACTTAGAGGTGAATTGCACACCTCTGTCAGACACGATGTCCGGTAAGCCATATAGTCTGACTATCTCCTTTATAAAGACTTTTGCTGTGTCCGTAGCAGACGGTGTGCCCATCATTGGTACGAAATGTGCCATCTTGGAGAGTCGGTCTACTACAACCAAGATGGTTGTGAAATTTTCCGAGGGTGGCAGATCTACTATAAAGTCCACAGAAATGTTTTTCCACGGTTGTTCAGGGACTGGTAGTGGTCTCAACAGACCCCAAGATTTAGCGTTGGACCCCTTGTTCCGTTGGCAAGTCATACAGGAATTTACATATTCCTTGCAGTCAGACCTCAGAGTAGGCCACCACAAGGATCGTTGAACGAGCTCAGTTGTCTTCCGGACCCTAAAGTGACCGGCTAGCTGGTGGTCGTGAAAGGTCCTTAGAACCTGAACCCTGACCTGCTGAGGGACGAAGATCTTGTCTTGGTGCCACAGAAGCCCCTCCTGATTTCTTAAAGAGGAGCTTTCTTCCTCGGTGCACTGAGTAGATGCCTGCTCAATTGAAGTCCTTAAATCAGGCTGTAACAACAGAAAGTTTTGAGAAGACAGGATTGTACTGGGTGAGATTTCCTTAGGGGTATCCGGAAACATTCGAGATAAGGTGTCAGCCTTCCCATTCTTCGACCCTGGCCGGTAGGTTATATGGAAATTAAACCTAGAAAAGAACAAGGCCCATCGAGCCTGTCGGGGTCTCAACCGTTTGGCCGTGCAGAGATACTCTAAATTCTTATGATCCGTGAAGATCAAGATAGGATGGGTGGCACCTTCAAGGAGGTATCTCCATTCCTCCAAAGCGGTCTTAATTGCTAAAAGTTCACGATCCCCTACGTCATAATTCTTTTCTGGCTGACTCATCTTCCGTGAAGAGAAGGCCACGGGATGAAGCAGTGCTTTAGGACCCTGGCGTTGAGATAGTACTGCTCCTGTGGCCACCTCCGAAGCATCGACTTCCAGGACATAGGGTAGGGCAGGGTCTGGATGCTGTAAGACTGGTGCTGAGGTAAAGAAAGATTTGAGTTGATCGAAGGTGGCTTGCGCTGCTTCAGACCAAAAGAACTTGGTATGTTGGCGGGTTATCTGAGTAATAGGTGAAACAATGGTGGAAAAGTTCTTTATAAACCTTCTGTAGAAGTTGGCGAAGCCAATGAATCTCTGGACACCCTTCTTGTCGGAAGGTGCTGGCCACTCCAGGATATCCTTGACCTTCTGAGGATCCATAGCTATTCCACCAATGGTGATGATAAGCCCCAAGAATTGGATTGACGTCTTCTCGAACTCACATTTTTCGGCTTTAGCGTACAGACCGTGAATTCTGAGGATGCTCAGCACCTTTCTTACGTGCGTTCTGTGAAGTTCCAGAGAGGCAGAGAATACAAGAATGTCGTCGAGGTAGACGACAACAAAGTGGTCTAAGTACTCCCGGAAAATGTCATTTATGAAATATTGAAATGTGACTGGGGCATTGCACAGTCCAAATGGCATTACTAGATATTCGAAATGCCCGAATCTTGTTCTGAATGCTGTCTTCCACTCGTCCCCTTCCCTTATGCGGATTAGGTTGTAAGCTCCGCGTAGATCGAGCTTGGTAAAGATGCGGGCTGTGCGAAATCTCTGGAAGAGTTCGGGGATGAGGGGGAGCGGATAGCGGTTTTTAAGGGTAACCTTGTTTAGTTCCCTGTAGTCCACACAGGGTCTTAACGTCTTGTCCTTCTTCTCAACAAAGAAGATACTGGCACCGGCAGGGGATGAGGACGGGCGGATAAACTTTTTCTCAAGGTTTTCATCTATATATTGCCTCAGCGTTTCAAGTTCAGTTTCAGAAAGATGGAAAATCCGTCCGAACGGAATCTCTGCTCCTGGCAGCAACTCGATGGGGCAATCATAAGAACGATGTGGGGGTAGAGTATCGGCTTTCTTCTTGTCGAAGACGTCTAGAAAGTCCTGATAGGCTGCGGGTATACTGTGGTCCACACTAGGCGTAGTTTGAACGGACAAACAACTGGAAGCGTTCTTGGATACAGGAACGAGACAATGTTGCTGGCAGTAAGAAGAGGTAAAGAGTACTTCCTTTTTGAGCCAATCAACCTGAGGATTGTGCGCCAGGAGCCATGGGATTCCCAGAATGACAGGGAATAGAGGAGAGCTCAATACGTCAAAACGTAGGAATTCCTGATGGCCTGAATTGATAGAGGTCAGGATAGGGGCAGTTTCTAGAGTGACGTGCCCAGAGCTGGGCATTGAGCCATCGGCCAGGTGAACGGTCAGATTTTGCTTCTTCTGATAAAGAGGAATAGTAAGTCTTTTTGCCATGGCTAGATCCAGAAAGCAACTACACGCCCCAGAGTCGAGTATTGCCTGGAGATGGATTTCTTCTCCTGCCAGCTGTAATGTGATCTGAAGAGCAACATGAGCGGAGGAAGACTTGGATACTTGACAATAGACTGGCGTACGGGGAAATCGTTTCCCAGGTCTTATGGGGCAATTGTCTATGTAGTGTCCCAAGCCCCCACAGTAGAAGCAAAGATTCGCCCGTCGGCGGCGGAGTTTCTCCTCTGAAGATAATGCTGGATGGACCAGGCTAACATGCATGGAATTAGACATGGGGAGTGCTTCAGATCGTATCTGAGCAGGTCGGGAGGCTTGCATGCGTTCCGACTGGCGTTCACGTAGGCGTCTATCAAGCTTAATTGTGAGTTGAATGAGATCTTCTAGAGTTAAAGGGGTCTCTACTCTGGCTAGTTCATCTTTGAGGGAATCGGACAGCCCCAACCGATACTGAAATCTTAAGGCTGCCTCATTCCAACCTGAATCTGTGGCCCATGTGCGGAATTCCACCGTGTAATCCTCTGCAGGGCGATGGTCTTGCCGTAAGGCATGCAGAGTAGCCTCAGCAGTGGCTACCCGCAAAGGGTCGTCATATAACCGAGCCATGGTTTGAAAGAACTGTTCCACAGAGTCTATAGCAGGGTCTTTCTGTTCCAATAGGCCATGGGCCCATACTTGAGGGTCACCACTCAGTAGTGAAATGATGAACCCCACTTTCATTGATTCAATGGAAAAAGTCCGTGGCTGCAAGTCCAGGTACAGATAACAGGCGTTTCTAAAGGCCCTGAACTTCTTCCGATCTCCAGAAAAGCGTTCAGGTGTGGGTACTCGTGGCTCCGGAGAGGGCATCACCGCAGTAGGAGGAGTCACAGGTGAGCTGTCTGAGGAACAATCCGGAACGTTGAGGACCGGTGTGGTTGGTAGATGCAGCAGGCGGCCCTCTAATTGGGAGTGTTCCTCCCACAGTCTCTGGATGGCCTGAGAGAGAGCCGTGACGTGCTGGTGTATACTGTCAGGAACTTGGTAGAAGGCCGAGATGCTAGGAGGGCTCCCCTTGCGGCCGAGCGCAGCACACCACTGAGGGTGACACAGCAGGTATGGTGCCCACAGAAGCACGGGTGCCTGGTAGCTGGAACTGGAGACAGGCGTGCTTGGATGGTCCAGGAAGCAGGGACCGGCGGACAGACTTGATAGCAGAGCCAGGAGCCAGGCCAGGGGTCAACACAGGAAGTCAGTCCAGGATCAGAGTCAAGTTCAGGGAGTAAGATAAACAAGTCCAGTAGCCAAGCCAGGATCAGATTAGGGCTGGGCGATTTTCCCCCCCAAAAAAATCTGCGATTTTTTTATAAAAAACTCGATTTACGATTCGATTCGATTTTTTTTTATTATATTAATTAAAGTGCATCAACAAACCCTTTCTCTAACTGCAAAGTCAGTGTGCAACAAACACACAATATAATCCAGCGCTCATGGAACATACATTATTAACTATTGAAAACTCTTGAAACTCTGTGTGTGATTCCTTCTGTCCCAGCCTTGCTGCGATCCTGGCTCTGCATCCTTTTGGGTTGGAGGGCCCTCCACACGCTGGTCTGCCTGTTGTCCATCATTCAAGGTACTGTGCTCACACGGAGATCATGCCACAGGCTTTGTTTTGACTTTTTTAACCCCTCCTTGCTCCACGGATGTCACTGCAAGTTTAACAAGTTTGTCACCACTGGCAACTGGAGAGTTAAGATTCATTTGCCCTCTGCACATTTGGGATTGGATCCCTCTCTTTATTGTGATAAATGGACTAAGCTTTTTTATCAATTCTTCAAGAGTTTTCAATAGTTAATAATGTATGTTCCATGAGCGCTGGATTATATTGTGTGCATGTTGTGTATTTTGTACTTCTGGGTACGGATTTTTTCTTGCTGCGCTGGATCCTGTTTTTTCCCCCTTTTGGATACTTTGTACTTCCCAAAATATTTGGGATTTTTTTCTTATTATTATTATTATCATCCATTATATTTTTTCTTTATCCACCAATTTAGCGCTTGTGACCTTTTGTTGTTTTTTGCAGTGTGCAACAAAGATTGTTAAACATCCAAATTATTAATACTGTATTTGGATTTAGCTAATAAAACAACAAAAAATCCTGAGGTTACTCTTAGTTGAATTGAACTGTGCCCAATGCCTCACTGTGCCCAATGTCTCACTGTGCCCAATGCCTCACTGTGTCCAATGCCTCACTGTGTCCAATGCCTCACTGTGCCCAATGCCTCACTGTACCCGTGTCTCACTGTGCCCGTGCCTCACTGTGCCCGTGCCTCACTGTGTCCGTGCTTCAATCACTGTGCCCGTACCTGATGCAGATTTTCATGGTATACGGATTTTACTGCTACACCGGTGGCCATTCCAGTATTCAAAAGCCGCGCCTCCTCCTCGTCTGTGATAGGCGGAACACTCAATTTCCCAGCATTCAGTGTTCCGCCTATCATGGTCATCCTCATAACACAGATGAGGATGAGAGGATGTCCGTGATAGGCTGAATACTGCCTGCTGTGAAATTGAGTGTTCCGCCTATCACAGACGACGAGGACTCGGGAGGCGCGGCTTTTGAACACTGCAATGGCCGCCGTCTGTCTGCATGACACGCTGATCAGGTAGGCAGACGGCGGCTGCAGCGAGTAGATGTAATTGGGGTAACGCTGCCCAGTGCCATTCCGGATACGCCCCCTGCAGTCCTGCTACGGAAACTTTGAAGGGAAGGAAAAAAAAAAAATCTAAAAAAATCGATTTTCTTCAAAACTGAATCGATTTGAGCTCAAAACTCGATTCAAGATTAAAATCGATTTTTTTCCCAGCCCTAGATCAGATGCAGGAAGCAGGCAGAGAGAAGTCAGATGCAAAGCCAAGGATCAAGCCAGGGGGTCAGAAGGATCAGGTCAGGATAGCCGAGTCGGTACACGGATCAGGAACAGCAGATTCACAGGACACAGGAACGCAGACAAGCTGAAGATACACCAGCGATGCACCACTGTCAGCAGTGGGTTTAAATAGGCCGGGCATCATTACGCCGTGCGTGCGCCATTGCGCATGTGCGTGCGCCATTGCGCATGTGCGTGCACATCGTCACGGCGCGTTCGCCTAACCATGGTGCCGCGCATCCTTGTGTGCGCATGCGCATCAAGGCGTCTATTTCCCTGATAACATCTCAACCACCTATTACACTTTTGAAGGCCCTGGAGCACCAGGACAAAAGAAACGCCCACAAAGTGACCCCATTTTGGAAAGCTAACACCCCAATGTATAATCTATGAGGCATAATGAGTCTTTTGAACGGTTCATTTTTTACCAGAAGTTTTTGGAAACTGTGGAAAAAAAATGAAAACGCATTTTTTTTTACACAAAGTTGTCCATTTACAAGATATTTCAAACACATAGCATGCACATAGCAAAAATTACACCCCAAAATACATTCTGCTACTCCTCCTGAGTATAACGATACCACATGTGTGAGACTTTTACACAGCCTGTCCACATACAGAGGCCCAACGCTGAAGTAGCACCGTCAGGCGTTCTAGGAGCATAAATTACACATCTCATTTCTCAACCACCTATTACACTTTTGAAGGCCCTGGAGCACCAGGACAATATAAACCCCCACAAAGTGACCCCATTTTGGAAAGCTAACACCCCAACGTATAATCTATGAGGCATAATGAGTCTTTTGAACGGTTCATTTTTTACCAGAAGTTTTTGGAAACTGTGGAAAAAAATGAAAAACGCATTTTTTTTTTACACAAAGTTGTCCATTTATAAGATATTTCCAACACATAGCATGCACATAGCAAAAATTACACCCCAAAATACATTCTGCTACTCCTCCTGAGTATAACGATACCACATGTGTGAGACTTTTACACAGCCTGGCCACATACAGAGGCCCAACATGCAAGGAACACCATCAGGTGTTCTAGGGACACATAACATGCACATACCAAGAATTACACCGCAAAATACATTCTGCTGAGCAAAGGGTAAACAAAAGATTACCTGTGATTTTAGAAGCGCAGTTGTCCACAGGAGGATAGCACTGGTCCAGGCAGCAGGCAGGGACTTGGTCAGCTAAAGCGAATGCAATTGTCCAGGCAACAGGCAGGAATACTGTCCATAGTTCGTACAGGCAGCAGGCAGGGATACTGTCCATATACAGTCCAGGGTCAGTGCAAGCATAGATTGTCAGCAGTGCCAAAATATTGGTCCTGGTAGTAGGCAGGTCCATGTGGTGTGGTCAGTTCATGCAACAGGCAGAGGCATGATGGCATAGGTCCTACAGGCAGCAGGCAGAAGTAGGGCCTCGTTCAGGACTGAATGGGGACAGGGGTAGAGGCTTCTCCCACCCAAATCTCTTTGAAGCCTCCGAGTCTCCAGACCCTAATCTAGGAATGAGAAAACAAAAACAATTGTTTTCTTCATCCAGAAAAACAATTCTGGAGCCCCTCACGTATGTGAGACCCCTGTGTTCCCACTAGTTCCCACATGAATCCCACTAGTCCACTGGCAGGGTAAAAGATCAGTCCAAGAGGCAGGCAAAAAGCATGGTCAAACATTCCAGGGTCAGTTCCATATCAGGCAGAGGTATGTACAGAATCGGTAGGCAGAAGCGTGGTCGAATAACAGTCCACGGTCAGTTCCAGATCAGGCAGAGGTATGAACAGAATCGGTTGGCAGAAGCATAGTCGAATAGCAAGCCAGGGCCAGTTACAGAGCAAGCAGAGGCATAAGGGGTGTGAAGATAAATGGCAGGAAGTGAACTAATAATTTAGTTTGGTATGGTAACGGCAGAAACAATCAATCATGCAGAGGCCTGGTTCTGAAGGACATTGGGCACAATAATAAATGGTGTCTCTTCTCTCTCCTCTTTTGGTGCACACCCGAAATTTTTTCTGCCGTTTTTGGCCTGTTGGTCTGGGAGGGATTTTATCTGAGAAGTGGTGCTCGGAGAGTAGGCTAATCACATCGGATCTAATGTTTACTGGTGGGCTGTTCGGGTATAAAAGGGCAGTGGTGATTTCCTCCTGGAAGAAAAGGAAGGATTTGGGTCTTTCAGTGGATTTCTGATAGATTACATAGGAGTTGTACATGGCCTAATTAAACAAATAAATTGAAACTTTTTTATACCACTGGTATGTTCTTCTTGTGGAAAGATAGGGTTCGAGCATCTGGTCGTTGAAGTACACACCCCCCATGAACTTATTGTATTCGTAGATGCATGCTGGTTTTTGGATCCGGCCATTCCTCCTGGCGATCTCAACAAATTCATTGTTGTGGATGGAAGAAAGCACGTACACATCCCTTCTGTCCCTCCACTTCACAGCCAGAATTTCCTCATTGCGTAAACTCGCCGTCTCCCCTCTTCTTAATTTTTTGTTGACCAGGCTTTGAGGAAAGCCCTTCCGGTTCATCCGTACGGTGCTGCATGCTGGAGTGTTCTTTCTGTAAAGGTTTCGGAACAGGGGCAAACTTGTATAAAAGTTGTCCACATACAAGTGGTAGCCTTTCTCCAGAAGTGGGTTTATAAGTTCCCAAACTACTTTCCCACTGGTTTCTATATAGTCTGGGCAATTAGGGGGGTGCAGTTGGGTGTCCTTCCCTTCATATACAATGAATGCATACACATACCCTGTGGCTCGGTCACACAATTTATAGAGCTTCACCCCATAGCGGGCCCTTTTGCTGGGTATAAATTGTTTTATGCCCAGCCTGCCAGAAAATTTTATAAGAAGGGACTCATCCACGCATATGTGTTGGTCTGGGGTAAACAACTGGTTTCAGAAAAATAATTTAGTAGCGGCCGAATTTTATAAAGCTTATCAAACTTTGGGTCATTTCGGGGAGGGCACTGGGTATTGTCATTGTAGTGTAGGAATCTCATAATCATGAGATATCTGGTCCTGGGCATTACTGAGGAAAAGATGGGCATGTGGTAGATGGGGCGGGTTGACCAATATGAACGTAATTCATTTTTTCCGTTTAGTCCCATGCAGAATGTGAGGCCCAAAAAAATTCTCAACTCCTCCACTGTAAGGGCTCTCCACTCGTAGGGACGGGCATAATAGGATGTTGGGTTGCTTGCTATGGACTCCTGGCTGGGCAGTGAAAGGGGGAATGTTGGCTTCTCCTGAATTAGGAGGAAGCCACAATGGGTTCTGAAGGGAATAGGGAAGGCTGGCATGGGACCTAACTCTTTGGAACTAAGATAACACCCCACTGGTACGTGGCCTTGCTTGCCTGGTGGATGGCACTGCGGTGCTGGTGGATGGCACTGCCTCCTCAGCAGAACGCCTTCGTCTGGTGGGCGGGCCCTCCTCCTCCTCCTCTTCTGAGGCTATCAGTGTTCCACTGCTTAGGACAGGCTCGTAGTCCACGTCAGACTCATAGTCTGAACTTGCAGAGGAATCCGAATCAGAGAGCTCCCGTTGCTCTCGTCAGCCGCAAGAATATTGTATGCCTCCTCGGCTGAAAATAATCTTCTAGCCATTGTTGGCACTGAAGACAGGTGGCACTGATACGTGGCACTGATGACACTGATACGTGGCACTGATGACACTGATCCGTGGCACTGATGACACTGATCCGTGGCACTGACAGGTGGCACTGATGGCACTGGCAGATGGGACTGGCAGATGGCACTGGCAGATGGCACTGGCAGATGGGACTGGCAGGTGGCACTGGCAGATGGCAGGCACTGTGTTTTTTTACTGTGTGTGTGTGTTTTCACTCACTAGCTGCAGCACAGGTCGCTCTCCCTCCTCACACGCGGTCTCTGTGTGAGGAGAGAAAGCCGGCAATGAGAGATGATCTCATATGTTTACATTTGAGATCATCTCTCATTGGACAGGAGGATCGAGTGCTAAATGGCCTCTCTGATTGGCCATTCAGCACGATCTGTGATTGGCTGTGTCCAAGGGACACGGCCAACACAGTTTTTCCCCGATGCGCGCTCGAGGGAGCGCGCAGGGAGAATGTAAACAGAAGGACGTCCAGGGGACGTCCTCCCGGCAGTTCAGGTCCGCGCTGCAGCCGTCTTTCGGCTATAGCGCGGATCTGAAGTGGTTAATACAATTATGCTACGCACAATAATACAACAGATAAAACCCACAGAGGCAACTGTACTACTGTATAAGTAAGTATAACCATTAACCCCCTTGGCGGTATTCCCGAGTCTGGCTCGGGGTGAGTTTTTAATGCTAAGAGCGGTAACCCCGAGCCAGACTCGGGCTGCATCGCAGTATCCAGGGGAAGATACTTACCTTGTTTCCTGGATCCTGCTATGGCTCCCCGCAGTGTGTGCGAGCCGTGTCTCACTCGATCCACACTGCTGAGTGCCGAGCTCCGTTCCCTGCGACGTTGCGGCGCACGGGGACGGAGTTCGGCGCCAAATTCAAAAAGTGAAAAACACAATATAGATACAGTATACTGTAATCTTACTGATTACTGTATCAAATAATTACACATCCCCTTTGTCCCTAGTGGTTTGTCCAGTGCCCTGCATGCACTTATATATTATAAAAACTGTTCTCTCTGCCTGGAAACTGGAGATTGTCCATAGCAACCAAAAAAAGGGTCCCTTTATGTCAAAAGTGGTTTTAGACCAGCTAAAAACCAGCGATAATAAATTAGAATCACTTGCAGAATTGAGCGATAGTGATTTGTGGGGAAATTCGTCATCAAACACTAAATCTAATGACAGCGACAATTCTGCAACTGAGCAAATTTCTGTGTGTTTGATTTGATTACATTATTGAATCATTTTTATTATAATTACATTATTATTTGTTATAATTATTTATAGTTATTTATTATATTATAATTTATGATTTTGTGTTTCAAACTTTATCATACCCGGGATGTCTACTAGAGTCTTGTTTGGTCAGGTTTAAGTAAGTAATTACTAAGAATTGCAGGCTTACAATGCATAACACCAAATTTCCATGCAAAATAATTGTACCGCTTTTGGTACATAATTCCAGACAGAATCATACCGCCAGGGAGGTTAGAAAGAAAAGAAGAAACTGCGCTAGGATTTGAAACTGGCAATTATATAAAATGCCTCAGTATCGGTTCTGTGCAGCTACTAACCTGAAAACATAATCAGTGAAAACTTAATAGAAAAAATATATATAGTAGCGCTAAACTCAAGACTAGATAAAGTGGACAAAGAGGTTTAGTCGTGCTTGTTCCACAACACATATAGTGCATAACTCCCCTATTAGCAAATGAACTAATAAATGGTAGTGAATAATCCTGAAAAATAAAATAAAATAAAAATATACCAAAAATTGATACGGTAATAACTCACAAAGTGCATGCAAATTAATATAAATAAACAAACATGTATAAAGTGTCTTCCAAATATGACACCCTAAAGCATCAGTTCATAAGTGCAAAAAAACTGTTTAAAGTCCAACTGTGTACTGTGATGAAACACCCGTGCACAAAACAATTGAATTCCAAATCTCCACCGTGTTGTCTGAAGACAGGAGTGACATCCACCACCACAAGCAAGTCAGCTGCTTACCAGAGATAGTTGGCCCCCTGTTACGGAGGACCTAAACCGCATGTAAACAATCCCAGCTAGGTAGTAATAACTTCTATGGCCACCTCTTCAATCAGCAAGATTCGTAGAGCTGTTTGCAGGTCTGGCCGGCGTTGATCTTCCCAGCGAAGGAGATGGTGGGGATGGTCGTGTTCAGCTCATGAACGATGCGATCATCGATCGTCCTCATCACCCGGATGATTTCCTGGAACTCCGTGAAATCCTCACGCCGAGACTAAGGAACAGTCTGACCCGCTAGCGTGACTTTCATGGGACTTGAGCCTGTCTGTATTCGTCTTAGGCTAACCCTCTTGCGGTTTGCTAACCAAAGGAGTAGTGAGCCTCGGGCTTTTATGTTTTTATATTATTTTTTACATTTTTAATAACAGCGATTTACGCTATGGAAGCTGTTTTTGGTTCATTCCTGAGGAACTGAAAGGTTTCTTAGCCGGGAGGTAACGATCAGCAGTGAAGAGTTCTACAACACTCTAAGGAGCAGAGGAACGATCATTGGAAAGTGTGAGAGGTGCCTTTCACCCCTGCAGGGGTACGTCAATCTGGTTAATGGGGACCCATTAGAGGGGGGAGCACCAAAGTCACCTTTTATGCATGACTGAGGATTCACTCATCGGCAACATAATATCACCAAAAGTCACTGAAAAGCAAGATCTAAGGATATCTGAACTTTTCTCTCTTTTGTGTTATTGATTCATTCATGAGGAAGATCTCACTGAGGACAGTGACAGGGGACTTACTTTTACTGTGATTATGCAGTTAACAATTGTATGAACATTTTGTATGTATTGGATGATTACACCTGCTGAGTTAATCTTTTCACAGGCAGTATACCTGATCACTTGGCAGCTCCTACCTGGGGCAGTGACCAGGGGACTCACATTTTGGTTTATTTAATTTTTAATGGATGTGCAAGTAGATCACATTCCTACATTGTAGTTGGATCTTATGATTGCTACCACCATATAGTCCATATATATTTTTTCAAAACTTTATTTATTTTCACTTTTTGCGCACAGATAAGTGTGGAACACTAAATAGCCGGTACACCAAAATACTGGACAGTTCACAGGTATCACACAGACTGCTAAGGACAAGCAGCAGACACCGGCAGGGTGTTCACTAAATTCATAATGGTGTCATTTTATTTTATTTTAATAAATGGTTAGAAGGTTTATCACTTTACCCACTAGTAGCACAGATACACAGGGTTACTTACCTGAGCTCTCATGGAATTAACCCTTTTCCCATTCCCACCACTTATATCAGAGCGGCTTTTACATTGCCTTATCAGTCTGGCTTAGGAAGGGAATTGCACACCGGGGGGACTACCCTATGATATAAAAGGGGCCCATCACGGCACCCCATTCAGCTCTTATAAACACCACCCATTAGCAGCGCCACCACCCCCTACCCTATACATAATACATTTACCAGTAACCTGTCTTTTGACAGATTATAACAGGGGGGGCAGCAGCTCAATTGAGTCCATTTAGCGCAGAGAATCACTAATTTACAACCCTTGTAGTAACAGCTCCTTGCCAACGCAAGTGGTAGCACAGCAACTCTTGTACTCACCGTTGCCAACATCACAACATTGCAGGCACACTCCTGGAACGGCAAGTCTCTGGAACAGCATAGTACAGTCTTTACAGCCAGCACTGTACAGCAGTTCCCCTTACTATCTAAATTTCCCCTGCAAACAGTCACTCTGCACAGCTCAGATAGCTCCAACTGTCCACATGCTCTCTCCTCAGGATGGGTTCTCTCTCTCCCCATCCCCTTTGACCAGTGGGTGGCCCCAGCCCCCAGCTTTCTGCCAACACGTATCTTTTTCAGCATTCCGTCTCCTACACAAGGGCCACCACTCCCTCTGTACTGGGGACAATTTCCAGTTGAGCCCTGTCCACAATGCAGAAAATCAACAAACTGCAACAATGGGGGAACATTTTTGTGGTAAGCTAAAGGAGCCACAGACCAGGCTACACAAGTATTAAATATTCATAAATACTATGTATAAATAAGAAAATTCCACCAAATTGAGACAAAAGACCTAGTCATGAGACATGATGATTTTTACCATTAAAACAAACTCTACAATGAGCTTATCTTCAGCCAGCAGAGTAATGAGGCAAATTGCATTGCTGTATTTAAGAGAAACGCTGATTTAAATTTTCACGTATGGTTAAGACATTCACACATCCTCATACAATTTAAGAATACCAATAGCTATTTCTCATAAAAGTAGTTTGAATTGAGTATGTTACTAATAACACATTTACAGTAATTTGTATTTTATGTACTCATTTATGGGTGACAACGCATTTGCTTGGAAAACTGAAAATTTATTATCAAATACTTACCGTAATTTTCCTTTCCTGATGGCAGCATACTATAAATTTTGGCTCTGGGCTCTCAGCCATGTTCCGTAACTAGCCTACTCCAAGCATTGGGAGGGACTCCTGCTGCCATGGAGCATATCAGGAAAGGAAAATTACGGTAAGTATTTGATAATAAATTTTCCGTTTTCGTGACATGCTCCATGGCAGCATACGTGTGGGAAATAACTCGCCAAACACACCCGGGCGGGCAAAATGCTGAGGCAAGAAAAAAAGATTTATTTAACACTGTCAACAGACAGAACTTGTAAACCAAAATTCAGTGATGATAAGGCAGCTGGTTCGACACAATAGTGGGAAACAAAAGTATTAATAGATGACCAAGAGGCCGCACTGCATATGTCAGGTGCGACATGACGAGAGGCTGCCCAAGAAGTAGAGATGCTCCGGGTTGAGTGCGCAGTTACTGCCTCTGGAGGAGCCAAACCTTTTGCTTTGTAAGCCCTTTGGATGGTCTGAACTATCCATACAGCAATAGATCTGATTGAGGCCCGTTTTCCTCTGTTCTTTCCGTGAAGAAGAATGAAAAGAAAGTCTGTTTGTCTGAAAGACTCTGTCATTTCCAAGTATTGATTTAATGTGTGGCCCACATCAAGGGGATGAACATCTTGACCTTCAGAATTTCCAAAAGTGGGCAATACAATTTCCTGATTTTCATGAAAGATAGATGTAACTTTCGGGTTTGAACCCAGCATGAGAATTAATACTGCTCTATCTGGGAAAAAGGTCAGGAAAGGCTCTTTTGAACCCAAGTTTCTGATATCAGACACTCTTTTAGCTGAGGTGACCGCTACTAGGAAGACGGTCTTGAGAGTAAGATCTTTTGCCGAAAGAGGTTTTTCAGGATCTGTGCTGAGTGTGGTAAGATAGTCCAGTACAAGAGGCAGGTCCCATTTGGGGAACCTCGGTTTTCTCTGTGGTCTAAGTCTGACAGCACCCTTAAAGAACTGGCGAATCAGGGGATGATTGGCCCAAGAGATTCCTGTAAATGCTGAGATGGCTGAGATTTGCACTCGAAGAAAGCTTACTGCTAAAGGCAAGTCCAAACCTGTTTGTAAGAAACTAAGTACATTCTGGACTTCTGGAGAATTACAGGAATTAGCCTTGGAAGACATATGATCTATAAATTTTGACCAGATACGCTCATAAACTTTGTTGGTGCTATTTCTTCTAGCGTTAAGGAGAGTCAACATGGCTTCTTCTGGACATCCTAAGGCTTCCAGCCTTCCCCTCTCAAGAACCATACCCTGAGGTGCAGGTGAGCTGGGCATGGGTGCAACGTTGTGCTCTGAGATAGGAGATCCGGTCTGAGGGGTAGAGGGATTGAGTCCCGATAACTGAGTGAAGTCAAGAGAGAGAACCATGGCCTATTGGGCCAAAATGGAATTACTGCTATGATTTCTACTCTCTCCACTCTGAGTCTGTGAAGGAATTGAAGTATCACAGGTACTGGAGGAAAGGCATAAGCCTGACTGAATTTCCACCGGTCTGTGAGAGCATCTATCCCGTAGGCTTGGGGATCCCGAGACCTCGAGTAATACTTGATCAGCTTGTGGTTGCACGGGGACGCAAACAGATCCACTTCTGGAGACACTCCCAGAGTTAGAAGCCAATTGAATACCTCTATGTGTAGAGATCATTCGTTGTTGTTCATTTGACTTCGTGATAGAAAGTCCGCTTGAACATTCTGGACCCCCGGAATGTACACTGCAGAGATGTTGCATAGGTACTTCTGGGCACAGTTCATGATTGGTTCTACTTCCCGGAGTAAGGACCAGCTGCGAGTACCACCCTGCTTCCTTATGTAAGCAACTGCGGTTGTGTTGTCCATCCTGAGCATCACAGAAGAATCTCTCAACAGATGACGGAAGAACATGAGCGCCTAGAAGGCAGCCCGCAACTCCAGTATGTTGGACACAATTCCTTGGGACGGTGTGTTCCACCTGCCCTGGGCTATTTCCGACAGGCAATGAGCGCCCTACCCCTGATTGCTGGCATCCGAAGTTACAGTAATCCAAGTGATGGGACGGATTGTGTGACAGTTGCGGAGATTCTTCCCCTGAAGCCACCAAAGAAGAGATTCTCTCATGGATGAAGTGAGCCTGATGCGTTGACTCTTGCTGGGGGAGGCCCATTGCTGGAGGAACCCCTTCTGGAATGGGCGAGTGTGCCACTGAGCCCACCTCACCATAGGGATGGTGGCTGTCATGGTGCCGATTACCTTCAGGCATTGAAGAGCAGACAGGTGAGAGGAAGCAAGTGTTGCGCGGATCCTGTCCCGGATTGCTGCAAACTTTTCCTCGGGCAATGAAATGGTGCCGTCTATTGTGTTGAAGAGGGCACCTAGAAACACAAGGGACTGTGTTGGAATGAGATGACTCTTCTCCAAATTCAGGAGCCAGCCGAATTCTTGGAGAGTGGCGGTTACTAGATTCTTGCGTTCCAAGAGTTGACATCTGTCTTGAGCTAGAAGTAAGAGGTCGTCTAGGTAGTGATGAAGATGAACTCCTTTCACTCGGAGCAGAGCCACAATGGCTAACAGAACCTTGGAGAACACACAAGGTGATGTCGTGAGACCAAAAGGTAGGCAGGTGAACTGTAAGTGCATGTATGCCCATCATTAGAAGTGGGTGGATGAAGGGAGGTATTCTAATGGTGGGCATACCCACCGATCAATCTCTTTTTTTCGTTCAGCCAACAGGCTGCATGGAAAAAAAGATTACAATACATGTCCAACAAGGACCAGCAACGTACTGGTATGTTGCTGGACTTTGAATGTTTATACCAGAATGATGCCTACAGCAAAGCGGAGGTACTTTTGATAGTCTGCAGCCACTGGAACGTGGAAATATGCATCCTTCAGATCTATTGACACTAACCAATCTCCTGGATGGACTGACTGCTGGATTGTCAATAGTGACTCCATTTTGAATCTTTCTTTCCGTATAAATCGGTTGAGATGCGTTAGGTCTATTACTGGTCTCCAGGTACCGTTCTTTTTCTGTACCGTGAACAACGGGGAGTACATGCCTTCTCCTCGTTCACCCTCTGGAACAGTAATGACTGCGCCTTGAGTTAATAAAGAGCTTACGTAACGTTTCTTTTCTTCTGCACTTGGAAGACTTGTGGGTATGTATCTGAGCCTGGGGGTGCTGTTGAAGACCCACGTGTGGCCTGAAGAGACCGTCCTGATGGTCCAAAAATCTTGAATTGAGGCCGCCCAAACATGCCGGAAATGGAGGAGACGTGCCCCCACCTGACATGTTTGAACGGGCCCAATTTCAAAAAGACTTCGTAGACTCCCGACTACCAGACGGAGTACTTTTAGTTGGTTTCCTGAAAGAGGACTGTCTGGATTTCCAGGTCCTTGAAAATTCACGACCAGGTCTGTAGCTGCGTGCTTCCCTTGCACGATCTGTATTCTGTGCCCTCGAAAAGGTGCGTTTCTGGTTCTGCAAACGCATGTCCTGAGGGAGGAACCCCGACTTACCACCCGTGGCCCGGGAAATGGCATTATGGAGTTTATTGCCAAAGAGAGAGGAGCCCACAAAGGGAATGCGGCACCAAGCTTGTTTTGAAGCTGGATCCGCCGACCAGGGACGGAGCCATAAAGCACGGCGTGCGGTAACCGCTGACAACATTACTCGAGCCACTAGGCAAATAACATCAATAGAGGCCTCCCCCAAAAAGGCAGATGCTAGCCTGATTTCCTGAATAGGAGAGCTTTTCGCCATTTCTTCAGAGATGCTTCTGAGGGAATTATCCACATTGTCTGACCATGCTTCTAGGGCTTTTGAGATAGCTGCTAAAGCCAAAATTGGTTTACAGACTGAACCTGCTGTCAGATAGATTCACTTCAGGTCTGAGTCAATCCGTCTCTCTAGAGGATCTTTGAATGAGACCGTATCTTCCAGAGGAAGGGTTACATATCTAACCAAACGCATTAAAGCTGCATCAACCATGGGAGCTGAATCAAGGTGTTTTACCTCTTCTACCTTAAAAGGATATAATTTTGCAATTTTGCACTGCATAGAACTTTTCTTGTCCATTTTACCCCATTCTTCTGAGATAATGGCACCCACTTCCGTGACAAACGGGAAATAATGTCGCTCTTTACTGAGCTGAAAAAGTTTCCTTTGTTTGGGAGGAGATATAACTGAATCTTCCCATTTCAGAACTTCTCTAACTGCTTTCACTAAAGCAGGAACTAAGGCATAATCAAACCCCAACCCAGGATCATCCACATCCGAACCACTTTCTGAGGGAGGAGCTGAGGGATGGCTGGGTTGAGAGATTTCCAGAGTCTCATGCACCTGTCCCTGTTCAAGTGGGTCTGGAGGAGAATCATGCTGTATTCTAGCATCTTTCTGTAGTAGCGACTCGTTTACGACCCGCTTAACCAATGCTTCCAGGTGTTTATCTGCACCTTCCCTCTCATTGGCTGCCTTTGAAAAACAATGATCACAAAAGGATTTGCTGGCAGGAATCGGAGCCCTGCACCCCCAACATGGTCTCTCTGACCTCTTGCTGTGAGATGAGGGGGTGTGAGAAGTGTCTCTACTGGGACGTCCGGATCTAGAAGAATCATGGTGTCTAGAGCCAGAAGAGTGCCGGTGGTGTGATTTAGAGGTACCGCTACGTGTGCGGGAACTACTCTGTTGTTCAGACCTAGAAGAGCTGAAAGGAAAGAAAGTATAGAGAGAGAGAGACAAAAGGCACAAGGTCAAATAAAGCCCTACACTCCACTCTCATCCCCCCTCAGCAGGCAGTATAAAGGAAGAATCCCAGTCTTACCTACTGCAAGAGGGTTTGCCACCAGGAGGCAGTGAAGAGTCCATGGCTATTCAGGGAGACACTGCAGGTGGGAACAGCAAACAATCAGATTCCAGCAAAGGAACAAGTGAAACAAATTCAGATCCTTCTGAACAAACACTTACCTGGGGTAAGCTCTGCAGGTGCTCAGGGAAGTCACCGCTATGCCCACGATCATTCCCGGCATTTATAGGCTTCCCCGGGCTTTTAAAATTAGCGCCGTGTGACGTCACGGCTGCGACAGGCCCGGGATACTCGCGCGCATGCGCGAACCAGGCCTCGCTTTCGTTCCCGGGCCGCGCATGCGCAGACCGCGGATGAACCAGGAAGAGGGAGCGGCAGCTGGAACGCACAGGGAACCAGCCGCTTACTAGGGATATACTGACCACGAAGAAAACAATGCAGATACAATACAACAAACCCAAACACTGCTGCCATGAAGGCGATACAGCTTACCACCACCTACGATCGATTCGGCCAGGGACACTGCATCCAAACACACACCGGGCTTTCAGCACACTGCTAGGTAATCAGGCCTGTGCACGCTCATCTCTCCAATGAAAGATATAATCCAGCTCTTCAGCGCTACTCTGCCATACACTCAGGGCCGGCCCTACCATGGGACCCGATGGGACCATGGTCCCAGGCGGCACTTTAAGAGGGGCGGCAACAGGGGCGCACTGCCTGAGGACAGGGCCGGATTCCCCACAAGGCCACAGAGGCCAGGCCTCGGGGCGGCAGTGAATGCAGGGGCGGCGCCGCGGCACCCCCCCCCCTCTTCCGCTGCAGAGGAGAGAGGAGGGGGGAGAGGTGAGATGTGTCAGGACTTTCGGTAGAAACCCCCCCCCCGCTCCTCAATCCAATCCGCATGGCAGAGGAAGGGAGGGAAAGAGGTGAGATGTCTCTACACAGGCTGCTGGAACTCTGTTAACACAGGTCACGGCCGCCACTCACTTCCCGTTGTGCAGCCGTGCCTGTTGTCAGCTCCAGGGGGAGGGCTGCAGGACTGAGCTATGTCTCGTCTCACACATAGCTTAGCCTCAGAGCACACTGGCGCTGACATCCCTCTCTCTGCACAGACAGAGGAGAGATAGAGCTCTGATCCTCCTCCTTCTGAGTCTGCCCCACCCACACTCCCATGTGAGGGCACTGGGCAGGAAGTTTGAACCCAGAAAAGTGTCAGACAGCCAGCACCTCAGCCTCCATCCTGGTAAGCTCACCCTCTCTCCTGCCTCCCAGTGTATAAAAAGGGGTGCTCTGTGGACTTTGTTAAAGGGGAGGGGGGCAGGCTTTGGTGAGCAGAGACCCCCTTTACACCAGAGTCCACAGCATGCCCCCTTAAATCAAGTTTCCCAGAACACCCCTTAAATTAGGGTTCCCGTTTACATTAGAGTCCACAGAGCTCCCCCTTACAGTGTAAGTGGAAATTCTGTGCGGACTCTGATGTAAGGGGGGCCTCTGTGCGGACTCTGATGTAAGGGGGGCCTCTGTGCAGACTCTGATGTAAGGGGGGCCTCTCTGCAGACTCTAATGTAAGGGGGCCTCTGTGCGGACTCTGATGTAAGGGGGGGCTCTGTACAGACTCTGATGTAAGGGGGGCTCTGTGCAGACTCTGATGTAAGAGGGGCTCTGTGTGGACTCTGATGTAAGAGGGGGCCTCTGTGCGGACTCTGATGTAAGAGGGGGCCTCTGTGCGGACTCTGTTGTAAGGGGGGGGCTCTGTACGGACTCTGATGTAAGGGGGGTCTCTGTGCGGACTCTGATGTAAGAGGGACCTCTGTGCGGACTCTGATGTAAGGGGGACCTCTGTGCGGACTCTGATGTAAGGGGGACCTCTGTGCGGACTCTGATGTAAGGGGGACCTCTGTGCGGACTCTGATGTAAGGGGGACCTCTGTGCGGACTCTGATGTAAGGGGGACCTCTGTGCGGACTCTGATGTAAGGGGGGGCTCTGTGCGGACTCTGATGTAAGGGGGGCTCTGTGCGGACTCTGATGTAAGGGGGGGCTCTGTGCGGACTCTGATGTAAGGGGGGGCTCTGTGCGGACTCTGATGTAAGGGGGGCTCTGTGCGGACTCTGATGTAAGGGGGGCTCTGTGCGGACTCTGATGTAAGGGGGGGCTCTGTGCGGACTCTGATGTAAGAGGGGGCTCTGTGAAGACTCTGATGTAATGTAAGGGGGGGCTCTGTGCAGACTCTGATGTAAGGGGGGCCTCTGTGCGGACTCTGATGTAAGGGGGGCTCTGATGTAATTTGGACCTTTGGCAGCAACCCAGCAACCCCCCCCCACTTCTCAATTCGAGGGGCAGAAGAGGAGGGGAGAGATGAGAGGAGAGGTCACTTGGACTTTTCCGGCCAGCACATCTCCCCCCCCCCAGTTCTCAACCCGTCAACCCGCGGCATTGGGGCGGCAAAAGGGAGGACCCGGCCTTGGGGCGGCAAAGGGAATAAATCCGGGCCTGCCTGAGGACCTGGGTTTCCCTCCATCTAGTGTGCATTGTCAATGTCATACTGTACTGCATCGCCGGCGCCGCTGTCACTGGCCGCAGTGGCAAGACGCACTTCAAGGGTCTCTCCAGCGGCCCCTGCTTCACTGCCCAAACTGGTTGCTAGCTGCGGCCCGCTTTGTGTCTAGCAACCAGTGACGTAAGGAGAGAGAGGCCCATCATTCATTGCAGAGAGTATTTCACTTCCTCCTCCTCCGCTAGCTCCACCCACCTCCTCCCTGTATGTAACAGCATGAGATCGGAGCGGCTGTGTGTGTGGAGAGAGAGCAGCTGCGGGCTCTTCTCCCCCCTCCTTCTCCTCCTCATGCTGCTGTTCCTAGGACAGCCACCGCTATGTTTCTTCCCCCTTTTCCTCCCATTGGCCAGGGAAAAAAACTAAAAGGAGAAAAGAGGATTATGGGATATGTAGTGCAAATGGCTGGCCCATTGCAATTCTAGGGGGGAAACTGCAGCCCCCAGCATGCCCATCTGAAGGGAAGGGAGAGAGAGCCAGGCTGAGTGACAGGCTGCATCTGGTGACAGGCATCAGTGACAAGTGACAGGCTGCATCTGGTGACAGGCATCGGTGACAAGTGACAGGCTGCATCTGGTGACAGGCATCGGTGACAAGTGACAGGCTGCATCTGGTGACAGGCATTGGTAACAAGTGACAGGCTGCATCTGGTGACAGGCATTGGTGACAAGTGACAGGCTGCATCTGGTGACAGGCATTGGTGACAAGTGACAGGCTGCATCTGGTGACAGGCATTGGTAACAAGTGACAGGCTGCATCTGGTGACAGGCATTGGTGACAAGTGACAGGCTGCATCTGGTGACAGGCATTGGTGACAAGTGACAGGCTGCATCTGGTGACAGGCATTGGTAACAAGTGACAGGCTGCATCTGGTGACAGGCATTGGTGACAAGTGACAGGCTGCATCTGGTGACAGGCATTGGTAACAAGTGACAGGCTGCATCTGGTGACAGGCATTGGTGACAAGTGACAGGCTGCATCTGGTGACAGGCATTGGTGACAAGTGACAGGCTGCATCTGGTGACAGGCATTGGTAACAAGTGACAGGCTGCATCTGGTGACAGGCATTGGTGACAAGTGACAGGCTGCATCTGGTGACAGGCATTGGTGACAAGTGACAGGCTGCATCTGGTGACAGGCATTGGTGACAAGTGACAGGCTGCATCTGGTGACAGGCATTGGTAACAAGTGACAGGCTGCATCTGGTGACAGGCATTGGTGACAAGTGACAGGCTGCATCTGGTGACAGGCATTGGTAACAAGTGACAGGCTGCATCTGGTGACAGGCATTGGTGACAAGTGACAGGCTGCATCTGGTGACAGGCATTGGTGACAAGTGACAGGCTGCATCTGGTGACAGGCATTGGTAACAAGTGACAGGCTGCATCTGGTGACAGGCATTGGTGACAAGTGACAGGCTGCATCTGGTGACAGGCATTGGTGACAAGTGACAGGCTGCATCTGGTGACAGGCATTGGTAACAAGTGACAGGCTGCATCTGGTGACAGGCATTGGTGACAAGTGACAGGCTGCATCTGGTGACAGGCATTGGTGACAAGTGACAGGCTGCATCTGGTGACAGGCATTGGTGACAAGTGACAGGCTGCATCTGGTGACAGGCATTGGTAACAAGTGACAGGCTGCATCTGGTGACAGGCATTGGTGACAAGTGACAGGCTGCATCTGGTGACAGGCATTGGTAACAAGTGACAGGCTGCATCTGGTGACAGGCATTGGTGACAAGTGACAGGCTGCATCTGGTGACAGGCATTGGTGACAAGTGACAGGCTGCATCTGGTGACAGGCATTGGTGACAAGTGACAGGCTGCATCTGGTGACAGGCATTGGTAACAAGTGACAGGCTGCATGTTGTGGCAGGCTATGGGTGGCAAGTGGCACAGCTGCATCTGGTGGCAGGCAACGGTGGCAAGCAATAAGCTACATCTGGTGGCAAGCAATGGTGGCAAATGACAAGCTCAGGGTTCCCACTGATTCTGCATTATGGTGAGTTAAACTATTTCATTATATATTACAATGTAGTAATAGAAATAATGTGATTTGATCATCCTGACACCATATCAATCATAATGTTAGGATGATTTAAGTGCTAACACCAGCCATTCGCCCGACAAATCACCCGCTGCCAAATTCCCTGTCAGCGAGACTACACCCCCCCCCCATATCTTTTTTTGGGAAGGAAGGGCGGTATCCCTGAATGGCAGTTTGGAAATGTGGTCAATGCAGCGCTGTTGCATGCAGCATGTTGCATCACTGAGCTGGGATCAGAGCGTAGCTGGTCGGTGGAAGTGGAGAGAAAGGGGGGAGCTTTCGTGGTGCTACACAATACTCTTTGCAGGAAGGAGCTAGGGTGACCACATTTTTAAACTACTATTCACGGACACCCCCCCTTCCCAAACATCAGCTTGTTCTGTAACGAATCACAGCACAGTGATTGGACACAAGAGGTGGGATTTATGATTTCTCCAATCACATGCAGGGGGCGGGGATTGTGCTCCTCCAGGCATTCCCGGCCAGGACAAGTACTGTCAGTGAGTAAAGAGGTGATGTGGCGGCCTTTTTTGGGGGCATCAGATTGGCCTAGGGGGGTGGCTGTGTCAGTTTCATTCCGGGACACTGTATTGTCCTGGAATGAATGTGCCCGGGACAGACCTGCAAAATGCGTGGTCACCCTAGAAGGGGCATGTCTCTTTGCTGAATATATGGGATGTCTCTTGCTGAATATATTGGGCTGTCTCTTTGCTTTATGGAAACGTCTCTTTGCTGGATGGGCATAGGATTTTTTTTGGGGGGGGCAGCATTTCATTCTTGGGCCCAGGCAGCACAATGTCTTTGGCCAGCCCTGCATACACTCCATACCCTGCTTCACAGTCAAGGCTTATCGGAGGGATGAGACACCATTCGTCGGCCGATCTTGATCGTAGGAACAATCGTCTTCAGGTAGGAGAACTAAAACATATAGTCCTTCGGAGGAGGACAAAAAAGGAACACGGCTGAGAGCCCAGAGCCAAAATTTATAGGGAGGGGGTCCTATTGGGTAGTTATGGAGGCGGGGCCAACCCACACGTATGCTGCCATGGAGCATGTCAGAAAACTACATTTGAACACATAGAGCAGCTTTAGAATAGGGAATGTCATTCCTACAAAGTAATTTTCAAGGCCATGAAATAGAGAATTGGACTCAATTAACCTTCTTTTCTGTTCCCTGGCAGAATGGAAATGATTTGCAGTTTTCAGTAAACGATTTAAGATCATTAAAACATTACAGTGGCAATGGATCATCTACATGCATAACAATTTACTATGTCAGTATTAGAGAAAAATAAGGATGCAGAATAAAATTTCACTGTAGCTGGTGGATAAGGACATCCACTTAATAAAATGATGCCTCTTTCATCAGATTGCACTCAGTTTTACAGTGTGCATTGCAAAGGATCTCTATAGGATGTGATGTTATGGACATGTTTTATTTTGCACAGAATAAAAGCAAAGCGCAAATGCACACATTGGGCACACTGTATGCCTGCAGGAAGACGATGGGGGGGGAACCTGTCATCAGAGCAGGAAGGCGTAAATAGAAATAAAAAAACATTGTCAGAAGTTCTTGTCCTTGCCAAGTCTGCTAAAAATGTGTTTAGATTTTGCATCTATTCCTGTCCTGTCTCCCCAATACACATCTGACAAAGGCTTTACTTCATCACTGTATCCAAAACAAAAAAAACGTTTTAACTGGGCTTTAAAATAAATGTCACTCCATGTCTCTATTACATTTAATAGCTGGCCATACGTTATACAATTTTTCCTTTAGATTTACCAAAAACATACAATAGGAGGTCAAACCTAAAACACTTTTAGACAGGCCCTTGCACTACATATTTGAAGGGAAATGTAAGGGAAATTGAAGAAGAAAATTGTATGGTGTATGGCCAGCTTTATGCTCATTTGCTCAGTTTTATGTTGCGTGTGGGCCAGAAAGCAGACACAGGGAATATGTGTTCCGTAACGTTTACCCTATACATGTTTTTTTTAGAGGAAGAGGAGACCCACTGAGTAATCTAGAAAACACACTGTGGTTTATGGTTATCTCTTTCAGAACAAATTGGTTTTGCAACACTTTACAAAGGATGAAGTTGTCAACACAATCTGATTTGCAAACACAAGAAAAGAAAATATGCAACCCTTACATTTTTTACCATAAAAAAAATTTAAGTATATGCATTAGGTGTGCGCTAAGCTTTTTAAAGTGGACCCATATTTAAAAGTAAAGTTCACATTATTTTGAAAGTTCACTCTCACAATTAACATTGACTGTTTTTTAATCCTCATGCTGCTAGCATTAGTAAATAGATAAATAAATATGCTTTACTTCCCTGTTTTAAACTTTTTATACATTTCTTCAGCTACTTTCCAATTTCCACACATAGGCAAATAATGCAAATAGTAAGAAGAGCCGGCAAGACTGTAATCTTTGAAGTGTCGTTTATTGATACATCAGAGTGACAGTAAAACAATAAGGCTGTCACGTTTCTGCAATAGCCTTAGTCGTAGCTAGCTAGCTACGACTAAGGCTATTGCCGAAACGCGTCAGTGCTATTGTTTTACTGTCACTCTGATGTACCAATAAACGACACTTCAAGGACTACAGTCTTGCTGGCTCTTCTTACTATTTGTTACATTGGAGTGTGATAGGATACACCAAGCCTAGGCACCTGTGAGTGGACCTGGTGTATGGATTGGGTTGTCCCTGCAGCGAGCGCTGTTACTCTTTTTTTCCCTAGGCAAATGATGTCATATATCCTAGGAGCCTTCAGGAGGGGGGAAGGGGGTTTTCTCAGCTAAGCACACCCTCCTGCCTGTATGCCTGTTCTACGAGCAGATGGATTCCAGGAAGTAAATGCTATATGAATCATCTGCACTTACTCAAGATGGTCACGGGCAGGAATGCTAGGGGGTGTTTTTCAAAGTGAATTCTCAGCAAAAAAAAAGGAAAGGAGACATGGATTATTATTATTATTCAGGATTTATATAGTCTCAATAGTTTGTGCAACGCTTTACAATATAAAGGGATACAGTACAGTTACAATGAAATACAAGAGGGCACGCACTGCTCATAAAATCTTACAATCTAATCGGATTAGGCAAGTGGTACAAAAGGTAATACTGTGAGGGATGGGATAATTGGGGGAGTTTGCTTTGAATATTGAAAATGTATTAAATAGCATTTTTTTGTGGTGCTCAGATGCAGTGCAATTCTACTTTAAACTGTACAGTATATATCAGCATTACCAAATCACATTATTATTGTTTGCTATAAATAAAATAAAAGCTCCCTCGTATGACCTAAAACCTAAGCAGTATAGATCACATGGTCTGCTACAGAGAGCATTGTGGGCTGGCTCATCATGTCATTACAAACTACAGTGAATCTGTTTTCCATCACACAGATCTTGTCTAAAAGACTAACAGTAGGCTAAGAGGACTAATAACAGACAACATTTTGCTGGACTATCGAGCAGGAAGCAAGTCGTGTTATATGTCTGTCCACATATGCATGCGTAGAGGGTTCTTAACCACTTAAGCCCCGGACCATTTGGTAGCTAGAGGACCAGAGGTGATTTCAGAATTTTGCACTGCGCTGATTTAACTGTAAATTGTGCGGACATGCAATGTTGTACCCAAACGAAATTTGCGTCCTTTTCTTCCCACAAATAGAGCTTTCTTTTAATGGTATTTGATTGCCTCTGCGATTTTTATTTTTTGCGATATAAACGGAAAAAGACCGAAATTTTGGAAAAAAATTATATTTTCTACTTTTTGTTATAAGAAAAATCGAATAAACTCAATTTTAGTCATACATTTAGGCCAAAATGTATTCAGCCACATGTCTTTAGTAAAAAAATGTCAATAAGCGTATATTTATTGGTTTGCGCAAAAGTTATAGCGTTTACAAACTAGGGTACATTTTCTGGAATTTACACAGCTTTAAATTTATGACTGCCTATCTCATTTCTTGAGGTGCTAAAATGGCAGGGCAGTACAAACCCCCCCCCCCAAATGACCCCATTTTGGAAAGTAGACACCCCAAGGAAATTGCTGAGAGGCATGTTGAGCCCATTGAATATTTTTTTTTTTGTCCCAAGTGATTGAATAATGACAAAAAAAAAAAAAAAAAAATTAGAAAAAGTTGTCACTAAATTATACATTGCTCACACATGCCATGGTTATATGTGGAATTGCACCCCAAAATACATTCTGCTGCTTCTGATGGCGCTAGTTCACAGAAGGAAGCATACTGTAGGCCTGCAGAAGGCCGCAAAGCCGCGGCCTCAATTACCGGCCGGCGCAGCCCGACGCGATCCCGCGGCGCGGAGGGGGGGCACGGAGACACAGGATACCCCAGCTGTGCTGCCCCAGGCCGCTAATTCTAGTCGCAATGGCGACCTGGCGCCCGGGGCTTGTCGAGCCCTGCACTAAATGATATATTGCTCACACATGCCATGGGCATATGTGAAATTACACCCCAAAATACATTCTGCTGCTTCTCCTGAGTACGGGGATACCACATGTGTGGGACTTTTTGGGAGCCTAGCCGCGTACGGGACCCCAAAAACCAAGCACCGCCTTCAAGGTTTCTAAGGGCATAAATTTTTGATTTCACTCCTCACTACCTATCACAGTTTTGAAGGCCATAAAATGCCAAGATAGCACAAAACCCCCCAAAATGACCCCATTTTGGAAAGTAGACACCCCAAGGAAATTGCTGAGAGGCATGTTGAGCCCATTGAAAAATTTTTTTTTTGTCCCAAGTGATTGAATAATGACAAAAAAAAAAATGTACAAAAAGTTGTCACTAAATGATATATTGCTCAAACATGCCATGGTTATATGCGGAATTGCACCCCAAAATACATTTGGCTGCTTCTCCTGAGTACGGGGATACCACATGTGTGGGACTTTTTGAGAGCCTAGCCGCGTACGGGACCCCGAAAACAAGCACCGCCTTCAGGATATCTAAGGGCACAAATTTTTGATTTCACTCCTCACTACCTATCACAGTTTTGAAGGCCATAAAATGCCAAGATAGCCCAAAACCCCCACAAATGACCCCATTTTGGAAAGTAGACACCCCAAGCTATTTGCTGAGAGGCATGGTGAGTATTTTACAGCTCTCATTTGTTTTGAAAATGAAGAAAGACATATTTTTTTTTCTTTTTTCAAATTTCAAAACTTTGTGACAAAAAGCGAGATCTGCAAAATACTCAACATACCTCTCAGCAAATAGCTTGGGGTGTCTACTTTCCAAAATGGGGTCATTTGGGGGGGTTTTGTGCCATCTGGGCATTCCATGGCCTCCGAAACTGTGATAGGCAGTGAGGAGTGAAATCAAAAATTTACACCCATAGAAATCCTGAAGGCGGTGCTTGGTTTTCGGGGTCCTGTACGCGGCTAGGCTCCCAAAATGTCTCACACATGTGGTATCCCCGTACTCAGGAGAAGCAACAGAATGTATTTTGGGGTGTAATTCCACATATAACCATGGCATGTGTGAGCAATATATCATTTAGTGACAACTTTTTGTACATTTTTTTTTTTTTTGTCATTATTCAATCACTTGGGACAAAAAAAAAAAATATTCAATGGGCTTAACATGCCTCTCAGCAAATAGCTTGAGGTGTCTACTTTCCAAAATGGGGTCATTTGGGGGGGTTTTGAACTGTCCTGGCATTTTATGCACAACAATAGGAAGCTTATGTCACACATCATCCACTCTTCTAACAACTTGAAGACAAAGCCCTTTCTGACACTTTTTGTTTACATGAAAAAAAAAAAATTTTTGCAAGAAAATTATGTTGAACCCCCAAACATTATATATTTTTTTAAAGCAAAGGCCCTACAGATTAAAATAGTGGGTGTTGCATTTTTTTTTCACACAGTATTTGCGCAGCGATTTTTCAAACGCATTTTTTGGGGGAAAAACACACTTTTTTTTATTTTTAATGCACTAAAAAACACTATATTGCCCAAATGTTTGATGAAATAAAAAAGATGATCTTAGGCCGAGTACATGGATACCAAACACGACATGCTTTAAAATTGCGCACAAACGCGCAACGGCGACAAACTACATTCATTTTTAAAAGCATTTAAAAGCCTTTACAGATTACCACGTTAGATTTACAGAGGAGGCCTACTGCTAAAATTACTGCCCTCGATCTGACCTTCGCGGTGATACCTCACATGCATGATGCAATTGCTGTTTACATATGACGCTAGACCGACGCTTGCGTTCGCCTTTGCGCAAGAGCAGGGGGGGACAGCGGTGCTTTTTTTTTTTTTTTTTTTTTTTTTTATTTATTTTGCTTTTTTATTTGATTTTTAAACTGTTCCTTCCATATATATTTTTTTTTTTATTGTTATCTCAGGGAATGTAAATATCCCCTATGATAGCAATAAGTAGTGACAGGTACTCTTTTTTTGAAAAAAATTGGGGGGTTAGACCCTAGATCTTTCCTCTGCCCTCAAAGCATCTGACCACACCAAGATTGGTGTGATAAAATGCTTTCCCAATTTCCCAATGGCACGGTTTATATCCGGGGGGGGGGCATTCCCTCCAACTGCTTGAAAAAACAGTCTAGAGGCTAATTATCTGCTAGAATTGCTTTTACATGAAAGCCGGCCACTGGCTGAAAAGAATGATACCAAGATGATACCTAAACCTACAGGCATCATTCTGGTATAACCATTTAAAGTCCAGCAACATACCAGTACGTTGCTGGTCCTTGTTGGACATGTATTGTAATCTTTTTTTTCATGCAGCCTGTTGGCTGAACGAAAAAAAGAGATTGATCGGTGGGTATGCCCACCATTAGAATACCTCCCTCCATCCACCCACTTCTAATGATGGGCATATATGCCGAAGCATGGGGGCATTCTCCCGCAAAAAAGTTATGCCGCATACACACGGTCGGACTTTTCCACGGGCAAGCCTTCGTCGGAATTTCGACCGTATGTACGCGGCATAAAAGGTTATGCCACGTACACACGGTCAGACTTTTCCACGGGCAAGCCTCCGTCGGAATTTCGACCGTATATACGCGGCATTAGGAGCAAAATCGCTCCTCCGCCCCTGCTGCCCCCATGCTTCGGCATATATGCTCTTTTTTTTTAACTGTGGTGGTGAAATCACCTCCTACAGCGTTGGAGTCACGGCTTTATGTATCGTGGGAGCAAACGCTGTTGCTGTCAAGATAAATAGATCCGCTCTGCAACTGAATGGTGTACCTGCTAAGCAAATGATGGTTAACATTAAAACAAAGTAACATTACAGTACAACAGTAAGACCTTACCATACCATACCTGCAAAGCAAATACCAAAACAAGACCTAGTAAAAAATAAAACTTTTTTTAACGCAACCTGTGCCTAAAATATATATATGCCGAAGCATGGGGGCATCCTCCCGCAAAAAAGTTATGCCGCGTACCCATGGTCTGACTTTTCCACGGGCAAGCCTTCGTCGGAATTTCGACCGTATGTACGCGGCATAAAAGGTTATGCCGCGTACACACGGTCGGACTTTTCCACGGGCAAGCCTCCGTCGGAATTTCGACCGTATGTACGCGGCATTAGGAGCAAAATCGCTCCTCCGCCCCTGCTGCCCCCATGCTTCGGCATATATGCTCTTTTTTTTTTAACTGTGGTGGTGAAATCACCTCCTACAGCACTGGAGTCACGGCTTTATGTATCGTGGGAGCAAACGCTGTTGCTGTCAAGATAAATAATTCCGCGCTGCAGTTGAATGGCGCACCTGAAAACAAAAAATTACATACCTGAAAAGCAAGCATGATAAAACATTGCAGAATGGAATACAGTAAAAAAGAGCAGAACAATAGAGAGAAAATAGAGAGAGAGATAGAGAGAGAGAGAGAGAGAACAATAAAACGACAACTATTTTTGGTTTTTTCTTTTATATTTTTTTTGTGTTTTGTTTTTTCCTTTTTTTTTTTTCTTTTTTACACTTTTTTTTTTGTAACTTTAACAACTGTAATGGTTCGGGTCTCTCAAAATGTAATGGCATCTTGGGAGACCCTGTGTAAGTGTGTCCTAGTCTGTGAAATGCTGTACCCTACGCTAAAACTTCACTTTTGAGTGGTAGCGTTCAAAACATTCACCAAGGCAAAGACCAGGCTTGTCAGGACAGAGTGGACAATAATGACGGGTGTCACGCCCAAATCCGCGCTTGCTACAGACACAACATCTTTTTTGGGGGGCTCGTTGGGTAGGGGTACTCGGGAGGACATACGTATAATGCCTCTCATGCAGCCGGCTTACTGCATTTGGTTGGGGATGGTGAGGTGCAGAACCGCCTGGATACAGGAGTTTTGTGACAATCTCATTCTGGAATTTTAGAAGAGATAAAGTCCCACCTGAAGCTCTGTATAGCACATGAGCGTTCAGCAAAGCCAATTGAAATAAGGATAGAGACACTTTTTTGTACCAGCGTCTCGCCTTACGGTCAATTAGATACGGTGCCAACAACTGGTCGTTGAGGTCCACCCCTCCCATATTTTTGTTATATTCGTGGACACAGAGGGGTTTCTCCACAACACCAGTCGCCGTAGGAATTTGGACTGTCGTGTCTGCATGAAGGGAGGTAAGAAGGAAAACATTCTTATTGTCCCTCCACTTCATAGTGAGCAAGTTATTACACTTCAATCAGGCTCTCTCCCCCAGCCTAAGACGGGCATTTACAAGCCGCTGGGGAAAGCCCCGGCGATTAGGTCGCACGGTGCCACATGCTCCAATCTGATGATCAAACAAGTGACTAAACAGTGGCACGCTCGTGTAATAATTGTCCACATACAAGTGGTACCCCTTTCCGAATAAGGGTGACACCAATTTCCACACTATCTTGCCAGCGCTCCCTATGTAATCTGGGCAGTTGACCAGCTCAACCTGACTATCTTTTCCCTCATAAACCATAAAGCTCCATACATAGCCTGTTGCCCTGTCACAGAACTTATAGAGCTTGACCCCGTATCTGGCACGCTTGCTGGGAAGGTACTGCTTGAAAGCCAAGCGGCCAGAAAATTTAATCAGGGACTCATCAACGCAGACAACTTGATCGGGAGTAAACAAGGCTGCAAAACGTTAGTTGAAGTGGTTTATGAGGGTCCGAATTTTATAGAGTCGGTCGTATTCAGGGTCCCCACGTGGACGACAAAGTTCATTGTCGTTGAAGTGCATGAACCGCAAGATCTGCTCGTATCGTTTCCTGGGCATGGAGGCAGAGAACACGGGCATGTGGTCAATTGGGTGCGTGGACCAATAAGCACGCAATGACGGGAATTTATGTGTGCCCATGTTGAGGGAAAGGCCCAGAAAGGTCTTAAATTCGGAAACCGTAATTGGTTTCCAATCTTTGGCAATGGAAGGCAACTGGGGATTAGCGGCGATGAATTGACCAGCATATAAATTACTCTGGTCCACAATAGATCTATAGAGATCTTCCGTGAAAAACAGCGAATAATAATCAATTGGCATAAAATCAGCTGTTTCCACCTGAATACCGGGTTGGGCAGTGAATGGGGGAAGTACGGGTTCTGCAGAAGTAGTGGGGACCCAATCAGGATAGGCGAATTATGCAGGAAGAGCACTATGGGTACGACGGGCCTGCCTTTGTCTTCTTATTGGTGGCAGCGGGACACTACTTGTGCTTGCCACCTCGCCAGCTTGAACTGCACTTATGGGACTCGCCACGTCACCACGTGATACTGCAGTGCTGGATGTACGCCCAGGCTGTACTAGGCCGCTGGTGCTTGCCAATTCACCAGAAGGAATAGCGGCGCTAGTACTCCTCTGCTCCATGATACGAGAGCCCTGCAGTTCTTGCTCCTCAACAACCTCAGAAGATCGGGATCGGGTACGCCTGACCTTAGCAGGGACCTCAACTTCGTCGTCAGAGCTATCTGACGTGGGGCCGCTGACGTCACTGTCTTCTACCGGAAGATATTCTGAGCCTGAATCTGACAGATACGTGACCTCCTCTTCACTATCTGTCATGCTCAGAATCTCGTAGGCCTCTTTACTAGTGTACCTTCGACTTGCCATTTTGGGCTCTAAATTTAGGGGTACACTAGTAAGATTCACAGGAAAAAAAGCACCTGACTGTCGTCAGCAAATATATCAAACGCTACAAAAAAAACTGTTAGCGATCGCAGGGATCAGGCCTGTCTCTGCGAACGCTGCAGTTATGTGTTTTGTGTTTGGTAAGTGACAGTGATCGATCGATACTGCACTTTGGTGGGCTGGGCGGAGGGGCTAAATGCAGGTGCTAGCAGGTATCTGGGCTGATCCCGCTAACACTGTGTTTTTGGGAACCCTAAACCGCTGGGGACGCTAGTATAGATCTGATCAGATCAGATATTGATCTGTTCAGATACTATACCACTAAGGGAGGTGTATGCTTTGCGCGTGGGTGTTAGTGTTACTGGCACTAACCTAACGCTGCCTGGGGCGACGCAGACCCTCTCTGGCGCTAAAACCTAATTGATCTCACCCGCCGGGCGATCAGGGGGTTAAACCTTTATTGGGTTATATACGGCGGGTGCCCTGATGCTATAAAAAGCAAACTAACCAACCAGCGTCACCCGTAACCTTTATATGGTGATCACTGGTGAAAGGGTTAACTAGGGGCAATCAGGGGGTTAAAACCTTTATTAGGTTCAATATGGGGGTACCCGACGCTATATAAAAACCTGACGGGTTACCTAAATAACTAAATAACTAACTGGGTAACCAGTGTCACCAGTGACGCTTATACGGTGATCACTGGTGAAAGGGTTAACTCTAGGGGCAATCAGGGGGTTAAAATAATATATGGGGGTACCTGGCGCTATAAAAACCTGCGGCGAAACTAAAAATAAATAACTGGCTATCTAGGGCACCACCGGCACTAAATACAGCGATCGAAAATACGATCGCTTAGTGACGCTGGCATTAGGGGGTGAAAGGGTTACCTGGGGGGCGATCAAGGGGTTAAACCTTTATTAGGGGGGTTGGGGGGCTACCCTGGACCTAAAGGGGCCTAAACCTAACTGCCCTGCAACTTTTTACTGTCACAGATGACACTAAATGCAGTGATCAGTAAAATAAATGATCACTGCAATCAGTGACACTGTGATTGGGGGCTGGGGGGTGACCTGGGGGGTGAAATGTGTGCCTATGTGTACCTATGTGTCAGTGGACTGTTGGTGCACTAACCTGCTTCTTCTCTCCTCGGCGCCGGGAACGAAAAGACCGACACGAGGAGAGATGACATCACTTCCTCTGCCTGTGTTTACATTACACAGGCAGAGGGAGCATTTTCATTCGCCGGGAGCGATCGCGGGGGGGTGGCTGGAATCGAATGGCCGCCCCCTCATCTCGGAACGCTCCCCAACGATAAACGGCCGCTCACTGTATAGGAGGGGGGTCCGATCGGACCCCCCAACTGTACAAAGGCGATCACGTACACTGTACGTGATTGTGCCTGTCGGTGCCATTCTGCCGACGTATATATACAGTGAGCGGTCGTTAAGTGGTTAACTTTGATAGCGGTGAGGATGTGGAACAAGCAGTGGTATCAGCAGGGAGTGTCGCTACTAGGGATGAGTCTATGGGAGAAATCTAAAGTGCTAATTTTAAAGGTTTATATGCAAGTTATTGTCATAAAAAGTGTAGCAGCCTCACCCCCTCTGATATGTCTAGGGGTATTATGCATGTGAGGGTGAGATGCGCTACGGCCCATGTCCTCCCCATGGCAGTGGGTGAGGTGAAGGCCAGTACCAGATATTTTCCTCGGGCCTGTGTGTTTTAGTTAAGGACCAAGTCTTGCTGTGCTGACACTTCCCTTTGATCCCATTAACCAGAGTACCACACACCGATAAAGGTCCAACTCTTGCTTTATTGTCACACTCACAATAAACAGTGCTTTAGCAGCCAACTGGTTGAGACCCGATAACAGTTCAATACGGTAGGGTGAGCAGGTCGAGGCACTATCCTGATTGTCAGCTAAACCACTGTGGTTTCACCAGCGGTTACTATAGCCATCGGCTAAGAGAGAACTTAGAACTTGTGAAGGTAGATAGGAGTACCTTTGCTGCGTTGTGGCCCCTGTCAGGGGAAGATGTCCCTCCAAGGGAGTTACCGGAGGCCCAACCGTCACCGGGTTGATGCTGCTCCGGACTCTCCGGACGGGTGACCTCTCCAGCCTCCTCACCTCAGACATGGGCCCCATCCACCTCAGGGACCCTCGGACTTCTCCACCCTCGCGGGACCCAGTCGAAGTCACCGGGCCCCAGGCCTCTGATTTAGTACCTCACCCCAGGCTGAAGGTGCCTGGGGTGGACGCCAACTCTGCTCCGGCCAGGCCTAGGGCGCCTGGCCCGAAACTCCGGACCGCCCGCACCCAGGCCTAAGGTGCCTGGGCGCGTGATGAAGAAGATCCCCCAGAAGACCTCGTGGCAAGGGCGTCTCCCCCTTTTATCTCCTCCATTGACGTCACGGCAGGTTCCCCGCCCTCGCCGTACCATCTCCGGAAAGGGACAAAAAGGATAGCACTGTGGCAGCAAATCTACCTTGAGCCTGCGGGTACCCCGCCACCCACAGGCCAAGGAGAATAATACACCACCCAATCCTCCACGAATACAAATGGTCCAATTCCTCTCATAATTTACACACCTGGATCATACTACCACCCAGGTGTATCCCACCTAAATTTAGAGACCTCGCTACAAAAGTGTTTGGGGACCCAGGTCCTGCCCCAGGGGACATGTATCAATGCAAAAAAAAGTTTTAAAAACTGCCGTTTTTTCGGGAGCAGTGATTTTAATAATAAAAGTGAAGTATTCCTTTAAATTTCGTACCTAGGGTGTGTGTATAGTATGCCTGTAAAGTCACGCTTGTTTCCCGTGCTTAGAACTGTCCGTGCAAAAAATTTAATTTCTGAAGGAAAAAAAAAAAATATTTAAAACTCACTCGCGGCTATAATGAATTGTCAGCTCCCGGCACCACATAGAAAAGTCATTGATAAAAAAAAAAATAATGCGTGGGGGTCCCCCCAAATTTAATTACCAGGCCCTTCAGGTCTGGTATGGATATTAAGGGGAACCCTGCTGCAAATTTAAAAAAAAAAAATGCGTGGGGTTCCCCCCAAATATCCATACAAATACCAGGCCCTTCAGATCTGGTATGGATTTTAAGGGGAACTCCACCCCAAATGTAAAAAAAAAAAATGGCGTGGAGTTCCCCCAAAAATCCACACCAGACCCTTTATCCGAGCACGCAACCTGGCAGGCCGCAGGAAAAGAGGGGGAGATGAGTGAGCGCCCCCCCCTCTCCTGAACTGTACCAGGCCACATGCCCTCAACATGGGGAGGATGTCCCCATGTTGATGGGGCAAGGGCCTCATCCCCACAACCCTTGCCCAGTGGTTGTGGGGGTCTGCGGGCAGGGGGCTTATTGGAATCTGGAAGACCCCTTTAACAAAGGGGACCCCCAGATCCCGGCCCCCCCTATGTGACTTGGTAAGGGGTACTATTTCACGAAGAAAGTGTAAAAAAATGTAAAAAAAACAGACACCTTGGAAAAGTCCTTTATTAAAAATAAAAAATGAAAAACACATTTCAGCGATGTAATCTAATGTCCCGCGGCGATCCGATATCCAGCGCTGCAGTCTCCACTCGAAGCGTCATTGGCTGAGCGGACCTACACTGCGGAGGAAGTTCCCCATCAGGTCCGCTCAGCCAATGACGTAGGCGGGGCCTGAGGTACGAGGGGGCAGGGGCGCTCTAGTATCTCAGACCCCACCTACGTCATTGGCTAAGCGGACCTGTTCAGGAACTTCCTCTTGAGTGTAAAAAACTGAATAGACCCGCCCCTTCTCACGTTCCCCATCAGCGATGTAATCCAATGTCCCGCGGCGATCCGATGTCCAGCGCTGCAGTCTCCACTTGAAACGTCATTGGCTGAGCAGACCTACACTGCGGAGGAAGTTCCCCATCAGGTCCGCTCACCCAAGACGTAGGTGGGGTCTGAGATACGAGGGTGCCCCCGCCCGCTCGTACCTCAGACCCCGCCTACGTCACTGGCTGAGCGGACCTGATGGGGAACTTCCTCCGCAGTGTAGGTCTGCTCAGCCAATGACGTTTCAAGTGGAGACTGCAGCGCTGGACATCGGATCGCCGCGGGACATTGGATTACATCGCTGAAATGTGGTTTTTATTTTTAATAAAGGACTTTTCCAAGGTGTCTGTGTGTTTTTTTTAAATTTTTTTTACACTTTCTTCGTGAAATGGTAGGGGTACAATGTACCCCTTACCAATTCACATGGGGGGGGGGGCGGGATCTGGGGGTAACCTTTGTTAAAGGGGTCTTCCAGATTCCAATAAGCCTCCTGCCCGCAGACCCCCACAACCACCGGGCAAGGGTTGTGGGGATGACACCCTTGTCCCCATCAACATAGGGACATCCTCCCCATGTTGAGGGCATGTGGCCTGGTACGGTTCAGGAGGGGGGGCGCTCTCTTGTCCCCCCCTCTTTTCCTGCGGCCTGCCAGGTTGCGTGCTCGGATAAAGGGTCTGGTATGGATTTTTGAGGGAACTCCACCCCATTTAAAAAAAAAATGGGGTGGAGTTCCCCTTAAAATCCATACCAGACCTGAAGGGTCTGGTATGGATATTTGGGGGGAACCCCACGTCATTTTCTTTTTAAATTTGATGCAGGGTTCCCCTTAATATCAATACCAGACCTGAAGGGCCTGGTAATTGAATTTGGGGGGACCCCCACGCATTTTTTTTTCTATCAATTACTTTTCTCTGTATTGCCGGGAGCCGACAATTCATTATAGCCGCGAGTGGTTTTAAATGGCTTTTTTTCCTTCAGAAATTACATTTTGTGCAGGGACAGTTCTAAGCAAGGGAAACAAGCGCTGCTTTACAGGAATACTATACACCCCCCCAGGTACGAAATTTAAAGGAATATTTCACTTTTTATTGTTTCACTTTATACATTATTAAAATCACTGCTCCCGAAAAAACGGCCGTTTTGAAAAAAATCATTTGCATTGATACATGTCCCCTGGGGCAGGACCCGGGTCCTCAAACACTTTTTATGACAATAACTTGCATATTAGCCTTTATAACCACTTAACGACCGCTCACTGTATATATACGTTGGCACAATGGCACCGACAGGCACAATCACGTAGAGCATACGTGATTGCCTTTGTACAGTTGGGGGGTCCAATCGGACCCCCCTTCTGTACAGTGAGCGGTCGGAATTCGTTGGGGAGTGATCCGACATGAGGGGACGGCCGTCCGATTCCGGGAACCCCCCCGCGATCGCTCCCGGCGAATAGAAATGCCCCCTCTGTCTGTGTAATGTTTACACAGACAGAGAAAGCAGGAGGAAGTGATGTCATCTCCTGTGCGGCGCTCACATATACCAAGCGCCGTACAAGAGAAGACACACAGGTCAGTGCACAAACACTACACTAACACCAGCACACATAGGCACATAAATCGCCCCCCCAGATCACCCCCCAGCCCCCGTGTCACTGATTGCAGTGACCATTTATTTACTGATCACTGCAATCAGTGACATTTGTGACTGTAAAAGTGTCACTACATTTAGTTTTAGGTCCAGTGTAGCCCCCTAACCCCCCCCCTAATAAAGGTTTAACCCCTTGATCACCCCCCAGATAACCCTTTCACCCCCTAGCACCGCCGTCGCTAAGCAATCATTTTTCTGATCGCTGTCTTAGCGTCGGTGATGCAGATCGGTACCCAGTAATTTTTTTTAGGTTCGCCGCAGGTTTTTATAGCGTCGGGTACCCCCATAAATGATCTAATAAAGGTTTAACCCCCTTGATCGCCCCCCAGGTAACCCTTTCACCCCCTATCACCACTGTCGCTAAGCGATCATTTTTCTGATCGATGTCTTAGCGTCGGTGATGCAGATCGGTAGCCAGTATTTTTTTTTTATGTTCGCTGCAGGTTTTTATAGCGTCGGGTACCCCCATAAATTATCTAATAAAGGTTTAACCCCCTTGATCGCCCCCCAGGTAACCCTTTCACCCCATATCACCACTGTCGCTAAGCGATCATTTTTCTGATCACTGTCTTAGCGTCAGTGATGCAGATCGGTAGCCAGTAATTTTTTTTAGGTTCGCCGCAGGTTTTTATAGCGTCAGGTACCCCCATAAATGATCTAATAAAGGTTTAACCCCCTTGATCGCCCCCCAGGTAACCCTTTCACCCCCTATCACCACTGTCGCTAAGCGATAATTTTTCTGATCGCTGTCTTAGCGTCGGTGATGCAGATCAGTAGCCAGTATTTTTTTTTTAGGTTCGCCGCAGGTTTTTATAGCGTCGGGTACCCCCATAAATGATCTAATAAAGGTTTAACCCCCTTGATCGCCCCCCAGGTAACCCTTTCACCCCCTATCACCACTGTCGCTAAGCGATAATTTTTCTGATCGCTGTCTTAGCGTCGGTGATGCAGATCAGTAGCCAGTATTTTTTTTTTAGGTTCGCCGCAGGTTTTTATAGCGTCGGGTACCCCCATAAATGATCTAATAAAGGTTTAACCCCCTTGATCGCCCCCCAGGTAACCCTTTCACCCCCAATCACCACTGTCGCTAAGCGATCATTTTTCTGATCGCTGTCTTAGCGTCGGTGATGCAGATCGGTAGCCAGTAATTTTTTTTAGGTTCGCCGCAGGTTTTTATAGCGTCAGGTACCCCCATATATTATCTAATAAAGGTTTTAACCCCCTAATTGCCCCTAGTTAACCCTTTCACCAGTGATCATCATATAAGTGTTACGGGTGACGCTGGTTAGTTAGTTTGCTTTTTATAGTGTCAGGGCACCCGCCGTATATAACCCAATAAAGGTTTAACCCCCTGATCGCCCGGCGGGTGATATCAATTAGGTTTTAGCGTCAGAGAGGGTCTGCGTCACACTCCAGGCAGCGTCAGGTTAGTGCCAGTAACGCTAACACCCACGCGTGAAGCATACACCTCCCTTAGTGGTATAGTATCTGAACAGATCAATATCTGATCTGATCAGATCTATACTAGCGTCCCCAGCAGTTTAGGGTTCCCAAAAATGCAGTGTTAGCGGGATCAGCCCAGATACCTGCTAGCACCTGCGTTTTGCCCCTCCGTCCAGCCCAGGCCACCCAAGTGCAGTATCGATCGATCACTGTCACTTACAAAACACAACACACATAACTGCAGCGTTCGCAGAGACAGGCCTGATCCCTGCGACTCCAGTGCTGTAGGAGGTGATTTCACCACCACAGTTAAAAAAAAAAAGCAAATATGCCGAAGCATTGGGGCAGCAGGGGCGGAGGAGTGATTTTGCTCCTAATGCCGCGTACATACGGTCGAAATTCCGACGGAGGCTTGCCCGTGGAAAAGTCCGACCATGTGTGTGCGGCATAACTTTTTTGCGGGAGGATGTCCCCATGCTTCGGCATATATAAATGGTGCATGTATGCCCATCATTAGAAGTGGGTGGATGAAGGGCGGTATTCTAATGGTGGGCATACCCACCGATCAATCTTTTTTTTCGTTCAGCCACCTGGCTGCATGAAAAAAAAAGATTACAATACATGTCCAACAAGGACCAGCAACGTACTGGTATGTTGCTGGACTTTGAATGGTTATACCAGATTGATGCCTGCGGGTTTAGGTATCATCTTGGTATCATTCTTTTCAGCCAGCGGCCGGCTTTCATGTAAAAGCAATCTTAGTGGCTAATTAGCCTCTGGACTGCTTTTACAAGCAGTGGGAGGGAATGTCCCCCCCGGATATAAAAAGCGCCATTGGGAAATTGGGAAAGCATTTTATCACACCGATCTTGGTGTGGTCAGATGCTTTGAGGGCAGAGGAAAGATTTAGGGTCTAGACCCCAGTTTTTTCAAAAAAAGAGTACCTGTCACTACCTATTGCTATCATAGGGGATATTTACATTCCCTGAGATAACAATAAAAATGATAAAAAAAAAAATAAATATGGAAGGAACAATTTAAAAATAAAATAAAAAAGCAAAATTAATAATTAAAAAAAAAAAAAAAAAAAAAGCACCCCTGTCCTGCCCTGCTCTTGCCCAATGGCGAACGCAAGCGTCGGTCTGGCGTCATATGTAAACAGAAATTGCACCATGCATGTGAGGTATCACCGCAAAGGTCAGATCGAGGGCAGTAATTTTAGCAGTAGACCTCCTCTGTAAATCTAACGGGGTAACCTGTAAAGGCTTTTAAAGGCTTTTAAAAATGTATGTAGTTTGTCGCCAATGCGCGTTTAAAGCATGTCGTGTTTGGTATCTATGTACTCGGCCTAAGATCATCTTTTTTATTTCATCAAACATTTGGGCAATATAGTGTGTTTTAGTGCATTAAAATTTAAAAAAGTGTATTTTTTCCCCAAAAAATGCGTTTGAAAAATCGCTGCGCAAATACTGTGTAGAAAAAAAAAATGCAACACCCACCATTTTATTCTGTAGGGCCTTTGCTTTAAAAATATATATAATGTTTGGGGGTTCAACATAATTTTCCTGCAAAAAAAAAATATGTTTTCATGTAAACAAAAAGTGTCAAAAAGGGCTTTGTCTTCAAGTGGTTAGAAGAGTCGATGTAAACTTCCTAATGTTGTGTATAAAATGCCAGAACAGTTCAAAACCCCCCCAAATGACCCCATTTTGGAAAGTAGACACCCCAAGCTATATACTGAGAGGCATGTCGAGTCCATGGAATATTTTATATGTTGACACAAGTTGCGGAAAAAAGACAATTTTTTATTTTTTTATATTTTTTTTTGCACAAAGTTGTCACTAAATGATATATTGCTCAAACATGCCATGGGCATATGTGGAATTACACCCCAAAAAACATTCTGTTGCTTCTCCTGAGTACGGGGATACCACATGTGTGAGACTTTTTGGGAGCCTAGCCGCGTACGGGACCCCAAAAACCAATCACCGCCTTCAGGCTTTCTAAGGGTGTAAATTTTTGATTTCACTTCTCACTGCCTATAAGTTTCGGAGGCCATGGAATGCCCAGATGGCACAAAACCCCCCCAAATGACCCCATTTTGGAAAGTAGACACCCCAAGCTATTTGCTGAGAGGTATTGTGAGTATTTTGCAGATCTCGCTTTTTGTCACAAAGTTTTGAAAATTGAAAAAAAAAAAGAAAAAAAAAATTTCTTTCGTCATTTTCAAAAACAAATGAGAGCTGTAAAATACTCACCATGCCTCTCAGCAAACAACTTGGGGTGTCTACTTTCCAAAATGGGGTCATTTGGGGGGGTTTTGTGCTATTTTGGCATTTTATGGCCTTCGAAACTGTGATAGGTAGTGAGGAGTCAAATCAAAAATTTGTGCCTAGAAATCCTGAAGGCGGTGATTGGTTTTCGGGGTCCCGTACGCGGCTAGGCTCCTAAAAAGTCCCACACATGTGGTATCCCCGTACTCAGGAGAAGCAGAAAAATGTATTTTGGGGTGCAATTACACATATAACCATGGCATGTGTGAGCAATATATCATTTAGTGACAACTTTTTGTCATTTTTTTTTTTTTGTCATTATTCAATCACTTGGGACAAAAAAAAAAATATTCAATGGGCTCAACAGGCCTCTCAGCAATTTCCTTGGGGTGTCTACTTTCTAAAATGGGGTCATTTGGGGGGGTTTTGTGCTATTTTGGCATTTTATGGCCTTCAAAACTGTGATAGGTAGTGAGGAGTGAAATCAAAAATTTGCGCCCTTAGAAATCCTGAAGGCGGTGCTTGGTTTCCGGGGTCCCGTACGTGGCTAGGCTCCTAAAAAGTCCCACACATGTGGTATCCCCATACTCAGGAGAAGCAGCAGAATGTATTTTGGGGTGCAATTCCACATATAACCATGGCATGTGTGAGCAATATATCATTTAGTGACAACTTTTTGTAATTTTTATTTTTTTTTGTCATTATTCAATCACTTGGGACAAAAAAAAATATTCAATGGGCTCAACATGCCTCTCAGCAATTTCCTTGGGGTGTCTACTTTCCAAAATGGGGTCATTTGGGGGGGTTTTGTACTGCCCTGCCATTTTAGCACCTCAAGAAATGAGATAGGCAGTCATAAATTTAAAGCTGTGTAAATTCCAGAAAATGTACCCTAGTTTGTAAACGCTATAACTTTTGCGCAGACCAATAAATATACACTTATTGCCATTTTTTTTACTAAAGACATGTGGCTGAATACATTTTGGCCTAAATGTATGACTAAAATTGAGTTTATTCGATTTTTCTTATAACAAAAAGTAGAAAATATCATTTTTTTTTCAAAATTTTCGGTCTTTTTCCGTTTATATCGCAAAAAATAAAAATCGCAGAGGCAATCAAATACCATTAAAAGAAAGCTCTATTTGTGGGAAGAAAAGGACGCAAATTTAGTTTGGGTACAACATTGCATGTCCGCACAATTTACAGTTAAAGCAGCGCAGTGCAAAATTCTGAATTCACCTCTGGTCCTTTAGCTACCAAATGGTCCGGGGCTTAAGTGGATAATTAGCACTTTAGATTTCGAACGTTCGAGTCCATTGTATTTAATAGGGTTTTAAAGTTCACGCGAACTTTAGGTCTGTTCGCAGGTTCTGGTGCAAACCGAACAGGGGGGTGTTCGGCTCATCCCTAGTCGCTACTTTCAAAAAACTTTTTAGATTGGCATCTTAATGATTGCAACATACAAGGATATGGGATTTCATATTGACAAACTCACACACACACACCACAGGTTGAACTGGATGGACTGGTGTCTTTATTCAACCATACCAACTATGTAACTATATGTAATTATGTATCATTTATTATAATTTATTGATCAGGTGTAAGCTATCTGGTCCTGCTGATTTATTTGTGTTAAGTTTTTCAAATCTGTTCCTGATACTAGCTTCTGTTAGCCACGAGGGTACATTCTGTGACGTGTTACTAACATTACAGTCTTGGTTACCGTATCCCCCTTTTTCCTTTGTGAAAACTAAGGAGAAGAATGTATTTAAAACCTTTGCCTTCTCCTTGTGTTTAGTAACCAAATTCCCTTCATCATCCTTTATTGGGCCAATATGCTCTGGCCTCACGTTCTTACTGTTAATGTATTTAAAACAATTCTTGCAATTTTTTTACTCTCCTCTGCTATGTGCTTTTCATGGTCTATTTTGGCTGCCCTGTTAGTGCGCTTACATTTCTTATTACATTCCTTGTATTGTTGGAATGCTGACACAGACCCCTCAGCGGTGGAGGCTGGTGGTATATATTTTTTTTTGGGGGGGGGGGCAGCAAACAATCTACGAGCGCAGTGTTTTGCACCCTGAGCCCACCCTTTTTTGAAGCGAATTAGAGCCTCATGCTCTAAACATGCGCTTCTAAAAAACAAACAAAAGAAACCCCATTGGAATGCATGCGTCCGGCACCATGCATGTAGAATAGGGGACGGGCGTATGTATTAGGGGACGGCGCCCCTGTGCCCCGTAATGACGGGCTGCCACTGCTTCTCAGTCTTATATTTTTGAAGGCCTTTTCTTTTGCTTTGATATGCATTTTTATGTTGCAGTTTAGCCACCCAGGTTTAATTTTAGCTCTTTTATACTTATTTCCTATTGGGATGCACTGGCCAATACTTTTATTTAGTATGCACTTAAAGCACTTTTTCCAATTTTGCACAGTGTTCCTTGTTCCCAGGGTTTTATCCAATTTTGTCTCGTGTAGCATAGAGCGCACTTTAGGTAAGTTGGCTCTTTTGAAATTCAGTGTACTTGTATTACCCTTGTGCTTCTTATTTCTGTGAATTATACTGAATGTAAGTAACCTGTGATCGCTGTTTCCCTGAATTGCCACATCCGCGATCAGGTCTGTATTGTTTGTGATCAGCAAGTCTTGTAATGCGTTATCTCTTGTTGGTGCATTCCCCAACTGACCCATGAAATTATCCTGCAAGACATTTAGGAAATGGCGAGACTTACACTAATGCGTAGTTCCTTCTGCCCAGTAGATATCTGGATAAATAAAACCTCCATTATAATAACATTGCCCTGTCTTGCCGCCATTCCTAGCTGTGTTTGGAGGTCAGCCTCCTCCTCCTCCCTCAGGTTAGGGGGCCTGAGGCTGGGTTCACACCTATGCGAATTGGATGCGGCTTACACCGTATCCAATTCGCAGGACATTTTAAAATACATTCATTTGAATGAGGCTGGTTCACATATCTGTGGTGCATTCGCACTTCGCATTGCTTAAAAAACGTGTGCGTTTTCTAGGCAGTGCTGTCCGGCTCAGGTGCGAATTCAGGCCCATTATCTTCTATGGGCATGCATCTGATTCGCAGATGTGTTCCGTTGTGAACAGGATAAAATCCTGACCTGATACTGATGTAACACACTAAAGAAAATCAGACAGCGCAGAACAAATCCTAACAAATGCAGCTGAACACTGGAGGTCAATATAAAAGATCCTTAAAGCGGGGTTCCGGGCATAATTCTTTTTTTTTTTGCAAGCTAAAATTAATCACATTAAATAGTCCCTAAAACATATTAATAGCTCCCAAATCGTTCCAGAAATTATTGCAAACACTTGCCTTATATCCTCCAGCTCATGTTGTGGCCGTATCCATCATATGTGTGGGCATGTGAAGCCCAGTTTCTTTTTCTTCCTGGTTTTCAGGGAGAAGTGCATGCTGGGCGATTTTTAGGCACAGTAATGCCCAGAGGCAATGGGGTCTTAGGACAGGAAGTTGAACCACCTAGGACTAGGAACTAGGCAGATTACGAAATCTGCTTAGTAACAGCCAGATAGAAGTGAGTACAATTTTTTTTTTTTTTTTTACATTAAAGGCAAGCTGTTAATAGAAAGTTCATTATTAGGGTGGAACTCCGCTTTAAGTAAAACGCATATAAAAAGCAGTGCAGCGCTAAAGATAAACTAAAATCACATAAACAAGTCCAAAGGTATAGCGTGTTGAGGCCAAGGAGGTGTTGATAGTAAGGGACAACAGAAAGAGGAAGGAAACTCCTTAGGCAGTGAACAGGGTGCTTGAAAAAAATCACTGTGCGTCCATTTCAGTGTCTCCTCCACCAAAGTTACAGTCCGCTCACCTTAACGAATGGACCCCTGAGCAAACAGAAGGTCATTCAAGCAGTCCCTTAACAAGGGTAATTATAAAGATGAGAGGGGATGTCTTCACATATGGTCCTTCACTCAATCTCCTCAGTCAATTGATGGCCTCCAGACTCACTCAAAGACATGCATTTGTTCATGTAAAGATGCAAAAAAAAAAAATACATAGTGCTCACCATTTGCATGAACAACACTAATTTATTAAAAAAGGTTAACTACCCACAAGCACGGCACTGTGTCCCAGTGCACGGATTGAAATTGTGTAGTATACACACATATAAAAAAACAGGTAGGTGGCTGTCCTGACATCACAAGGTAGTTAAAGGGATTGTAAAGGTTTGTTTTTTATTTTCTAAATAGGTTCCTTTAAGCTAGTGCATTGTTGGTTCACTTACCTTTTCCTTCGATTTCCCTTCTAAATGTTTTTTTTTCTTTGTTTTCTTCGTCTGAATTTCTCACTTCCTGTTCCTCCTCAGTAAGCTGTTCAGTAAGCTGTTCTGGCTGACTAACCACCGCTCAGATGATGGGGGCAAGTTTACTGAGGAGAAACAGGAAGTGAGAAATTCAGACAAAGGAAAAAAACATTTAGAAGGGAAATCGAAAGAAAAGGTAAGTGAACCAACAATGCACTAGCTTAAAGGAACCTATTTAGAAAATAAAAAAATGAACCTTTACAACCCCTTTAACCTTTTTAAAAAAAATTGTGTTGTTTAAATGCAAATGGAGAGCACTATGTATTTTTTTTACATGAACAAATGCATGTCTTTGAGTGAAGCCTCGTACACACGAACGAGTTTCTCGGCAAGAAACGACAAGAAAACTGCCGAGATAGCTGTCTTGCCGAGAAAATCGTTCCTGTGTATGGTTTCTCGTCAAGAAAACCGACAAGAATCTCGACGAGAAATATAGAGAACCTGCTCTCTATTTTCTCGTTGAGATTCTCGTCAGCCTGTTTCTCGACGAGAAAATTGTGTGTGTGTACACTTACCTGTCCTCCGGGAAGCCCGCGCATGCTCGAAATGACTTTGATGCATGCGCGGTAGCTTCCTAGGCATAGATAGGGTGTAGCAAGATGGCGGCGACGGCATCGAATGTGACGAGCGCACGCTCGTCGTAGTCGATGACGTCACCGCGTTCGCTCCATTCAAAGAACCGCGGGTTCTTTGAATCGAGCGTCTGTACACTCGGCCGGGACAAGTTTCTTGTCCAAGAATCTCGTCAAGAAAAACAACGTGTTTTTTCTTGACGAGATTTCCGGCCGTGTGTACGAGGTATGAGTCTGGAGGCCATCAATTGACTGAGGAGATTGAGTGAAGGACCATATGTGAAGACATCCCCTCTCATCTTTATAATTACCCTTGTTAAGGGACTGCTTGAATGACCTTCTGTTTGCTCAGGGGTCCATTCATTAAGGTGAGCGGCCTGTAACTTTGGTGAAGGAGACACTGAAATAGAAGCACAGTGATTTTTTCAAGCACCCTGTTTACTGCCTAAGGAGTTGCCTTCCTCTTTCTGTTGTCCCTTACTATCAACACCTCCTTGGCCTCAACACGCTATACCTTTGGACTTGTTCATGTGATTTTAGTTTATCTTTAGCACTGATAATGATGTACCTGTAAACCTGACCTGATACTGATGCAATCCTAACCTGATACTGATGCAATCCTGACCTGATCCTGATCAAAAACTGACGTGAAACGCTGAACAACTGATTTTTCTCTTCGCAGGGAAAACGGAGCTGGAATTCGCACCTGACTGGTGTGAACCCAGCCTTAAAGGGGTTGTAAAGATTTGTTTTTTATTTTCTAAATAGGTTCCTTTAAGCTAGTGCATTGTTGGTTCACTTACCTTTTCCTTTGATTTACCTTCTAAATGTTTTTTTTCTTTGTCTGAATTTCTCACTTCCTGTTTCTCCTCAGTAAACTTCACACCATCATCCGAGTGGTGTTGAGTCAGCTAGAACAGCTTACTGAACAGCTTACTGAGGAAGAACAGGAAGTGAGAAATTCAGACAAAGAAAACAAAGAAAAACAACATTTAGAAGGTAAATCAAAGGAAAAGGTAAGTGAACCAACAATGCACTAGCTTAAAGGAACCTATTTAGAAAATAAAAAACGAACCTTTACAACCCCTTTAAGCATTCACCCACTATTCATTTCCCATAATTTTTCTTCCTTTGGAGCTCCAACCACAAGGATTCCACCTCCTCCCTTCCTCCATTAGTAATGTCATCCCTCACGTTCACTTGCAAATTATTCTTGATATACAACCATATCCCTCTCCCATTTCTTACCCTCCCTGTCCCTATAATGTAGGTAATACCCCTGAATGGTTGCCAGACAATCATGTGAGCTCTCAAACCAAGTTTTTGAAATTCCCACAAAATCGAAATCCTCTTCAGACATTAGCAGCTCTAGACTTCAATTGGTGTACAAGTTTTGTAATTTTGTCCTGTCGTATACTATTTCCTTGCTAGTTGTTATGAGTCTGCAATTTGGATTTGCCAACTTACTTACCTTGGGATTTGGTATTCTAGTCACCCGACCACTAATGCCCCAATATAACCCGCTCTACGTCTGGACCCTCCCCTCAACACCTAGTTATGAAGACACTAACCTTTTTAGGACTCTCCATCTTCCTCTAACTTTGCCATGTACCAACGTGCACCAAAACAGTTGGGTTCCCCCCAGCCCCACCCAACAATCTGTCCACCAGATCCGCGATGTGCCGATCCTGGGCGCCAGGTAAACATACTGTTCAGGGATTTCAGTCTTCGTAACAAATTGCCCTTTCTGTCCCTCTAATAATTGAATCCTCTACCACCAGGATCTGTCTTTCCTTATGGCCCGTACACACGATCGTACGACTTTTTTTGCTTAATAGTCGCAAGTAGAAATTGAATAGGGTAATAAAGTCAAGAAAATTCTCGTACGACAGAAAAAAAAACGGAAGTGATGTCATGTGTTGTAATGTATTTGTATTGCATTTTCGGACGACAACTATACTGACTAAACGAAAATCGTACGATCTGGTATCGTACGAGGAAAATGTTTGTGCTTGTCCGATCGAATAATATCGGATGAACTGTCGTGATCGGCTCTCGAAAGTAGTGTACACACGATCCGAAAATCGTACGATTCTTTATTATAGCAAAAAGTTAATAATATTGTTTTTTTTTTCTAAATTGCCACTATTTTTTTGTTTATAGCGCAAAAAATAAAAAAACGCAGAGATGAGCAAATACCACCAAAAGAAAGTTCTATTTGTGGGAAATAAAGAACGTTAACTTTGTTTCGGTACAAGGTCGCACGACCGCGCAATTGTCAGTTAAAGCAATGCAGTGCCGTATCGCAAAAAATGGCCTGGTCATTAACCACTTAAGGACCGCCTCACGCCGATATACGTCGGCAGAATGGCACGGCTGGGCACAAGCACGTACAGGTACTTCCTCTTTAAGAAGCCCAGCCGTGGGTCGCACGCGCACCGCCGGCGGCATGCTCGGGAGACACGGTCCTGAGCTCCGTGACCGCGCCTGCGGGACCCGATCGCTGCCAGTGTCCCACGATCGGGTCACAGAGCTGAAGAACGGGGAGAGGTAAGTGTAAACAAACCTCTCCCCGTGCTTCCTAGTGTGAGTGTCACTGATCGTCTGTTCCCTGTCATAGGGAATGACGATCAGTGACGTCACACGCCAATCCACACAGTAGTAATCACTCCCTAGGAAACACTTAACCCCTTCAGCACCCCCTACAGGTTAACCCTTTCACTGCCAGTGTTATTTTCACAGTAATCAGTGCATTTTTATAGCACTGATCGCTGTAAAAATGACAATGGTCCCAAAATGGTGTCAAAAGTGTCCGATGTGTCCGCCATAATGTCGCAGTCACGATAAAAATCGCTGATCGCCACCATTACTATTAAAAAAAAAAAATTATTAATAAAAATGCCATAAAACTGTCCCCTATTTTGTAGACGCTATAACTTTTGCGCAAACCAATCAATAAACGCTTATTGCGATTTTTTTTTTACCAAAAATATGTAGAAGAATATGTATCGGCCTCAACTGAGGGAAATTTTTATATATTTTCGGGGGATATTTATTATAGCAAAAAGTAAAAAATGTTGCATTTTTTTTCAAAATTGTCGCTCTATTTTTGTTTATAGCGCAAAAAATAAAAACCGCAGAGGTGATCAAATACCACCAAAAGAAAGCTCTATTTGTGGGAAAAAAAGGACGCCAATTTTGTTTGAGAGCCACGTGGCACAACCGCGCAATTGTCATTTAAAACGACGCAGTGCCGAATCGCAAAAAGGGGCCTGGTCCTTTAGCAACAAAATGGTCCGGGGCTTAAGTGGTTAAGGGGGCAAATCATTCCGGGGCTGAAGTGGTTAATGAAAGTATACATGTCATAAAATGTGCACATTACCATACCCGTTGGACATCGTACCCACTAATTAAATGGGGATACTCCTAGAGGATTAGGAATTTTACCAGTCACTCGCGCTACTAACCGGTCACTCGCTCTACTAACCAGTCACTCGTGGCTCTCACTGGTTACTCAGTACTCCCCAGGTACTCACGGTACTCTCCAGTTACTCACAGTATTCACCAGTTACTCAAAGTGCTCAGTACACAGTTACTCACAGTGCTCAGTACACAGTTACTCACAGTACTCACCAGTTACAGTACTCAGTACACAGTTACTCAAAATACTCACCATTTACTCACAGTACTCAGTACATAGTTACTCACAGTACACCCGTAGGTCCTTAAGGAACTCATTTGTATGGACAGCATACTGATTGGAATGGTACGAGTTGATTGGAGAAAAGCCAACGTGGTACAAATATTTAAAAAAGGGCAGAGACATATATCCCTGGGAACTACAGGCCAGTCAACCTAACATCAACAGTCAACCTAACAATAGTCTGTAAGCTATTGGAGGGTATAAGGGACTACATCCAAGATTTTAGTAATGAAAACAGTATCATAAGTAGTAATCAGCATGGATTCATGAAGGAGCGTTCTTGCCAGATCAATCTATTAACATTCTATGAAGAAGTGAGCTGCCATCTAGATAATGGAAGGCCTGTGGATGTGGTGTATCTGGATTTTGCAAAGGCATTTGATACAGTCTCCCACAAATGTTTACCTTACAAACTGAGGTCTTTTGGCATGGACCATAGGGTATGTACCTGGATTGAAAACTGGTTACAGGGGCATGTCTAAAGAGTGGTGATAAATGGCAAGTACTCTTAATGGTCTGTTGTGGTAAGTGGGGTCCCCCAGGGATCTGTCCTGGGGCCAACTCTGTTTAATTTATTCATTAATAATATAGAGAAAGGGATAAATAGCTCAATCTCAGTATTTGCGTATGATACAAAGCTAAGCAGGGCAATAACTTCCGCTCAGAATGTGGAAACCTTACAAGACCTAAGTGGGCAACTACATGGCAAATGAGGTTTAATGTGGAAAAATGTAACGTAATGCATTTGGGTGCCAAAAATACGAATGCAAGTTACTCACTCTGGGGGAATCCAGGATGGAGAAAGATCTGGGGGTCCGAATACTTAACTTTCAGATTGTGCAAACATATATCTGAATGGAGAAGTGTAATGTCAGAGCGAAAAGCATGCATTACAGCAGAACATTGATGTGAATGGACCCTGACTTAATGTAGTCTGAAGTTTTAATCAGACGAATTGCTGCTCAAATAAATCTGTGCTGTCTTATAGCTAACCCATAATGCTCTGGGAATCCTATGCCATGTATTCAAGGTTTATTTCTAAAACAATTGTATACACAGCAAAAAAATAACAAAACAGTTAAAAAGAGTACACACTGAGAAAAGCTAACATTAAACTGACCCAAAATCATAATGCTCTCTGGGTTCTTGGAAGAAACCGCTATTAGTAAGCTCAACTCTTTGTGCTCAGTATCTAGTACACAAATCCTATGTAAATCCCTGTGATGATTAAATCAGCCTTACATGAGTGTAGCCAGCTGCTTTGATTCCCACTTACTTATACAGCTGCTCTAGTTAATTAGTAATGAAATACGTAGGGGCATAAAGTATATACCAGATTGCACAAGGTTTTGAGTATCAAAAGAGTTCCCATCGTAACTACTGCACCAGGTGTATTGCGTTTAATCTCTAAATATGCTTTCTGCAACACCACACAGAAATAAACCCTGATGGAAATCAAAAGGTGTTAAATCAACCACATAGTCCAATTTTTATAGTGCGAAAAGGAAAATGACCCTGATTTCTATTATTTGCCTACAGCCCGTGTTTTACAATAATACGTTCACATTGAGAGACATGTTGTTTGTGATGATAAAGCAAGCAAGTGCTGTTTTAATTTAACACTTTTTACTGACTGTCTTTTGCTACATGCCCTAAGGTGGATGTTTGCTGTATGCCCTTTATGGTTTAGGTCTCTGGAGCCCCTACTTCCTCCTTATCAACCCAACTCAAAAGAACATTAGAGTACAGTTGTCAGCTGAGAAAGTGTTAATGTCCTGCTGTACTGCAGAAGCACACAGCAGGGAAGGAGTTTTCACTGAGAGCTAAGCCAGCTTCTGCCACACACATAACAGCCAGTCTCCTGGTTAGCTGCTGACATGAGCGATTGATCTACCACAGAGCTGACACAAAAACACAACAGGCTGTAATGAATACAAAGGATAATTATAACCACGTTGCTATTGCCTCGATCAGAAAGTACAGCAACATTTTCATAATTTTTGCTGTAGTTAATGCGGATCTAAACCCAAAAGCAAAAAATTTAAAATATATCGCAGCTTACCAATCATTAGATGTGGTGGCTGATTTGGCTGTTTTTAGGCTTTTTTCCTTCATTGTTCACCTGGTGATCTGAACAGTAACATAATTCCTGTCTAAGGCTACTTTCACACTGGGGCGGTGTGGGCGTCGGCGGTAAAACTCCGTTAGTTTAAGCTGCGCTCATTTTAGCGCCGTATTTCGGACACTAGCGGGGTGCTTTTAACCCCCACTAGCAGCTGAAGAAGGGGTTAATAGCGCCCGTGTAGCACTGCTGCTGAAGTGCTGCCCATGCATTCCAATGGGCAGGGGCGGTGGAGGAGCGGTGTATACACCGCTCCTAAACCCGCCCCAAAGACGCTGCTTGCTTTTTTTAACGTCCCATAAGCACTCAGGCTTTCACACTGGAGTGACACTTTACAGGCACTACTTTTAGCGCTAAAATGCCTGTAAAGCGCCTCAGTGTGAAAGTGGCCTAATGCCGCGTACACACGACCGTTTTTAATGTCATTGAAAAAACTAAGTTTTTCTCGATGTAATTCTTCTCAAGCCTGCCTTGCCTACACACGATCGTGAAAAAAAATGCTCGAACAAAGCGCTGTGACGTACGAATCGTACGACGGCACTATAAAGGGGAAGTTCCATTCGGATGGCGCCACCCTTTGGGCTGCTTTTGCTGATCCTCGTGTTAGTAACGTTTGGTGAGAGACGATTCGCACTTTTCAGCCTCGTGCACTTCAGTCCGTTACAGCGTGACGAATGTGCTATCTCCATTATGAACGCTAGTTTTACCAGAACGAGCGCTCCCGTCTCATAACTTGCTTCTGAGCATGCGCGTTTTTTTCACGTCGTTAAAGCCTACACACGGCCGTTTTTCATGACGAGAAAAACGTCGACGTCAAAAACTACGAGAAAAAATAGAGCATGTTCCAAATTTTCAATGGACATTTTTCACGTCGTGAAAAATGCTCTGGAGCCTACACACGATCGTTTTTAATGACCAAATAAAAAAAATTGCATTTTTCTCGTCATGAAAAACGGTCGTGTGTACACGGCATCAGAGTGTCTCCTTTATCTATGAAGGAGCTACAGAGGCACCCTTGAACAAGTAGCATTGTCTGGATAGAATAGTGTAACATATACTAGCAGATTAAGAATTGGTAAGTGGCAATACAGTGGCGAAAATAATTATTTGATCCCTTGCAGATTTTGCAAGTTTGCCCACTTACAAAGAAATTAAGGCTCTATACACTAATTGTTATCATAGGTGTATTTTAAATGATAGAGACAGAATATCAACCACAAATCCAGAAAAAACACATGATACAAATGTTATAAATTAAGTTGCAGTTCAGTGAGTAACAACAATAACCAACAGACTACAGTATGTGCTCATGTGGTGCACAGATTAATCTTGTCAATTTAACCGGTTGCCGACTGCCTCACATAGATATACATCGGCATAATGGCACGGGCAGGCAAAGCAACGTACAGGTACGTTGCTTTGAATCTGCCGCCTAGCGAGCGCGCGCGTGCCGCGGTCTACTTGACCGTGCCCGCGGGACCCACGGACTCAATGTCCACCGGTGTCCCGCAATCGTGTCACGGAGAGGCAGAACGGAGGGGATGCCTTTGTAAACAAGGCGGCTGCAAATACAGCAGCTGCTGACTTTTAATATATGGACACTTACCTGTCCTGGAGTCCAGCGACATCCGCAGCAGAGGACGAGCAATCGCCGGTTCTCTACGACGCATGCGCGAGTCGCGCTGCGCCGTTCTGACTGGTCCTCCTGTGTTCTGGGAGCCAAGTGTCTCCCAGAACACAACGGGGAATCTGCGGGAAGTGATTTCCTGCAGAGAGGACTCCCGGAAGTGGGTGCAAATACCTGTCTTAGACAGGTATCTGCACCCACCTCCCCCCTGAAAGGTGTCAATTGTGACACCGGAGGGGGGGAGGGTTCCGATGAGCGGAAGTTCCACTTTAGGGTGGAGCTCCGCTTTAAGGATTTAGAGAAGAGTGGACTAAAATCCCTCCTGAAATGTGTGAAAAGCTGGTAACCCACTACAAGAAAAATCTTACCTCTGTGCTTGCCAACAAGGGTTTCTCCACCAAGTACTAAGTCATGTTTTGCTTGGAGATCAAATACTTATTTTACTCACTGAACTGCAATTCAATGTATAAACATTTGAATCATGTGTTTTTTCTGGTGTAGCGGGGTCTCTAAATTTAGGTGGGACACCCAGGTGTGTAAGTATGGGAATAGTGGACCACTTGTGTTCGTGGAGGATTGGATGGTGTAATAATCTCCTTGGCCTCTGGGTGGCGGGGTACCTGGAGGCTCAAGGTAGATTTGCCATTACAGTGCTAGCCTTTTTGTCCCTTTCCGGAGATGGTACGGCGAGGGCAGGGAACCCGCCGTGGTGTCGATGGGAGGAGATAAAAGGGGGAGACGCCCTAACCACGAGGTCTTCTGGAGGAAGTTCTTCACGCGCCCAGGCACCTTAGGCCTGGGTGCGGGCGGTTCTGGATTCCGGCCCAGGCGCCCTAGGCCTGACCGGAATGGAGTTGGAGTCCATCCCAGGCACCTTCAGCCTGGGGTGAGGTACTAAACTAGGAGGCCTGGGGTCCAGTAACTTCGACTGGATCCCGCGAGGGTGGAGACGTCCGAGGGTCCCTGAGGTGGATGGGGCCCATGTCTGAGGTGAGGAGGCCGGGGAGGTTACCCGTCCGGAGAGTCTGGAGCAGCATCAACCCAGTGACGGATGGGCCTCTGGTAACTCCCTTGGAGGGACATCTTCCCCTGACAGGGGCCGCAGCGCAGCGAAGGTACTCCTATCTACGTTCTCTTGAGTCGCTGGTAGAGACTCGCAGATTCTAAGTCCTTTCTAGCTGAATGCTATAGTAACCGCTGGCGAGATCGCAGTGGTTTAGTTAATAACCAGGATAGTGCCTCGACCTGCTCATTCCTCGTATCAAAAATGTTATCAAGTCGCAACCAGTTGGCTACTGAAGCACTGTTTATTGTGAGATGTACAATAAAGCAAGAGTTGGACTGTGATCGGTGTGTGGAACTCTGGTTAATGGGAGCAGAGGGAAGTGTTGACGCAGCAGGACTGTATTCCAGACAAAAGCACATAGGCCCGAGGAAATATCTGGTGCTGGCCTTCACCTCACCCACAGCTATGGGGAGGACATGGGCCGTAGCGCATCTCACCCTGTCGTGTGACATACCCCTAGACAAAGGAGATGGGGTGAGACCGCTACACTGGATTTTTGGTTGATATTCGTTCTCATCATTTAAAATACACCTATGATAACAGTTATAGACCACTCATTTCATGTAAGTGGGCAAACTTACAAAATCTGCAGGGATCAAATAATTATTTTGCCCACTCGATATCATATTTTTTCTTTTGGGTTTAGTCAGGCTCGGTTCACATGTATGCGCACTGCATTAAAATCGTTCATGAGAGCCACAGCGTCAATGTTAAAGGATAAATTTACGTTTAGTAATATGTTACACCCATATTCCCCCTCACCCCCCCACCCCCATTCCCCAATCTGACAGCTAGCCTGGGATCTCCCCCCCCCCCCCCCCGCCAGTTCTCACAATTTAAAAAAATGTGGACAAGCGGGGCTCCTCCCCTCGGCTGCTTCACTCATTTACAGTGTTCTGAATGGAATACAGCAAGGTCTGGCAGCTATGCGGCCATCGGCTTATAGTTTTCAATGAACTACCACAGCGCTCTTCCTGTAAGATTGTATCTGCTTGCCCATATTGGATGTATGGGGACACAGATACTTTGACAGATCTACAGGAGACCTGCATGGACCAGTGATCTGCTGATCGCTGGTGCAATCCATTAGTGGCTCCAGAAACGAAAAATAATAAATGCTCTTTTTTTTTACCTGCAAAAAAAATGTGCATTTATTATTTTTTGCTAAAACATGAACTTATCTTTAACCACTTCAGCCCTGGAAGGTCTTACCCCCTTAAGGACCAGGCCATTTTTTGCGATACAGCACTGCGTCATTTTAACAGACACTTGCGTGGGCGTGCAGCGCTGTACCCAAACAAAATGTTACTTTTTTCCCAACAAATAGAGCTTCTTTTGGTGGTATTTGATCACCTCTGCGGTTTTTATTTTTTGCGCTATAAACAAAAAAAGACAGACAATTTTGAAAAAAATTTACTTTCTGCTATAATACATATCCAAGAAAAATATATATAAAAAATAATTTATACATCAGTTTAGGCAGCCAATTTGTATTTTTCTACATATATTTTTGGTAAAAAAAATAAATAAATTGCAATAAGCGTATATTGATTGGTTTGCGCAAAAGTTATAGCCTTTACAAAATAGGGGTTAGATTTATGGACTTTTATTTTCTTTTATTGTTTTTACTGGTAATGGTGGCGATATGCGATTTTTAGCGGGACTGCAACATTGGGGTGGACAAATCTCTTTTTGGGGACCAGTGACACCAATACAGTGATCAGTGCTAAAAAAAATGCACTGATCAATGTATAAATGACACTGGCAGGGAAAGGGTTAACACTAGGGGGCGATCAAAGGGTTAACTGTGTTCCCGGAGTGTGTTCTAACTGTGTGGGGGATGGGCTCACTGGGACAACACAGAGATCGCTGTTCCTGATCACTAGGAACAGCAGATCTCCATGTTGCCCCCTGTCAGAACGGGTATCTGCCTTGTTTCTGCCTCTCTGATTGCGATCATGCGCTACCCCGGCCCACAGTATCATATGCACAAAACGACATACAGGTACGTCGGTTCGGGCAGCTGGGCCGCCCTGCTGCAGTATATGTGCGGTGGGCGGTCCAGAAGTGGTTAAAGTGATAGTAAAATCTTTTTTTTTTTTTTGTTAAAAATAACAAAACGGGTTATACTTAGACCCCATTCACACAGGGGCGACTCTCGTCAGGCGTCTCAGCTGCCTGACGAGTCACGTCCCATTCTGTACAATGGAACCGTTCTAAGCGGAGCAACTGAAGTCGCTCCGACTTAGAAAAAGGTTCCTGTACTACTTCAAGACGACTTCAAGGCCACTTCCATTGACTTCAATACAGAAGTCATTTTGGAAGGCTCCTTTGAAGTTGTCTGCAGATCGCCCAGCACAGTCGCGGCACGAGTCGTGCCTCCCCTGTGTGAATGGGCTCTTACTTGCTCTATGCAGTGGTTTCACACAGAGCAGCCCAGATCCTCCTCTACTCCGGTCCCTCTTCGGTGCTCCTGGCCCCTTCCTCCTGTTGAGTGCCCCCACGGCAAGCAGCTTGCTATGGGGGCACCCAAACCGAGCCATAGCTCCCTGTGTTCATTCACACACGGAATCGTGGCCAGGCCTTGCCCCCTTTCTCTCCTCATTGGCTGACTGACTTTGATTGGACAGCAGCGGGAGCCAATGGCTCCGCGCTGCTGTCTCTGCCAATGAGGAGAGGAGTCCCGAGCATCCCAGACACTCCTGTACCATCGCTGGATCTAGATGGACCTCAGGTAAGTATTAGGAGGGCTGAGGGGGGCTGCACACAGGAGGTTTTTTATCTTAATACATAGAATGCATTAGGATAAAAAACCTTCTGCCTTTACAACACCCTAAAACGGTTTGCAAAATGCAGTGCGATTGACAGAATTGAATTGCATAGGTATTCACACCTATGCGATGCGATTCCTGGGTGGGTAAAAAAATGGTCCTGCACTTTTTTTGTGCAGATGTGGTGCGCTTTGTGACATACAAATGAATGTCTAAAATCGCATGTGATTTACACAGGAATGTGGTGTGATTCCTGTGCTGATCACATGCGATGTGCCGCATCGCATATATGTGAGCCGAGCCTTACGCTTTGTTCCCTCCGACAGTGGCTAGTTATTTCTGAAAAATTAGAACATAATCAAGGAAGTAAATTCTGTTTCATTGGGAAACAGATTTTATCAGCAAATTATCATTTTCCTTTTCTAGACTAAAGGTCGCAAATGGTGCTGGAAGTTTGAATACTGTATTTTCCAGAGTATTACTTCTACCAGACTCCTGTGATCGTTGAACAATCTTCTCCTGTACATACAAACAGTAGACTAGTGATCCTATTTCTAGGGCAGCAGTCACTTTTACAGATCTCCAAGCAATTGCCAAAACCATTTTTCCAGTACTTCATACTAAGCACAAATTAACCTTGCCATTTACACAGATTAATTATGGTTACAAATAAGGACAGCTGCTATGTGATTGGAAAAGAGTCTCTGCCTCATTACATGTAATAGCAATGTAGTGCTGCTGATTCTTGAAAACTACAGCAAATGTAGAGTTGTTGGCTAAAGCCACAAATGATCAAGTACATGTAAGAGAATGATAAATTACATTGTTTAATAAATATACCCTACAGTAACCATTCAATCTGCACAGAAATTCACCAAGTGAAAATGCATGTACATTCGTTCTCTGTGAATGGAGTAAAAAAGAATGTTATTAGGCTATTTTCTGTGAGGGGCAGTATTTTTATTGATTTAAAATGAAAAACATAGCATTTGGCCACTGGATGGCGATAAGTGTCACAGAATTGCCTTATGATACTTGGCACAATCTAATGGCCAAATGCTAAATTTGTCTTTGTTTGAAGCTACTAGCTACACCATTTAAGAGACCTATTTGTCTATGGTATGTTTGTTATCCCCCACAAATGACTGTTCGCCACTGGCTTTGGCGTCTGTTCACTATTTTGTGATTTTATTTTTATTCAATAAAAATATTGTGAAAGAAAAACATTTGACAGGAACAGGAAATAGCCTAATAACGTTATTTTACCCCATCCACACAGAATGAAATCAGATGCATTTTCACTAGGTGAATTGCTATGCAAATGTTTATCAATACACCCCTAAGTATATCTACTTTAGGTTTTCTTTTATTCTTTTTTTTCTGCAATCATTTTATGAATACTGTTGTGACATGACCCACAATAAGATGAGCAGTTATGAAGGAAGAGGAAGGCAAAAAAATCCCAATGATGCATGGGCTAATTTGCCCCAGTGGGGAAAAAATACATTCCTTCCTGACAGCGGCGTACTAAGGTGCCACACACTGGGGAGGTGTCAGGCCGGCGACCCCCCCCCCCCTCTGCAAATGAAAGGAGACAGCGCCGCGGGTGCGGTGACAGAACAGAAATGATGGAGCCAGTCACAGTCGGCACATCTGGGAGCAGCGAAACGATCCCCTTCTCTCACGGCTCAGTCTCGGGCAGTGGCTGTCTGGCGAGCAGAGGAGTGAAGCCGCCTCCTCCTCCTCCTTTATGTCTATACAGTGCTGTGTATGCAGGAGAAGGGGGAGGCGGCTTCACTCGGCTCGGCTGACAGCCGCTGCCCGAGACTGATCAGCCGTGACCACGGAAAGGAGGGGATCGTAGGGCTGTGTAATGTAAAGGGGTCCAGAGGTACAAGGGCTGTGTAATGTAAAGGGGTCCAGAGGTGCAGGGTGCAGTGTAATGTAAAGGGGTCCAGAGGTGCAGTGTAATGTAAAGGGGTCCAGAGGTACAAGGGCTGTGTAATGTAAAGGGATCCAGAGGTGCAGGGTGCAGTGTAATGTAAAGGGGTCCAGAGTGCTGTGTAATGTAAAGGGGTCCAGAGGTACAAGGGCTGTGTAATGTAAAGGGATCCAGAGGTGCAGGGTGCAGTGTAATGTAAAGGGGTCCAGAGTGCTGTGTAATGTAAAGGGGTCCAGAGGTACAAGGGCTGTGTAATGTAAAGGGGTCCAGAGGTGTAGTTGTGGAGAGGGGGTACACAGAATTGACAAAAAGATATTGAAGGATGCAAAGGTATGCAGGGGGCACAGTGGGGTGTTTTTACATTTTAAGGTGGGGGGGTGCCAGATATAGGATCCACCCCGGGTGCCAAATGCTCTAGGTACGCCCCTGCTTCCTGATCCCCCTGGAGGCAATTGGATATTCCCTGGATCAACTATCTCTGGTGCCACTTCCTAAATTCTGACTTAGGCCTAGGATGATCTTGTCTCAGCCCACCTCCCTTACCTGCAGCCCCCTGGGATAACATCACACATCCCAGGAAGGTACACGACCAAACTCCTAGTGCCCCTCAACCTCGCACATGCGCTGTGAGTCCTCAGAAAAAGACAGCCAGATCCCAAAGTCAAGATGGATGTACTGAAGATGTGAAGCCCTGAGAAGAACTGGCTGCAGGGAAGATAGCACTGGACTTCTTTCTACGTCCGGTAAGTATCCACTTCCTAAAAATCTGCAGCTACTTGTAGCTGCTGACTTTTCATTTTCACACGCCTGGGTGAAGTTCCTCTTTAAGTCATGCAGCATTAAACTTTAACATATGCAGTTCCTTTTATTGCAGTGTAATCCACCAGCAGGCTGTCATAAATAGGTTGATGGATCATCCCCCAAAAAATGCTTCATGCCGTGTGACTTAGCAGAGCTTTCTGTCATTTTTCTTGTGATGTGAATGAACTTCACTGATAGTAGTCCTTCGTTCATGGAGCTCACGCTCACAAAACACTGTGAAAAGCTGTCAGCTGCAATGCTGATAACTCCTATCTGAAAGCAACCTTGGGGCCCACTCACACCACTTGCGTAGTAATAATGCATGGCAACATTATGGTATGTCATGTGCCATCCCAATGCACCTCCAAAACACATGAGCACTGCAAGTTTTATAGCACAGCACAATTCATTGAGGGAGATTTATTAAAACTGGTGCACTCAGAATCTGGAGCAGCTGTGCATGGTAGCCAATCAGCTTCTAACTTTGTTAGTTTGTTCAAATAAGCTTTGACAATAAAACCTGGAAGCTGAATGGTTTCTATGCAGAGCTGCACCAGAATTTACACTCTCCAATTTTAGTAAATCTCCCCCATGGTGTCTGATGCATTGTACAGACAGCACAAATTTTTTGAATGACTGCAGCCCATTCTTTTTCAAACTAATACAATAGAAGTAAATAAATACTTAAACTAAATTGATGTGATAGGTATGGTCATAGGCGTGCGCACAGGGTGTGCCAGGGGTACCTGGGCACACCCTAATCACCCAGTGTGGTGTATATTCCCCCTGTTTAGACCCCTGATTTCAACAAATAAAAAATTGTAAAAAAGTATAAAAATAAAAACCACTGACACTGTTCACTGCACTACTGAAACCAATCTCTGCCCTTATGACACCATCCACTGCTCTTCTGACACCATCAGTATATATACACATGCATACAGTATACAGTATCTCACAAAAGTGAGTACACCCATCACATTTTTGTAAATACTTTATTATATCTTTTCATGTGACAACACTGAAGAAATTACACTTTGCTACAATGTAAAGTAGTGAGTGTACAGATTGTATTACAGTGTAAATTTGCTGTCCCCTCAAAATAACTCAACACACAGCCATTAATGTCTAAACCGCTGGCAACAAAAGTTCACTCTCACTCTCTCATACTGGTCACTGGAAGTTCAACATGTCACTTCATGGCAAAGAACTTTCTGAGGATCTGAAAAAAAGAATTGTTACTCTACATAAAGATGGCTTAAACCAGTGATGGCGAACCTTGGCACCCCAGATGTTTTGGAACCACATTTCCCATGATGCTCATGCACTCTGCAGTGTAATTGAGCATCATGGGAAATGTAGTTCCAAAACATCTGGGGTGCCAAGGTTCGCCATCACTGGCCTAGGCTATAAGAATATTGCCAAGACCCTGAAACTGAGCTGCAGCATGGTGGCCAAGACCATACAACGGTTTAACAGGACAGGTTCCACTGAGAACAGGCCTCGCCATGGTCAACCAAAGAAGTTGAGTGCACGTGCTCAGCATCATATCCAGAGGTTGTATTTGGAAAATAGACAAATGAGTGCTACCAGCATTGCTGCAGAGGTTGAAGGGGTGGGGTGTCAGCCTGTCAGTGCTCAGACCATATACCACACACTGCATCTAATTGGTCTGCATGGCTGTCATCCCAGAAGGAAGCCTCTTCTAAAGATGATGCACAAAAAAGCCCGCAAACAGGTTGCTGAAGACAAGCAGACTAAGGACATGGATAACTTATTTGGTTCAGATGGTGTCAATCATGTGTGGCGGCAACCAGGTGAGAGAAGTACAAAGACTTGTCTTGCCTACAGTCAAGCATGGTGGTGGGAGTGTCATGATCTTGGGCTACATGAGTGCTGCCGGCAATGGGGAGCTACAGTTCATTGAGGGAACCACGAATGCCAACATGTACTGTGACATAATGAAGCAGAGCATGATCCCCTCCCTTCAGAGACTGGGCCGCAGGGCAGTGTTCCAACATGATAACAACCCCAAACACACCTCCAAGACAACCACTGCCTTGCTAAAGAAGCTGATGGTAAAGGGGATGGACTGGCCAAGCATGTCTCCAGACCTAAACCCTATTGAACATCTGTGGGACATCCTCAAACAGAAGGTGGAGGAGCGCAATGTCTCTAACATCCTCCAGCTCCGTGATGTCATCATGGAGGAGTGGAAGAGGACTCCAGTGGCAACCTGTGAAGCTTTGGTGAACTCCATGCCCAAAAGGGTTAAGGCAGTGCTGGAAAATAATGGTGGCCACACAAAATATTGACACCAATTTGGACATTTTCACTTAGGGATGTACTCACTTTTGTTGCCAGTGGTTTGGACATGAATGTCTGTGTTGAGTTATTTTGAGGGGACAGCAAATTTACAAAATGTTATTCAAGCTGTACACTCACTACATTACATTGTAGCAAAGTGTAATTTCTTCAGTGTTGTCACATGAAAAGATCTAATAAAATATTTTCAAAAATGTGAGGGGTGTACTCACTTTTGCGAGATACTGTATGTTTGAGCTTTGGGGTGCACACCCTAATGCAATAGGCTGTGCACACCTATGGGTATGATCTATAGAAGGGAATTTGCCTCACTATAGTAAATAAGTGGTGTCCAGCCTCTCATTCATATGCATGGTTTATTGGTTTATGTTCAGTAGCCTGCGCTGGCTGTATGTTAGGCTCTGTTCACGCCTATGCAGGTGTGGTTGTGCATTTACATTCTGTTCATGCCTATACAGGTGTACTCGTGCATTTAGGTGCGTTGCTTTTAGGGCAGCCCATTAATTTCAATTGGGCTACCCAATGTCCCACAATCTCATAAAAGAAGCATGGGCACCTGTTACTGGACCTGCATCACACTACAATGCACTGCAATAAGTTACCTTGAAGTACAGATGGCTGGTACGTTTTGGGTGCTATTAGGGCCCATTCACACTAAGAACTTCATGTGAATCACAAAGGATCGCACTGTGTGCTCCTGTGAGATCCACATACACTTCTGTGCAGTGCAGTTTCAGCTCATTGATAACTTTTGGAAACGCACTGCAGCTGAATTTGTACCATGCGATTTGGTGCACTGCTTTTGCAACCTGCGTTTAGGGTGTCATTACCTTTGCACTGATACCCGCTGCAGAATGCAAGGGCAGTGCCTTCTGAATGCGGTGCGAGAAACTTGCATGGAACGTGGTTTCCACCATGGCATTCTAGCATGAACAATCCCTTAAAAGTGATTGGCACTGCAGTGCACCTGGCACATTTTCATATGCTGCAGGAACGTATACAATACCAAACACTGCATCACAGATGTAAACAGGGCCAAGAGCATTTTCACATATGTGCGGGTCATGCGTGCAGGTTTGTGTGGGCACATCGTGGGTACAGCAGCCCATTGTTTTGAATAGGTTGGTGTACCCATGAAAAAAAATGGGAAAGGAAACCCCTGACCCTTCCTTAAAGTGGTTTCAAAGGCTCAAGGGGTGAGCATGCACCAGTGCCCACAGAGCAAGTGGCTTGCTATTGGGAGCACTGGGGAAGGATCGGGGCTGCTCTGTGAAAAACCACTGCACAGAGCAGGCAAGTATGAAATGTTTGCAAAAAAAATAAAAATTAACCTTTAAATGTCACTTTAAAAACATGCCACATGGTGCACCCGCCCAAGAATTAACAGCGCCCCTGCATGTATGTGAACCTAGGCGACAGTCTCATTCTTGACAGTGGAAGTTTGGCTGTTTACAAATAATATGCTGCCCATTCATAATATAAAATCAAACAAAAAACTGTGTTTACGCATAAACACATACTCGCGGCTCATCATCAGCTACTGCAAAATAATAAACAATCCAATAAAATCCCCTATGGCAGTTATAAATTTATGACGACACATATATGAATGTTTCACAGAATATACAGCTGTTGGGGTATATAGGTAACCAATGCCATCAGCCTTTCTGACTGCGTTCCTCCAAGTACCATTTTCTAATAGCGCACATACAAAAACAAACGCCAACTTTCCATTTTTAGTGGGAGTCAGTCACATGGCCCAGATTTTTACCTGTGGACACTAGAAAGGGAGGAGCAAAAAATAATCAAGCATGCCACAGGTGAACACACCAATTCTACATTGGCAGGATTCTTCGTTTCTGAATCATATGCTGGGGTCATTCAGACCAATGTACCTGTGTACAGATGGCAAACTATCCCTCAGAATGGCACGCACACAAAATCAATAAGAATTGGGTACCTCAGTGCTGTCCCTTTAAAAAGCATTCCAGCTTACCTTTGCTCTGTGTATACTGCACGGAGAGGAGGCTGCCAACGGCTGTGCAGAGGATCTGTGCCCCCCTGTGCCTCACGGTGGGTACGTGCCCCCTTCCCTGTCCACCTTTGCCCAGCGCCCCACTTAAACACAACCAGCAGCTGCCCTGTGACTGGGAGCCAGGAATCCAGCCTTCTGCCTTCTGCTTTCCAAGCCCTTGATGTGTCGCTTTGGCTCTGCCCACATAACCCTTTTGCTGCTGGACCAAATCTTCATTTGCATTATGAGCTGCACATTCTAGTCTTTAATAATCCCTGACAGCCCCATAAATGGTGGGAATTCTGAAAGTAGAGGACCTAGAGAGCTAAACAATGGAATTCTTGATTTTATAAAACTATATATTCAATTTGAAATATATATATATATCTATATATATATCTATATATATAGATTGTATCTATATATATATAGATATATATCTATATTTATATCTATCTATCTATCTATCTATCTATCTATCTATATATGTATAAAAAACAAAACATAGATTGACTGTGCTAAATAACTTTAAACCTTATATGAAATAACCCCTTGTGCTAAATATATAAATACATGAAATAATATAAAGTGCATTCATTGGTTGATGTGGACTGTGGCACAATTATTTTTTTTTTTCAACTTGATTGGCTCTTTTGCTCTTTTGCAACTGTGTAGTGAAGTCTGTGTTGCAGTCTTCAGTGTAGTGTAGTCTGTGTTGTGTAGTCTGTGTTGCAGTGCTCAGTAGGGATGAGCTCGGTGTCCGAGTCGAACATAGGTTCGACTCGAACATCGGCTGTTCGCGCGTTCGGCGAACAACGAACGATTTGGGCCGTTCGCGCCAAATTCGAGTGACGCGAACGGCCCACAATACACTGCGCCATCGCAGTGTAATCCCGGCGCTGTGATTGGCCAAGCATGCACTGTGACCCTGCATGCTTGGCCAATCACAGCGCCGGCAGCGAGGAGAGCAATGATTGGCCACAGGCAGGATGCCTGTGGCCAATTATAGCTGAGGGGGTTTAGTACACGCCCCACACTATAAAAGGCCGCCAGCGCGGCGGCCTTGTGTAGTGTGTTCCGGAGCAGGGAAAGTGAAGGATAGGCAGGGACACTGTCAAATCGTGTCAAATCTATTCTTTGCTAAACCTTGTGTGTAGGGAGAGAGAAGGATAGGCAGGGAGAGTGTGATGCCGCGTACACACGATCGATTTTTTCGACGGTGAAAACACCGTCGAGAAAATCGACGTTAAAAACGAGGAACAGCTTGTTCCCCCCACACACGGCCATTTTAAATGTCATTTATTTTTTGGTCGAAAAAAATGACCGTGTATGGGCTCCGCGGCAGTATAGGGGAACACTGCCGCGGAAAACATGTCGAAAAAAACGACGAGAAAAATTAGAACATGTTCTAATTTTTCTCGTCGTTTTTAATGCCGTTTTCTCGTCGAAAAAAACGTCAGAAAGCCCACAGACGATCGTTTTTCTCGTCGAAAGGAAAAAAATTCGTTTTTCTCTACGAGAAAAACGGCCGTGTGTACGCGGCATCAGTGTCATATACTTTGATAAACCTTGTGTGCAGGGAGAGAGAAGGATAGGCAGGAGACAGTGTCAGTGTCATATTCTTTGCTAAAGCTTGTGTGCAGGGAGAGAGAAGGATAGGCAGGGAGAGTGTCAGTGTCATATACTTTGATAAACCTTGTGTGCAGGGAGAGAGAAGGATAGGCAGGGAGAGTGTCAGTGTCATATACTTTGATAAACCTTGTGTGCAGGGAGAGAGAAGGATAGGCAGGGGACAGTGTCAGTGTCATTGTTGCTAAGCCTCCTGCACATTATACACCTGAAGTTAGCCCGTATTGCTGCTTTTTCCTGGTGTGTTACACAAACAGGATTTTGCAGCACTTACAGCGGGCGGAGTGTGCCTCCTGACCATATTACACCTTAACTTAGCCTGTATTGCTGCTTTTTCCTGGTGTGTTACACCAACAGGATTTTGCGGCACTTACAGCGGGCGGAGTGTGCCTCCTGACCATATTACACCTTAACTTAGCCTGTATTGCTGCTTTTTCCTGGTGTGTTACACCAACAGGATTTTGCGGCACTTACAGCGGGCGAAGTGTGCCTCCTGACCATATTACACCTTAACTTAGCCTGTATTGCTGCTTTTTCCTGGTGTGTTACACAAACAGGATTTTGCGGCACTTATAGCGGGCGGAGTGTGCCTCCTGACCATATTACACCTTAACTTAGCCTGTATTGCTGCTTTTTCCTGGTGTGTTACACAAACAGGATTTTGCGGCACTTACAGCGGGCGGAGTGTGCCTCCTGACCATATTACACCTTAACTTAGCCTGTATTGCTGGGTTTTCCTGGTGTGTTATAGACATGTGCACACTGAAATATTTCGTTTCGGAATTTCGTTTTCGTTCGAAAAATAAATTTATTTAGTTACTCCCGAAATTCGTTTTTATTTATTTAGTTTTTCGTTAAAAATTGCATTCGTCCGAAAATCCGAAATAATTAAGGTCGAATCTGTCATTGAAGGCTTATATGGTGTGTGTGTGTGTTCTAAGAAGATTCGACGGAGCAGCTAAACTATTCGACGCAGCAATCGTACATTTCCAGTCGAATGTTCCGCCTACAAGCTAGCTATAGTAGAATTCTAATGTTGTATGACTAGTAATAATTATATTTATTAATTATTATTACTAGTCATTCAACATTAGAATTTTTCTATAGCCCATGAGCGGATGCATTTAACCGGAAATGTACGATTGCAGGAAGCATCGTACAGTGAGTTTAACTGCACCGTCGAATCAACTTAGAACTTTTGACAGACACCATAAGCCACAGATTCGACGTTTGTATGTTTTTCGATGCTGTGTCGAATCTTCGTCGAATCTTCGTCGTTCATGTGGAATGGATGGTCTATCCCAACAGTCAGCTAACTACTTTCACATTCGTTTGTGCACGTGCTCCGACGTTGTGTCAGTGTCGGATAATATGGCGACCCATTTCGACCACATGGAGGACGTTCCTGGGCCTTCTATGGAGGAAGCAGCAGCAACATCCCATTCCCCATCATCCAAAAAGCGGCGCTTGCGGACACAAGCTGCAACCAACAGGAAGCGTAACCTTATGTGGACTCACATTGAGTCCCAGGTCCTTGTAAAGGAAACGCTTCCTTACTGGATACAGCTGTGTGGCCCCCGCTCCAGGGATACCACTCAGGAGTGGAAGCGGGAGAAGTGGGAGGAGATCTCCAAAAAAGTTGAAGGGATGTATTGCCATCGGCGTGACCCGACTGCCTGTCGGAAAAAATTCAGCGACATTAAGCGTTAAGTAACATGTCTGATTATTTATTTTTTTACATTTTAACCACATCAGCCCCGGAGGATTTGGCTGCCAAATGACCAGGCCACTTTTTGCGATTCGGCACTGCGTTCTTTTTTTCCCCACAAATAGAGATTTCTTTTGGTGGTATTTGATAATCTCTGGGTTTTTTTTTTTTTGCGCTATAAACAAAAAAAGAGCGACAATTGTGAAAAAAAACACAATTATTTTTTTACTTTTTGCTATAATAAATATCCCCAAAAAATATATAAAAAAACAAATTATTTCCTCAGTTTAGGCCGATACGTATTCTTCTACATATTTTTGGTAACAAAAATTGCAATAAGCGTTTATTGATTGGTTTGCGCAAAAGTTATAGCGTCTACAAATTAGGGATAGTTTTATAGCATTTTTATTATTATTTTTTTTTACTAGTAATGGCGGCGATCAGCGATTTTTATCGTGACTGCGACATTATGGCGGACACATCGGACACTTTTGATGCCATTTTGTGACCATTGTCATTTATACAACAATCAGTGCTCTAAAAATGTACTGATTTTACACCATACACAGTTCACACAAGCGCATAATTAGAAAGGTGGACTGGACATCTATATTTTATCAGCACAATCCCAATCCTTTCTTTTATATTTTATTGTGCACCAAAAAAGCATACGTTTTTCTTAAAATAAATTTGGTTAATAAAAAAATGTGCAAATCTTGTGCTACGTGAAAAAATGCGCCTAATCCAAAAATTCCATTTGCATTGTTTCATTCTACGGGTTCATTCTACATTTGTTTCATGTGTTGATGTAATTTTCAGATTACAATTGTAGTTTAATTATGGAACCTGTTTCTCTTCTCTTTTTGTTTTGCAGTTCCATAGCGCGTAAACGCCGGCAGTTGGGGCACAGAGGGAAGCAGGTGCCTCTCCTCCCCCATGAGGCAGAGCTTTTAGCGGGTATAGGGGAGGATGAGATCACCCATCTCCTGGCTCATCAGGGTTGGTGTCAGCATTGCATTGTGCAGGACATTTTTTTTGTCAAGCATCCGACATTTACCATATTGTGTTTGATTTTATTTAAAGATCGCATCCAGTCCCAGCGCCGCCGGAGGTGGAGGGCGGAGGAGCAGGAGTCCTCCATGTCATCAACGCCCAGTAAGTAGTGTAGTAGTGATACTAATACAGTGGGTCCTTTTCCATTTGTCCAGCCTTCCATTGTCGATTCCAGTGTCATTGCTTCTCGCTCAAGCAGTGACAGGTAGAGCCTCTGCAACCTTCTGTCAGGTAACGCAACCGCTTGCGTAACTTACGCAATCTGACAGAACGTCGCTGCTCTGAACTGAGGCACCTGATCAGTGGCGGTGCACCTAGCACTCGCCGCTGGAACCAGGACAGGTAAGTGCCTCGTTTTTTTTTTTAGAGAGATTTTTTCTAAATGGTTGAATGCATGTCCCTGCCTTGTAGATAAACGTTAGTGACCTGACCTGTATTGCCATGCTAATGGATAATTAATTTTATCTATATACAGTATTTATTTATAGTAATTTGAAGCTTGAACATTGTAACGTTCATCATTTCTCCTTTATATTAAATAGGTGTCATCCAATCAGAGGGGGAGACTCAGGAGGAGGAGGCTGAGGCGGCAACACCCACATGTAAGTTAGTATAATCTTGCTGGTGTCTGCTGAGTGATCATACATGTTTCAATGTTCTTGTACTAATGTGTGAGATTGTTGTACACTGCAGATTGTAATGTTCTTTTCTATATTAATCATAATCAACAGCTGCTGAGGCTGAGCAGGAGGTGGAGGAGACCTGCACTGTAGAGGCTGCTGGGGATGCGGAAGCTGGTGAACAGCCAGACGCGGCAGATCCAGGGAGTAAGTATAACTTTTTTTGTATTTTCCAGGCAAATATAGTATTTTAAATATGAAATGCTGATGGCAAACCTTGTCTAGAAATGGTTGTGATTTATTCTCCAAGGCTTCGGTTTAGCTGGAATTATTAATTATTAGTCCCCCTTTGCAGCTGATTCCAGTCTTCCCGTTAGCGTGACCTGTGCTTGTTATTTCCTCAATGTCACTTCCCTGATCACGCCAGCTTCTTGCTGCAGTTCAGGTTCCCAGTCTGAGCCAATCACTGTTAATCATCGTGAATAACACAGCAGGCTGGAAGGGGTGTGTCAGACAAGAATCTCCAGCTATTGGCTGGCAGTCCCTGGACATGGTCAATCTCCGGCATGCCCCTAATTCATGCATTAACACTTTCCTCATGATGTCTGGTGCCTCCTCTTTGGCGTCATCTAAAGCAGGGGTCTCCAAACTGCAGCCCGAGGGCCAAATGTGGCCCTTTGGTAGCTTTTATCCGGCCCTTGGGGCACTAATTCTCCCACTCACACCAACAATGGGGCATTTTTTTCTTCTATGTATACTAATGATGGGATACTATTCCTCCTACTAATAGGGGCACCACTCCTATTGACCACCAACCCTGAGGCCATATTTATTCTCACTGATGATGGGCCCATGACATTTTCTGCCCCTGTTGGCCACAATCCGGCCCCCCTAGAGTCTGAAGGAAAATAAACTGGCCCTTTTTTTGAAAAGTTTGGAGACCCCTGATATAAAGCAAAAAATTGTAAATGACCTCGTAGATCTTTGTGCAGGCAAATATCTATAAGAAGTTGAGTCTTGCATAGGTCTTGAAGGCTCAGGGAGAGACCAGACCACTGCAGTAGCAGAGGGGAGCAGATGAAGCACCGGATATCGAAGGTTCAGTAATTGTAAATTCTCTGTTATACCTCCTAGCCTAGACCAGGAGTGAGTAACCTACCTAGCCTAGAACAGAAGTGGGGCTTATTCAATCAGTGGCTATATAAAATTATCAACTTTAAAAAGTAGCCTGCTATATTTTATTAAACAACTTTTTGTTAGGTCATCCCTAATGCAATGGCTTGAATGGCTTCTCTTTGGTGAGTGTAATGTTAATAGCTGGTATAGCTGATATGTTTTTCTGCAAGTGCAACTGATCTTCCATATTTGCGACAGTCAATCAGTCTGGATGAGGTAGAGTAGTTAGTGGTCAGTGTGACGGATCTCAGATACCCTAGGTGGGAACATCCGCCAGACCTGTGTCTCCTGTCCTCCAAATGCACCTGCAGCCTGCAGATTCGCCATAACCAGCCCTTAACCCCTCAATCACGAGACAATCCACACAGGTGTTGAGGGTTAAACATGCAGAGCATCAACAGTTTATTAAATCCAAAACATACACTTTTACACACAGTTAGGGACACTCCCCTTAGCCTTGTCATAGAGGGGGGGGGTAGGGGACAAGGAAGAACCAATGGGAACTGAACATTGAAACAGAGACTACAGTTAAACATAAAGGGATTATGGTAAGCAGGCAGCCCTTCAATACACATCTCCTGCGGAGAGATGTCTGCAGTCCAGACCATTGTCTATGTGCCATGAACCAACACAATTAAGCACAGCAACAAGAGGGGGGGATGGGGGGGAGAAGGGATGTAGCATTACATTACATTTTCTCAATACCAGCTTTCCCCAAGTCTCTCAGTCTCTTCTGGGCCATAATCTGTGGGTAAGAGGCCAGCCCTCAGTCCCTTCCAAAACACACAGTGACAGTGGGTTCTGTCACAGTCAGCACTTAGGCATCCATTACACCTTAAGATTTTCTCAAGCCGGCCGTGCGACCAAGCGGATAAAATCTTTGGGAGATTCTCCTTTACACTGCTCGATGTGTAGAGGGGAATCCCTTTGTACTCTGGCCGGGGAGGACACTCAGCTCCGCCCCGGTCAGAGTACAGTAAAGTACTACACCTTCCTGCACAGCTCAGCAAACCTGGGATGACGCAGCAAATTGACACAGACACCACTATCTCCTACACACAAATTGATTAGGTGCATCTCACTGAATATCAAAAATGGAAAACTGGTATGTAGAAGTGAAAACATCTCAAGATGTTACATGATTGTCTACAAGCGTTTTGAGATAATTGTCTTTATATAATGTTAGGGTGAAGAAGTCATGTGTATTGTATTATCTATCTAATGTATTTTCTTTTCTTCACAGGTGAAGTCTTCATCCTTCACCTCCACCCGGTGGACGAAGGCCTGGACCTGCCCGCGTCTGGTGATTGTCCTTCCTCCCCAGCGGTTTCTCCGGCGCATGTTCTCCTCCACCCTTCACTATCCCCCCACCTGGACACACCCATTAGTGCCTCCTCCCCAGTGCGTCCTGGTGAGGATTCTCCAGCCGCTCCAGTACACATCCCCCCTCCAGAGCCACATGTGAATGCGTATCTGCGACGCATTGTGGAGGTCCAAGAGAGACAATATGCTGAAACCAGGAGGCTATGTCACTCTTTGGCCCTCCACAATCGCCGGCAGCTCCGTCACTATGTGGCTCTGGAGAGGTACCAACGCAGCCTTAGGAGCCAACTGGAGGCTACTAGGTACCTCGGTGAACAGATGGCTGGCATCAATATGTCCCTACAGCGACTGGTCACCAGGTTGGGGGAGAATATTTTTTCCTATTTTTTTTTTTTTTTTTTTTATGTTAAAAATAAAAATGTTTTTGTTCAGAACTAATTGTTTTCTTGAATCTTGCTTTCCTTGTTAGGTTCATTAATCATTATGTGATGTTTATCTAAATGAACTAGTCCATTTATTGTTACTAACTTACTAGAGGCCTTATAATTGTCTTTTCTACATTTAACCATCAGGCTGAACTTAGAAAATTTAAGAGATTTCTTTCTACACTATTTCAATGTGCAAAGGGTAATTCCATTTATCTTGTGTCCAGTCACGCCGTTCAGCTTTCCCCCCACCAGAATACTAGGGATGAGCCGAACACTCCCCGGTTCGGTTCGCACCAGAACCCGCGAACGGACCGAAAGTTCGCACGAACGTTAGAACCCTATTAAATACAATGGATGCGAACGTTCTAAATCTAAAGTGCTAATTATCCACTTGTCCCCCGCCCACTGTCAATAGACGGCGGGCGGAGGATACTCTCGTTCTGGGAGGACGTCATATGACGTCCTCCCTTTAAAACGAGCTAGGAGGCGCGCGCGAGCCGCCAGCGGCGCACGCGCGCGCCCGCCGCGTTCACAAGGCCCCGGTGCGCGTGGCCGGCGGCCGCGATTGTCGCCGGGCACCCGCGATTGCCCGGGAAACGAGCAGGAAAGTGGATCTCTGTGTGTAAACACAGAGAGCCACGTCCTGTGAGGGAGAGGGGACCGATGGTGTGTCCCTTGTACATAGGGACAACCATCGGTCACCTCCCCCAGTCAGTCCCCTCCCCCCACAGTAAGAACACTTTGAGGGAACATATTTAACCCCTTCCCACCCCCTAGTGGTTAACCCCTTCCCTGCCAATCACATTTATACAGTAATCAATGCATTTTTATAGCAGGGATCGCTGTATAAATGTGAATGGTCCCAAAAATGTGTCAAAAGTGTCCGATGTGTCCGCCGCAATATTGCAGTCACAATAAAAAATCGCAGATCGCCGCCATTACTAATAATAAAAAAAAAATGCTATAAATCTATCCCCTATTTTGTAGACGCTATAACTTTTGCGCAAACCAATCAATACGCGCTTATTGCGATTTTTTTTTTTTACCAAAAATATGTAGAAGAATACATATCGGCCTAAACTGAGGAAAATTTTATTTAAAAAAAAAAATGGGTATTTATTATAGCAAAAAGTAAAAAATAGTGTTTTTTTTCCAAACTGGATGCTCTTCTTTTGTTTATAGCGCAAAAAATAAAAACTGCAGAGGTGATCAAATACCACTAAAAGAAAGCTCTATTTGTGGGAAAAAAAGGACGCAAATTTCGTTTGGGAGCCATGTCGCACGACCGCGCAATTGTCATTCAAATTGTGACAGCGCGGAAAGCTGAAAAATGGCCTGGGCAGGAAGGGGGTTTTCGTGCACAGTAGAGAAGTGGTTATAATGACTAATATGCATGTTATTGTCCTAAAAAGGGGTTGGGAACCCGGGTTCTCCCCCAGGGGACATGTATCAATGGAAAACAAAGTTTTAAAAACGGCAGTTTTTCGGGAGCAGTCATTTTAATGATGCATAGAGTGAGAAAAAAAAGTCAAATATTCCTTTATATATCGTACCTGGGGGGTGTCTAAAGTATAATAAAGATAATAAAGCTGCGCAAATAGTGAAAAATGGTATATGAGCACCACCTTAAAACATAAGTGAAAGATATATAATGAATGATAAAATAATGATGATTAAATAAAATTAATATAATCGGACTGAATCTTAATTGCCAATGTGACAAATAGAACTGAAGAAAGTCCCAACTGTCAATCAGACACCCACATCACATTCAGCAAGAGTCTTGTGTAGTGAAAGAATTAATGTTGAATAGTAACTGTGTGAATAGTACAGTCCAGATAGCCAAAACTGCAACGAAGTGTGGATAAGGGTGTGGATAAGGGTGTCTAAAGTATGCCTGTGAAGTGGCATGTGTTTCCCGTGTTTAGAACTGTCCCTGCACAAAATGACATTTGTAAAGGAAAAAAAGCCATTTAAAACTGCTTGCGGCTTTAATGTAATGTCTGGTCCCGGTAATATGGATGAAAATCTTTAAGTAAAATGGCATGGCTACCCCATCACCCCCCCCCCACCCCAGCCCATTACCAGCCCCTTTGGGTCTTGTATGGATATTTAGGGGAACCCCGCACACAAAATAAAAAAGGCCCTATATACTCTGAACAAGTAGAATCTGTTTGTAATTTTGAACAGTAATATTATAGAACAGCAATGACGGGTATATACAGGTGTATACTGTGCCACTAACTCCTGCAGATGCCTGTATTTGAGAACAGCAATGACGGATATACAGGTGTATACTGTGCAGAAGGCTCAGCAAAAATGACACTGACACTGTCCCCTGCCTATACTTCTCTGTCCCTGTACCAACACACTGTAAATGCACAAGGTTTAGCAAAGAATATCACTGACACTGTCCCTGCCTATCCTTCTCTGTCCCTGTACCAACACACTGTAAATGCACAAGGTTTAGCAAAGAATATCACTGACACTGTCCCTGCCTATCCTTCTCTGTCCCTGTACCAACACACTGTAAATGCACAAGGTTTAGCAAAGAATATCACTGACACTGTCCCTGCCTATCCTTCTCTGTCCCTGTACCAACACACTGTAAATGCACAAGGTTTAGCAAAGAATATCACTGACACTGTCCCTGCCTATCCTTCTCTCTCCCTGCACGCCAACACACTACACAAGGCCGCCGCGCTGGCGGGCTTTTATAGTGTGGGGTGTGTACTAAACCCCCCTGAGCTATAATTGGCCACAGGCATCCTGCCTGTGGCCAATTATGGCTCTCCTCACTGCCGGCGCTGTGATTGGCCAAGCATGCGGGGTCACAGTGCATGCTTGGCCAATCACAGCGCCGGGATTGCACTGCGATGGCGCAGTGTATTGTGGGCCGTTCGCGTCACTCGAATTTGTCGCGAACGGCCCAAAATGTTCTATCTTCGTCGAACGATCGAACAGCCGATGTTCGAGTCAAACGTATGTTCGACTCAAACACGAAGCTCATCCCTTCAGAATACACAGCAGATAGTAACAGCAGGGGTTAACCATACAGTCCTCAACAGTTCACAGGGCATAGGTTGCAGGCTTGCAATCATGAGGGCAACAGTTAACCGGACAGAGGTTCCCAGGCGAGCGCAATCACAAGGGGCAACAGTTCAAAGGGCAGTCATCATTTCCAGGGCTTGAGTAACATGGCAGCAGGCTAGATTACTCACACTGGTGACTTCGGACAATTGCAGATGGTCATGAAACAGGTGGAGGATCAGAGAGGGCCCTGGTGTCCCCAGGGTCAGAGATGGCAAATGGGAGGGGTCCTGGGCATCTGGATGCAGTTCAGCAGTGACCAACTAGTCTATCTTGCATAGAGTCACGTTTCCAGCTGTATGCTTCTTTGTTCTATGTTGTGTTGGTAACAAATTCTGATCCTTGAGTTGACAGTCTCTCCATCAAGAGGAACTGTCATGCTGTTGAGGTCATCTTTAATCATTGTCTCTTATTTCCAGACCATCATACAAAAATGGTTAAATTAGCACACGTTGCTATTTGTATTTACAAAGACAGCAACACGTGAGCAGTAGCGCCACGTCAAGGCTTCAACCCTTGCTACTGTCCATTCACACAACATTCATTCATACAATCACGCACACTCTAGTCACTCTACACAACACTCATTACAAAAAAGGGTGATGGAAGGAATAAAGGGAAAAATTTGGATTTCTTAAAACAATATAATTCTATTTAAATCTTGGGGTCACACTAAAGACAACTGCTATTGTCAAGTGGTAAGAAAAAAAAATGTATTTTCCTCAACATTTGGATGGTTCCTCTGAGTCCCATCTATCTTCACATGGTGATAATGATTCAGGTCTCACAAGTTAAGGGTAGGGTAACCAAGCTTGGGGAGGTTAAATTTCAGGAAAGTTATTTGTTCCATCAAATGGGGTGTCAGTTGTGAACGGTGTGGATTAAGGATGTTCCCAGTAATAGAGAAAACTCTCTCACTTTGCACAGTGGTTGGAGGACAGGATAGTAGTTGCTGGGCAACCAGACAAAGACCAGGCCACAAACTTTTCTTACTATCCCAATAGGTCAAAGGGTCCTCTGAAGGAAGCAAAGGTGCTTCATATAGGTAGGCCCTGACCATTTCAGAGGCACTGCTCTCTTCTCGATTACCTGCTGCTTGACCTGCATCCACCAGATTGTCAAGTGCCTCTACCCAACATGCAGATGCTCCACTTGGTTGTTTTTGAGTGATGGTGCCAGGTCTTGGAATAGCAGACATGGCAGGTGAATCTTCCAAACTGGCCTCATCCGGCATACATCTCTGTTGCTGCAAATTACGGACCCTTTCAATCAATTTTTCTTTCCAGTAGGAGAGGCTGTTGTCTCTGAGTGCCAGTTTACCTTTGATCCTGGGATCACATAGGGAAGCCAGCATGAGTTCAGGGCTTTTGTGGACACGATCATTTAGCCGATCTTTTAAGTTGGCTTGTAGTTTTCTGATTAAAGACGCTACATCGGCATGAAGTGGGCTGCCACTAGTGATGAGCCGAACACCCCCGGGTTCGGTTCGCACCAGAACCCGCGAACGGACCGAAAGTTCGTACGAACATTAGAACCCTATTAAATACAATGGATGCGAACGTTCGAATTCTAAAGTGCTAATTATAACAACTATTATGCATGTTATTGTCCTAAAAAGGGTTTGGGAACCCGGGTTCTGCACCAGGGGACATGTATCAATGCAAAAAGAAGTTTTAAAAACGGTCGTTTTTCGGGAGCAGTCATTTTAATGATGCATAAAGTGAAAAAGAAAAAAGTCAAATATTCATTTAAATATCGTACCTGGGGGGTGTCTAAAGTATTCCTGTGAAGTGCCACGTGTTTCCCGTGTTTAGAACTGTCCCTGCACAAAATGACACTTCTAAAGGAAAAAAAAGCCATTTAAAACTGCTTGCGGCTTTAATGTAATGTCTGGTCCCGGTAATATGGATGAAAATCTTTAAGAAAAATGGCATAGCTACCCCATGACCCCCCCCCCCCTACCCCAGCCCATTACCAGCCCCTTTGGGTCTTGTATGGATATTAAGGGGAACCCCGCACATAAAATAAAAAAGGCCCTATATACTCTGAACAGCCGTATACAGGCGGTGCATACAAGACAGGGACTGTAGGTTTGTTCTTATGTAGAATCTGTTTGTAATTTTGAACAGGTACATTGTTGAAGTGTAGCTCCAGCCCAAAAATCTATTTTTAAACTTTTTGGAAAACATAGGTAAGGGTTATCACCCCTGTAACATTTGTTTTGCTGTCTGTGCCCCTGTTCAGAACATTTCACCTCACTTTCCGTCCCAATGACAACTGTTTTTGAAATGTGGTGTTTTTCTTGAAACAAGGATTGCTGATAAAGCATCAGTACAGAGGAGACACCTTTCTCCCATATTTATTCTTACAGGAGAGAATTTTCCTTCCTAGTGGTAGATTTCCTCTCACTTCCTGTTGTCTTCTTGCGTTTGCAAGTAGGAGTCGTTTGTAAGTTGGATGTTTGAAAGTAGGGACCTGCCGTATATACTCTGCAGAAATAGGCCCCTTAGTTGTTGGTGTTGGCACAACACTGTAAGCACTCACAGTTACTCTTGGTTGGTGCTGGAACGCCCTGCTGTCAACTATTATATCAGGAATTTTAATTACATATAATTGTTGAACAGTGGTAGTAAAAATTGGGCCTTTGATGGTGGTGCTGGTGCCACAACACTGTAAGCCCTGACAGTTACTCTTGGTGGGTGCAGCAATGGGCCCTGCTGTGAATTATTAGATCAAGAATTGTAATTGCATGCCCCTGTTGAACAGGGGCTGAAAAATTGGGCCTTTCGTGGTGGTGGTGGTGGTGGTGGTGTTGCCACAACACTGTAAGCCCTCAGAGTTACTCTTGGTGGGTGCAGGAATGGGCCCTGCTGTGAATTATTAGATCAAGAATTGTAATTACATGCCCCTTTTGAACAGGGGCTGAAAAATTGGGCCTTTCGTGGTGGTGGTGGTGGTGGCGTTGCCACAACACTGTAAGCCCTCAGAGTTACTCTTGGTGGGTGCAGGAATGGGCCCTGCTGTGAATTATTAGATCAAGAATTGTAATTACATGCCCCTTTTGAACAGGGGCTGAAAAATTGGGCCTTTCGTGGTGGTGGTGGTGGTGGCGTTGCCACAACACTGTAAGCCCTCAGAGTTACTCTTGGTGGGTGCAGCAATGGGCCCTGCTGTGAATTATTACATCAAGAATTGTAATTGCATGCCCCTGTTGAACAGGGGCTGAAAAATTGGGCCTTAGGCACTGGTGGCACAACGCTACAACCCCTCACAGATACTGTACTTGGAGCACAGCAATGAGCCCTGTTGCAAAGTATTGCTTCAAAAATTGTAATGACACGCCCCTGTTAAACAGGGGCTGAAAAATTGGGCCTTAGGCACTGGTGGCACAACACTACAACCCCTCACAGATACTGTACTTGGAGCACAGCAATGAGCCCTGTTGCAAAGTATTGCTTCAAAAATTGTAATGACACGCCCCTGTTAAACAGGGGCTGAAAAATTGGGCCTTAGGCACTGGTGGCACAACACTACAACCCCTCACAGATACTGTACTTGGAGCACAGCAATGAGCCCTGTTGCAAAGTATTGCTTCAAAAATTGTAATGACACGCCCCTGTTAAACAGGGGCTGAAAAATTGGGCCTTAGGCACTGGTGGCACAACACTACAACCCCTCACAGATACTGTACTTGGAGCACAGCAATGAGCCCTGTTGCAAAGTATTGCTTCAAAAATTGTAATGACACGCCCCTGTTAAACAGGGGCTGAAAAATTGGGCCTTAGGCACTGGTGCCACAACACTCGAACCCCTCACAGATACTGTACTTGGAGCACAGCAATGAGCCCTATGGCAAATTATTGCTAAAAAAATTGTAATTACACGCCCCTGTAAAACAGGGGCTGAAAAATTGGGCCTTAGCCACTGGTGGCGGCACCCATAAACAAAAATGATCTTCCAAGCTATCATCATCAATCGTATCATTGAGGACTCGGAGGAGGAGGATAGCCAGTCAACCTAACAGCACAGGCACTCAGCATCAGCATCAGTCTTGAAGGGATGTGACATGTTAAAATCAATTAGTCTGTTATATCAGCATCAGGTGTGTGGTAGCTGGTGGTGATCCAAGACTGGTTCATCTTGATGAAAGTCAGTCGATCAACCGAGTCGGTGGACAGGCGCACCCTGTGATCCGTGACAAATCCTCCAGCAGCACTGAATGTGCGTTCCGAAAGAACGCTGGATGCAGGACAGGCCAGTAGCTCAATTGCATACTGTGCAAGCTCTGGCCAGTGATCCATCCTCAAGACCCAGTAAGCCAGAGGATTTTCGGTGGGGAAGGTGTCCAAGTCTGACCTTGCCCCTAGATATTCCTGCACCATGTTTATCAGACGCTGGCGATGGTTGCTGGAACCGATCATACTTTGGGGCTGCGGACTAAAGAAGTGTCTGAACGCATCGGTCAGACGGCCACCTTCCCCACCGCTCCTTCTTTGACTGGCCGAAGCCTCAGCAACTCGTTGTCCAGGACCAGGAGTTTGTAACCTCCCAGTCTCTGGGAACGCGTTGCACAGACCTTTCTGCAAGGCCTCCCGGAGTTGTCTCATCCTCTGCTCCCTCTGCGACGGTAACATAAGGTCCGCAACCTTACCCTTGTACCGTGGATCAAGGAGAGTGGCCAGCCAGTAATGGTCCCTCTCCTTGATCCGAAGAATACGAGGATCCTTCCGCAGACTTTGCAGGATCAGGGAGGCCATGCAGCGTAGGTTTGCTGAGGCATTCGCTCCGGAGTCCTCTGGGTCACTAAGGACGACATGATCCGCAGTCACCTCCTCCCAGCCACGTACAAGTCCACTGGTTTCTTGGGACTGTAAATCATCCCTAAAAGACTGCTGCTGATGATGCTGAGTGCCAGCCTCCACCTCCATGCTGACACAATCCTCCTCCTCCTCCTCCTCCTCCTCCTCTTCCTGTGCGATGGGTGGGACAGAAGGAACACTGTCTGGGTAAAGGGGGCCTTGAGAGGCAAGGAAGTCCTCCTCTTCCTGCCTCTGTTCTGCCTCAAGTGCCCTGTCCATTATTCCACGCAGCGTGTGCTCCAACAGGTGGACAAGAGGTACAGTGTCACTGATGCATGCACTGTCACTGCTCACCATCCTCGTGGCCTCCTCAAATGGTGCCAGGACAGTGCATGCATCCCCGATCATGCCCCACTGGCGTGGAGAAAAAAAACCAAGCTCCCCTGACCCTGTCCTGGTGCCGTAGTCGCACAGGTACTCATTGATGGCCCTCTGCTGCGTGTGCAGCCGCTGCAGCATGGCCAACGTTGAGTTCCACCTGGTGGGCATGTCACATATAAGGCGGTTCTTGGGCAGGTTCAACTCCTTTTGCAGCTCAGCCAGGCGAGCACTGGCATTATAAGATCTGCGGAAATGCACACAGACTTTCCTGGCCTGCCTCAGGACATCCTGTAAGCCCGGGTACCTGCCCAAGAACCGCTGCACCACCAGGTTAAGGACGTGAGCCACACAGGGCACATGGGTCAGTTGTCCCTGTCGAAGGGCGGAGAGGAGGTTGGTGCCATTGTCGCAAACCACCATTCCTGGCTTAAGCTGGCGTGGCGTCAACCACCTCTCGGCCTGGCCCTGCAGAGCAGACAGGACCTCTGCCCCAGTGTGGCTTCTGTCCCCCAAACACACCAGCGCAAGCACGGCATGGCATCTTTTTGCCTGCATACTTGCGTAGCCCCGTGAACGGCTACGGAGCACCGCTGGTTCATAGGACAAACCACAGGAAGAGGCCATGGAGGAAGAAGAAGAGGAGGGGGTGGAGGAGAGAGGTGTGTCACAACCAGTAGTAACATTTTGGAGGCGTGGCGGTGGGACAACCTCCAAGACTACTGCACCTTGTCCTGCATCCTTCCCAGCTGCCAAAAGAGTGACCCAATGGGCCGTGAAAGAAAGGTAACGTCCCTGTCCATGCCTGCTGGACCATGAGTCAGCGGTAATATGCACCTTACCGCTGACCGCCCTGTCCAGCGAGGCCAAGACATTGCCTTCCACATGCCGGTAGAGAGCCGGAATAGCCTTCCGTGAGAAAAAGTGGCGTTTGGGAACCTGCCACTGAGGAACCGCACATTGCACAAACTCAAGGAAGGGGGCCGAGTCTACCAACTGAAAAGGCAGCAGTTGAAGCGCTAGCAATTTAGCCAAGCTAGCATTCAACCGCTGGGCATGTGGATGGCTGGGAGTGAACTTCTTTCGACGGTCCAGCAGCTGGGGCAGGGAAATTTGCCTGCTAGAATCGGACGTCGGTGTACTGCTAGCAGAGTGGCCGCAAGTACTTGGCTGTGACACACCTAATTCTACACCTTCATTCCTCTCAGTGCATGTTTCAGAGAGGACTGAAGTTATAGTGGGGTTGGAGATCCCAGCTGATGCGGTGCAAGGAGAGGTCCGCTTTGTTCTTTGGTGTGGGTCTTTGAGGTAGGCTTGCCAACGAGCTGCATGGCAGGTCAACATATGTCTGGTCAGGCATGTGGTACCCAAGCGGCTGATGTTTTGGCCACGCGATATACGCTTGAGACATATGTTGCAAACAGCAGCTGTGCGATCTGATGCACTAGCCTCAAAAAAGGCCCACACCAAGGAACTTGAATGACCGGCAGAGGCAGCGCCCTGCACAGGCGGAGCTCTGCGGTGTGATTCCGTCGGTGTACTGCCCTTACGCTGGCCACCAAAGGGCATCCTGCCTCGTTGGAGATGTGCCTCCTCCTCATCCTCCTCCTCCTCCTCTCTCCTATTAGGCACCCACGTGGAGTCAGTGACCTCATCATCCCCTCCCTCCTCATCACTGGAGCCAATCTGGCAGTATGCTGCAGCTGCTGGAACATGACTGCCAGATTGGTGTCCTTCTTGAGCATCCCCTCTGTCTGCTCTCACCCTACTGCCTTCCTGTAGCTGGGTTTCATCATCAGACCCTTTGAAACGCTGGGCATCCTCCTGGAGCATGTACCCAACACTGTGCTCAAACAGTTCGGGGGACTCCTCAGGAGGAGGACATGGTGGGTCTAGGGAAGGAGTGACTGATGATTAGGGATGAGCTTCGAGTTCGAGTCGAACTCATGTTCGACTCGAACATTGCCTGTTCGCCCGTTCGCCGAACAGCGAACAAATTGGGGTGTTCGCGGCAAATTCGAAAAATCTATGGGAGAAATCTAAAGTGCTAATTATAAAGGCTAATATGCAAGTTATTGTCCTAAAAAGTGTTTGGGGACCCGGGTCCTGCCCCAGGGGACATGTATCAATGCAAAAAGAAGTTTTAAAAACGGCCGTTTTTTCGGGAGCAGTGATTTTAATAATGCTTAAAATGAAAAAATAAAAGTGAAATATTCCTTTAAATTTCGTACCTGGGGGGTGTGTATGATATGCATGTAAAGTGGCGCATGTTTCCCGTGCTTAGAACTGTCCCTGCAAAAAATGTCATTTTTGAAAGAAAAAAATGCATTTAAAACTGACTCGCGGCTATTAATGAATTGTCGGCTCCCGGCAATACATACAAAAGTCATTGATAAAAAAAAAAAAAAAGCGTGGGGGTTCCCCAGAATTCAATTACCAGGCCCTTCAGGTCTGGAATGGATATTAAGGGGAACCCCGCCGCAAATAAAAAAAAATTGACGTGGGGTTCCCCCAAATATCCATTCCAGGCCCTTCAGATCTGGCATGGATTTTAAGGGGAACTCCACCCCAAATTTAAAAAAAAATGGCGTGGAGTCCCCCTAAAAATCCATACCAGACCCCTTATCCGAGCACGCAACCTGGCCGGCCGCAGGAGAAAAGGGGGGGAAGAGAAAGCGGCCCCCCCTCCCTCCTGAACCGTACCAAGCCACATGCCCTCAACATGGGGAGGATGTCCCCATGTTGATGGGGACAAGGGCCTCATCCCCACAACCCTTGCCCGGTGGTTGTGGGGGTCTGCGGGCGGGGGGCTTATCGGAATCTGGAAGACCCCTTTAACAAAGAGGACCCCCAGATCCCGGCCCCCCCCCTATGTGAATTGGTAAGGGGTACATTGTACCCCTACCATTTCACGAAGAAAGCGTAAAAAAATGTTTAAAAAAACACACAAACACGTTGAAAAAGTCCTTTATTAAAAAAAAAAAAACATTCCAGCGGTGAAATCCAGTGTCCCGCAGCGATCCCGATGTCCAGCGCTGTCCTTCATTGGTTGTGCCTGAGCGGACCTGATGGGGAACTCCCTCTCAGTATTTTAAATGTATAGACCCGCCCCTTCTAAAGTTCCCCATCAGGTCCGCTCAGCGGACCAGATGCGGAACATGAGAAGGGGCGGGTCTATACATGTATTGCCAAAGTGAGAGCAGTTCCCCATCAGGTCCGCCTCCTCGGTATGTCGGACCCGCCTACGTCATTGGCTTGAGCGGGGAACTTCCTTCACTGTGTAATTTAAATTTACATAGTGAAGGAAGTTCCCCGCTCAAGCCAATGACGTAGGCGGGTCCGACATACCGAGGGGGCGGACCTGATGGGGAACTGCTCTCACTTTGGTAATACATGTATAAACCCGCCCCTTCTCATGTTCTGCATCTCGCCCGCTGAGCGGACCTGATGGGGAACTTTAGAAGGGGCGGGTCTATACATTTAAAATACTGAGAGGGAGTTCCCCATCAGGTCCGCTCAGGCACAACCAATGAAGGACAGCGCTGGACATCGGGATCGCCGCGGGACACTGGATTTCACCGCTGGAATGTTTATTTATTTATTTTTTTAAATAAAGGACTTTTTCAAGGTGTTTGTGTGTTTTTTTAAACATTTTTTTACGCTTTCTTCGTGAAATGGTAGGGGTACAATGTACCCCTTACCAATTCACATAGGGGGGGGCCGGGATCTGGGGGTCCCCTTTGTTAAAGGGGTCTTCCAGATTCCGATAAGCCCCCCGCCCGCAGACCCCCACAACCACCGGGCAAGGGTTGTGGGGATGAGGCCCTTGTCCCCATCAACATGGGGACATCCTCCCCATGTTGAGGGCATGTGGCCTGGTACGGTTCAGGAGGGAGGGGGGGCCGCTCTCTCGTCCCCCCCTTTTCCCCTGCGGCCGGCCAGGTTGCGTGCTCGGATAAGGGGTCTGGTATGGATTTTTAGGGGGACTCCACGCCATTTTTTTTTTTAAACTTGGGGTGGAGTTCCCCTTAAAATCCATGCCAGATCTGAAGGGCCTGGTAATTGAATTCTGGGGAACCCCCACGCTTTTTTTTTTTTTTTTTATCACTGACTTTTGTATGTATTGCCGGGAGCCGACAATTCATTAATAGCCGCGAGTCAGTTTTAAATGCATTTTTTTTCTTTCAAAAATGACATTTTTTGCAGGGACAGTTCTAAGCACGGGAAACATGCGCCACTTCACATGCATATCATACACACCCCCCAGGTACGAAATTTAAAGGAATATTTCACTTTTATTTTTTCATTTTAAGCATTATTAAAATCACTGCTCCCGAAAAAACGGCCGTTTTTAAAACTTCTTTTTGCATTGATACATGTCCCCTGGGACAGGACCCGGGTCCCCAAACACTTTTTAGGACAATAACTTGCATATTAGCCTTTATAATTAACACTTTAGATTTCGAACGTTCGAGTCCATTGTATTTAATAGGGTTCTAAAGTTTACACGAACATTTTGTCTGTTCGCAGGTTCTGGTGCGAACCGAACAGGGGGGTGTTCGGCTCATCCCTGCTGATGATGAGTCTGACATTGATACCAGGGAAGAGGACGCTTTGGCAGCTGCTTTGCCAGTACCCTGAGCCTGGGTGAGAGAGGATGAGGAGGAGGAGGAGGGCTTGGTCATCCACTCTACCAAGTCTTCGGCATGATGTGGCTCAACATGTCCAGCTGCCGAAAAGAAGGACAAGCGTGTCCCATGGCCATGTGCTGATGACAATGCACCGCGTCCACGACCAGCACTGTTGCCCCCAGACACAGAGCCTGCTTGCCCTCTTTTATTGCCTCCTGACTGTCTGCCTCTCCTTGTTTGCCTTCCAGACATTCTAATAGATGGCCTGCAGGGAGATGGGAAAAAAGCAATAAGGGCTACCTTCAGGTGTCCTTCTCTGTCCCTTTACTTAAGGATTTCTAAATATGGTTGAGGATGATTGCTTTTGCACAGAATAGCACAACGACAATTTCCCTGACTGTCCAAAAAACAAGGATTTCAAAGATGGTTGATGAGGAATGCTTTAGCACACTATAGCACAAGGAGAATTCCCCTCACTTTCCTTCTTTGTCCCTAGAAACAAGGACTCGCACAGTGAAAGAAACTGACACTCTCCCTACCTAGAGTTTTCTGTCCCTAGAAAAAAAGTTTTTTTAAAGCACACTATAGCACAAGGAGAATTCACTCACTGTCCTTCCCTGTCCCTAGAAACAAGGACTCGCACAGTGAAAGAAACTGACACTCTCCCTACCTAGAGTTTTCTGTCCCTAGAAAAAATGTTTTTTTAAAGCACACTATAGCACAAGGAGAATTCACTCACTGTCCTTCCCTGTCCCTAGAAACAAGGACTCGCACAGTGAAAGAAACTGACACTCTCCCTACCTAGAGTTTTCTGTCCCTAGAAAAAATGTTTTTTAAAAGCACACTATAGCACAAGGAGAATTCCCCTCACTTTCCTTCTTTGTCCCTAGAAACAAGGACTCGCACAGTGAAAGAAACTGACACTCTCCCTACCTAGAGTTTTCTGTCCCTAGAAAAAATGTTTTTTTAAAGCACACTATAGCACAAGGAGAATTCACTCACTGTCCTTCCCTGTCCCTAGAAACAAGGACTCGCACAGTGAAAGAAACTGACACTCTCCCTACCTAGAGTTTTCTGTCCCTAGAAAAAATGTTTTTTAAAAGCACACTATAGCACAAGGAGAATTCCCCTCACTTTCCTTCTTTGTCCCTAGAAACAAGGACTCACACAGTGAAAGAAACTGACACTCTCCCTACCTAGAGTTTTCTGTCCCTAGAAAAAATGTTTTTTAAAAGCACACTATAGCACAAGGAGAATTCCCCTCACTTTCCTTCTTTGTCCCTAGAAACAAGGACTCGCACAGTGAAAGAAACTGACACTCTCCCTACCTAGAGTTTTCTGTCCCTAGAAAAAATGTTTTTTTAAAGCACACTATAGCACAAGGAGAATTCACTCACTGTCCTTCCCTGTCCCTAGAAACAAGGACTCGCACAGTGAAAGAAACTGACACTCTCCCTACCTAGAGTTTTCTGTCCCTAGAAAAAATGTTTTTTAAAAGCACACTATAGCACAAGGAGAATTCCCCTCACTTTCCTTCTTTGTCCCTAGAAACAAGGACTCGCACAGTGAAAGAAACTGACACTCTCCCTACCTAGAGTTTTCTGTCCCTAGAAAAAATGTTTTTTAAAAGCACACTATAGCACAAGGAGAATTCCCCTCACTTTCCTTCTTTGTCCCTAGAAACAAGGACTCGCACAGTGAAAGAAACTGACACTCTCCCTACCTAGAGTTTTCTGTCCCTAGAAAAAATGTTTTTTAAAAGCACACTATAGCACAAGGAGAATTCCCCTCACTTTCCTTCTTTGTCCCTAGAAACAAGGACTCGCACAGTGAAAGAAACTGACACTCTCCCTACCTAGAGTTTTCTGTCCCTAGAAAAAATGTTTTTTTAAAGCACACTATAGCACAAGGAGAATTCACTCACTGTCCTTCCCTGTCCCTAGAAACAAGGACTCGCACAGTGAAAGAAACTGACACTCTCCCTACCTAGAGTTTTCTGTCCCTAGAAAAAATGTTTTTTAAAAGCACACTATAGCACAAGGAGAATTCCCCTCACTTTCCTTCTTTGTCCCTAGAAACAAGGACTCGCACAGTGAAAGAAACTGACACTCTCCCTACCTAGAGTTTTCTGTCCCTAGAAAAAATGTTTTTTAAAAGCACACTATAGCACAAGGAGAATTCCCCTCACTTTCCTTCTTTGTCCCTAGAAACAAGGACTCGCACAGTGAAAGAAACTGACACTCTCCCTACCTAGAGTTTTCTGTCCCTAGAAAAAATGTTTTTTTAAAGCACACTATAGCACAAGGAGAATTCACTCACTGTCCTTCCCTGTCCCTAGAAACAAGGACTCGCACAGTGAAAGAAACTGACACTCTCCCTACCTAGAGTTTTCTGTCCCTAGAAAAAATGTTTTTTTAAAGCACACTATAGCACAAGGAGAATTCACTCACTGTCCTTCCCTGTCCCTAGAAACAAGGACTCGCACAGTGTAAGAAACTGACACTCTCCCTACCTAGAGTTTTCTGTCCCTAGAAAAAATGTTTTTTTAAACCACACTATAGCACAAGGAGAATTCACTCACTGTCCTTCCCTGTCCCTAGAAACAAGGACTCGCACAGTGAAAGAAACTGACACTCTCCCTACCTAGAGTTTTCTGTCCCTAGAAAAAATGTTTTTTAAAAGCACACTATAGCACAAGGAGAATTCCCCTCACTTTCCTTCTTTGTCCCTAGAAACAAGGACTCGCACAGTGAAAGAAACTGACACTCTCCCTACCTAGAGTTTTCTGTCCCTAGAAAAAATGTTTTTTAAAAGCACACTATAGCACAAGGAGAATTCCCCTCACTTTCCTTCTTTGTCCCTAGAAACAAGGACTCGCACAGTGAAAGAAACTGACACTCTCCCTACCTAGAGTTTTCTGTCCCTAGAAAAAATGTTTTTTTAAAGCACACTATAGCACAAGGAGAATTCACTCACTGTCCTTCCCTGTCCCTAGAAACAAGGACTCGCACAGTGAAAGAAACTGACACTCTCCCTACCTAGAGTTTTCTGTCCCTAGAAAAAATGTTTTTTAAAAGCACACTATAGCACAAGGAGAATTCCCCTCACTTTCCTTCTTTGTCCCTAGAAACAAGGACTCGCACAGTGAAAGAAACTGACACTCTCCCTACCTAGAGTTTTCTGTCCCTAGAAAAAATGTTTTTTTAAAGCACACTATAGCACAAGGAGAATTCACTCACTGTCCTTCCCTGTCCCTAGAAACAAGGACTCGCACAGTGAAAGAAACTGACACTCTCCCTACCTAGAGTTTTCTGTCCCTAGAAAAAATGTTTTTTAAAAGCACACTATAGCACAAGGAGAATTCCCCTCACTTTCCTTCTTTGTCCCTAGAAACAAGGACTCGCACAGTGAAAGAAACTGACACTCTCCCTACCTAGAGTTTTCTGTCCCTAGAAAAAATGTTTTTTAAAAGCACACTATAGCACAAGGAGAATTCCCCTCACTTTCCTTCTTTGTCCCTAGAAACAAGGACTCGCACAGTGAAAGAAACTGACACTCTCCCTACCTAGAGTTTTCTGTCCCTAGAAAAAATGTTTTTTAAAAGCACACTATAGCACAAGGATAATTCCCCTCACTTTCCTTCTTTGTCCCTAGAAACAAGGACTCGCACAGTGAAAGAAACTGACACTCTCCCTACCTAGAGTTTTCTGTCCCTAGAAAAAATGTTTTTTTAAAGCACACTATAGCACAAGGAGAATTCACTCACTGTCCTTCCCTGTCCCTAGAAACAAGGACTCGCACAGTGAAAGAAACTGACACTCTCCCTACCTAGAGTTTTCTGTCCCTAGAAAAAATGTTTTTTAAAAGCACACTATAGCACAAGGAGAATTCCCCTCACTTTCCTTCTTTGTCCCTAGAAACAAGGACTCACACAGTGAAAGAAACTGACACTCTCCCTACCTAGAGTTTTCTGTCCCTAGAAAAAATGTTTTTTAAAAGCACACTATAGCACAAGGAGAATTCCCCTCACTTTCCTTCTTTGTCCCTAGAAACAAGGACTCGCACAGTGAAAGAAACTGACACTCTCCCTACCTAGAGTTTTCTGTCCCTAGAAAAAATGTTTTTTAAAAGCACACTATAGCACAAGGAGAATTCCCCTCACTTTCCTTCTTTGTCCCTAGAAACAAGGACTCGCACAGTGAAAGAAACTGACACTCTCCCTACCTAGAGTTTTCTGTCCCTAGAAAAAATGTTTTTTAAAAGCACACTATAGCACAAGGAGAATTCCCCTCACTTTCCTTCTTTGTCCCTAGAAACAAGGACTCGCACAGTGAAAGAAACTGACACTCTCCCTACCTAGAGTTTTCTGTCCCTAGAAAAAATGTTTTTAAAAGCACACTATAGCACAAGGAGAATTCCCCTCACTTTCCTTCTTTGTCCCTAGAAACAAGGACTCGCACAGTGAAAGAAACTGACACTCTCCCTACCTAGAGTTTTCTGTCCCTAGAAAAAATGTTTTTTTAAAGCACACTATAGCACAAGGAGAATTCACTCACTGTCCTTCCCTGTCCCTAGAAACAAGGACTCGCACAGTGAAAGAAACTGACACTCTCCCTACCTAGAGTTTTCTGTCCCTAGAAAAAATGTTTTTTAAAAGCACACTATAGCACAAGGAGAATTCCCCTCACTTTCCTTCTTTGTCCCTAGAAACAAGGACTCACACAGTGAAAGAAACTGACACTCTCCCTACCTAGAGTTTTCTGTCCCTAGAAAAAATGTTTTTTAAAAGCACACTATAGCACAAGGAGAATTCCCCTCACTTTCCTTCTTTGTCCCTAGAAACAAGGACTCGCACAGTGAAAGAAACTGACACTCTCCCTACCTAGAGTTTTCTGTCCCTAGAAAAAATGTTTTTTTAAAGCACACTATAGCACAAGGAGAATTCACTCACTGTCCTTCCCTGTCCCTAGAAACAAGGACTCGCACAGTGAAAGAAACTGACACTCTCCCTACCTAGAGTTTTCTGTCCCTAGAAAAAATGTTTTTTTAAAGCACACTATAGCACAAGGAGAATTCACTCACTGTCCTTCCCTGTCCCTAGAAACAAGGACTCGCACAGTAAAACACACTGACACTCTCCCTACCTATCCTTCTCTTTCCCTAAACTAAAGGAATCCAGGTTAAGCAAGAAAGAAATAAATGTCACTGTCCCTGCCTATGCTGCTCTTTCCCTGCTCCGGAACACACTACACTAGGCCGCCGTGCTGGCGGCCTTTTATAGTGTGGGGCGTGTACTAAACACCCTCAGCAATAATTGGCCACAGGCATCCTGCCTGTGGCCAATCATTGCTCTCCTCGCTGCCGGCGCTGTGATTGGCCAAGCATGCGGGGTCACAGTGCATGCTTGGCCAATCACAGCGCCTGGATGACACTGCGATGGCGTAGTGCATTGTGGGCCGTTCGCGTCACTCGAATTTGGCGCGAACGGCCCAAATCGTTCGATCTTCGTCGAACGATCGAACAGCCGATGTTCGAGTCGAACGTATGTTCGACTCGAACACGAAGCTCATCCCTAGCTGCCACAAAGAGGCTCACTGTTTTCTAGGAACGATCCCATCTTATCTATGAGATAGGTAAACAAGGGTATGACCTGTCCTAGGCTGGCATTGCTCTGACTCAAGTTTTCCGTCACATTCCGAAAGGGTTTTAAGACAGAAACGAGCTGCCCAATTATACACCAGTCATCACGTCCCAGTGTGGAATCAATCCCAATGCTGTGGCGGGATGATAGATTGTGGATGGCTGTCTTTTGCTCCAAAATGCGTTCCAGCATTTCCAGGGTATAGTTCCACCGGGTGCTGACATCTTGTTTCAGTCGATGTATGGGGAGCCCTGATTGTTCTTGCTCCTCCCTCAAAAGTTGACTAGCCCCTACACTGCGGTGGAAATGCCCTGCAATCTTCCTGCAAAGGTCCAAGATTTGAGCAATCTTGTTGTGTATGTAAATGCAGTATGTGTGCAGAACAGCGGACACCGACAAAAGATCCATCTTGGAGCGCTTTTACCATGTTTGAACCTCCGTCTGTCACTATGAACCCAACAGAAACATTGGTGACTGCCAGCTCTCCAAACCAATTGGCCAACATTGATCTAATTGCTCGCAATATGTTGGCAGAGCTGTGTTTGTCATCACGGACTTCTGTGTGGAGCAGGAAAGCTTGATAACCCTGCTGGTCTTGCGCTGCAGACCGTCCTGATGAAGTTTGAACACTTACACTAGTGCCACCACCAACAGGCACAGTGGCCTGCCACCAGTGTGCAGTCAAAGACAGGAAAGCGTGTTGACCGCTGGGAGCTGTCCACAAATCAGTGGTCAAATGAATTGTCTGACCCTCGGCTTTGGCCATTTTTTCCTTCAATACTGCAACGCACGAATGGTATAGTGCTGGAATAATCTTTCTGCTGAAAGTTGTTCGTGCAGGAACAACGTATCGTGGAGCAAGGGCATGCATGAGCTGTTTAAACGGCTCCCCTTCAATCATGCGAAAAAGAGGCTCCTCCAACAGCTATGAATTGGCCAATGAGGCGGGTGATCTTGTTGGCCTGCTGTTTTGACATGCCCTTGGAACTAAAGCCAACAAAACTATCTAGGGTAGGCTGATGATGTCCTTGGGAGGATGAGGAGCCTGATTGGGTCTGCAGTGGAACTACTGCACGTGTACGGCTTGTCTTAAACGAACCCTCTCTATTGGCTGTGCTCTGAGTAAGTGGTGTGGTTGAAGAGGTACCACCAGTACATTCAGAGTCCGTTATGCTGCTTCCTACGCTACCATCTTCTTTTTCTGCCTCTGCCCGCAGTAAAGTAGAGTGGTGGTAATTTTTAATGTGTAGGTTCATACCAGCATTGGTTAAATGTCCCAACTTTTTACCCCTACTCACTTGCTTCCCACACAATTTGCACTTTGCAAAGAACCCGCCTTCCAATGTTTGAAAGTATTTCCAAACGTTGCTGCGGCGGGATGAAGCCCCTTGACCCTGTTGATCTCTAGTATGGGCTGATATAGCTGCAGCAGGTAGCACACCAGTGGTGGAAGCTGTTGCCACTACAGTTACACTTGGTGAACTAGTGCTAATGGCAGGGGTGCTGGGGAGGTCGGTGTTATCATCACAGGATTCTTCCTCTATAATAACAGAGGGAGAAGGGGAGTTAGCAGCAGATGAAAAAAGTGAACTGCTCCCTGTCCTACTCCTCACAGAAAATCCCTCTTGCACTTTCTCTAAGTCATGCTGTAACTCTTGTGGGGTAAGACTGTATAAAACGTCTGCAGTGGTTGGGGAATGAAAAAAGGGGGCACAATATGGGGCCACTTTCTTGAGATTGTGGCCTCCCCATCCTAGGATTTGATATAAATTATTAAACAGCATAGGTTTATTTAGTCAGGTTACTGCCTCTTTAAGAGTCTAGAGGGAAGCTTTCAGGTACAGCCAATAAGGTTTCAGGGAATTCTCTGGAAGCAAGAGGTTAGGCTATATAAGGGTCAGCAGGTGTGGGGCTCATCCTCTTGCCTGCGGACAGCTGAAGAAGTTTGGAGCTATGCACTTTGCAGTTTACTTTGAAGATGGAAGCCCTGGTGATGCAGTTGCTGGAGAAGGCTGCCAGTGCAGGCGGAGAAGCTTGGTGATAAATAGAGTGATGTTAGATAAGAGAGTGATGATGATAGATTAATAATAGTAATAGTAGATTAATAATAATAATACAAAAATGATTGCAACATGCGGTTGGGCAGGCACTACAAGTCCCAGACCCCAGGGTATTGCTGGAGCATGAAGTTCACCACCCTTTATCGCAGCCTCCAGCAGTGGGTGAGTTGACTCAATAACTATGTTAACTGGGCTAGTAGGTTCTCTGTCCTCTTTGGTTCAGTCTTTATTTAAAGTGTCAGTTCCTGCTGTTTCTCCATCGCTGGTTTCTATGCCAGTTGTTCCTTCTGCTGTCTCTGCTACTGTTGGTATGCCTCATGATATGTTAGCACCTGAGCCACAAATACACACAGCAAATAAAAGTAATGTCCCTGAGACATATATGCCCTGTGAAATATCCCCTTTAGGATATCGTTTGTCTGCAGCAGTTAAGGATAAAATCTGGAAAGGGGATTACATAGACATTCTTTCTCTCCTGCCTGAAGAGAGAGGGGAGGAAGAGAGGCGCAGGTTGATTCCCAGGTCCTTCAACAATTGGCTGCAGGCCTTTTGCATTTACTCCGGTATAATGGCTGAGAAGTACCCAGAGCTTTTCCAACACCTGGATCATATCTTAGAGGCATATAAGAACTTTGGGGTCTTGGGTTGGTTTTATTATGACGAATCCTTCCGTCAAAAATTGTCCCTTCATTCCCCACCTAAGGGATGGGTGTATGATGTGGGCCTGTGGCTCAACTTAATATTACCGCAGAAGCAGGCAGCACCTAGACAACCCACGGTTAACCCTATGACAGCAACTTTTAGAAAAGGCTGCTGTTTCGCTTTTAATGATAGTCAATGCCGCTGGAATACTTTGTGCAAGTACAGACACAAATGTTCTGTCTGTGCAGGGGTGCATCCAGCAACACAATGCTTTAAGCTTAACGCAAATGTAGGTCAGAGTTCCACGCAGCATATTTTCCCAAGAGCCTGCACTCCAGTGAGGCTGGAAAACATGCGCCCGTGGCTGGACAGCTACCCAAACAGGGAAAAGGCTCATTTGCTCATTGAGGGCTTTGCTCAGGGCTTTCCGCTGCCTTCCTTTTTGGGGGAGGGGTGTAAAATGGTGGGGAATTTTAAGTCGGTGGACCAGTTTTCTCAGGTGGTAAGGGATAAATTGTGTAAGGAACTGGTTGCTGGCAGGATTGCAGGACCTTTTGAGGAACCCCCTTTTTGTAATTTGCGTCTCTCCCCATTGGGGGTGGTGCCCAAGCGTGAGCCTAACAAATTTAGGCTCATACACTATTTATCGTATCCAAAAGGTGATTCACTGAATGATGATATCAATAGTGACTTATGCTCAGTTTCTTAAGCCACTTTTGAGGAGGCCATTAGTAAGATTAGGTTATTCAGCCCTGGTGCATTGCTAGCAAAGGCTGACATAAAATCGGCATTTCGGCTCCTGCCTGTTTCCCCATTGGCTTTTTAATTCTTTAGGTTTTTCTTTTGAAGGTCAGTATTTTTTTGACATGTGTCTTCCTATGGGATGTTCACTGTCTTGCTCATGTTTTTAGACGTTTTCTACATTCCTCCATTGGGTCTTTGTGTTCAGTCCGGTTCAGATAGCATAGTTCACTATTTTGACGACTTTTTATATGTCAGTCCATCAAGTTCTAGGATCTGTTCGGATTTGTTGCTATCATTTCAAGCGCTAGCTCTGGAATTTGGTGTCCCTCTGGCGGAGGAGAAAACTTGTTTCCCTAGCACAACTTTGGAATTTTTGGGAATTGAAATAGATACTTGTAAGATGGAATTTCGTTTGCCCGTGGCGAAATTGGAGAAATTGAAATGGTTGATTGCGAGGGTGCTGCACAAGAAAAAGTTACAGTGGAAGGAGATGCAATCACTCTTGGGTATCCTGGCCTTTGCATGTAGAATCATGCCAGTTGGCAGGATTTTTTCTCGGCGTCTATACATGGCAATATCGGGTCTGAAATCGCCTCGGATGCAAATCAGACTGACTAGTCTGCTTAAAGAGGATTTGAAGGTTTGGTCCGGTTTTCTTGACTGTTATAATGGGAAGTCCTTTTTTCAGTATGATTTTGTAGTAGCGCGAGATTTCTGTTTATTCACGGATGCTGCTGACTCTAGAGGCTTCGGCGCCATCTGGAGAACGCACTGGTGCTGTGCGGCTTGGCCAGAGTCCTGGGTAAGGTCAGGGGCCACCAAGAATGTGGTTCTCCTGGAATTGTTTCCGATTTTGGTGGCTTTGAGGTTGTGGGGTTCAGAATTTGCGAACAGGCGCATATTGGTGGAATCTGATACAATGGAGTGCGGTATGCAGTTACCTGTCTTTCGTCCAGTTCTTGGTTAGTGATAAAATTATTGCGTCAGGTGGTTTTTAGATGCCTCAAGTTTAACATCTGGTTGAAAGCTAAGTATACTCCCGGAATATTGAATAACATCGCCGATTCTCTATCTTGCTTCCAGATGGACCGTTTTCGGATTCTGCTGCCAGAGGCGGACGCAGAGGGCACACCATGCCCAGACCATTTGTGGGGGATGATTTGATGTCGGTGACGGATGCTATTAAAGGTTCTTAGCTCCCAAACCTTGGTCCAGCTACGCCGCTGCATGGAGTAGTTTGTTGTCTTTTGCTAGCACTGCAGGTTTTCGTTTCAATAGGCCATCTGAGGGTAATGTTCTGGCCTTTTTGTTAATGCGGCAGCGTTTTTCCAGTAGTCATGTGACAAAGGCGCTAGCCGGCATTTCATTTTTCTTCAGATTATTGGGTTTAAGGGCTTGTACTTCATATTTTTCTGTTAAACAGGCACTGAAGGGGTACAAGAGATTGACTTTTGTCTCGGATCACAGGAGGCCGATCTCTCTGGGTATCCTCAGGGGCCTTTGCGAAATTTTGGCAGTAGTTTGTTTTTCCCCTTATAGTTCTTACATAGTTCTTACATAGTTAGTCAGGTTGAAAAAAGACACAAGTCCATCCAGTTCAACCATAAAAAAAAAAAAAAAAGCTTTACTATTTAAGACAGCCTTTGTGTTAGCTTTTTTCGGTGCGTTCCGCATCTCGGAGCTGGTACCGGCAAATAAGCATGGTAATTCTGGGATTCTTTTTGATCAGGTGTTGATGGATCAGTCGGGTGTTCACCTTTGGCTACAACATTAAAAAACTGATCAATGTGGAAAAGGCCATTGGGTCAATCTACAGGAGCACGATGAGTCATTCATGTGCCCAGTAGCCATGGTTAGTCAATTTATGGGGCTTAGGCCTTCCGGAGGGTTTTTTATTTTTTTATTTTTTATTTTTTTTCTAGTTCACATTCATTTACACCCCTGACAAAATACCAATTTGATGCTGTCTTAAAGAAATGTTTGGTTAGAATGGGATTAAGTAATTTCAGGTTTTCCTCCCACTCATTTCGGATAGGCACAGCCTCTGAGGCGGCCCGGTTAGGGTTCCCGGATTCTGTTATTAAAGCAATGGGGAGGTGGAAGTCTCAATGTTTTCAGTTATATGTTCGTCCTAATTTATTTGTTTGAATTCTAGGTACCCAGCTCAGTCATTTATCTACTGGGCTCAAAAACGAGCAGCTCAACGCAGTTATACAACTAATTTATCTCTGCATCCGGACTCTTTTAGGTTGTTTTGGAAGGGTATCAAAGGCCTTCAGTGGTTCCAACTGTACTTCCATTTGAACAGGTTGTATCAAGTATGGCCGTCGCCATCTATTTTGGTTATGCATTTGGGAGGAAATGATTTGGGAAATGTAAAAACGTTGGATTTGTTGTTTATGATCAAGCGTGACTTGCATCGTTTTATGGTAACTTCCCCAGGTACAACGCTATTTTTTTCCGAGGTGGTTCCTCGTCTTTCCTGGCTCTCCTCTGACCAGAGGAGGGTTATGGAAAAGATGAGAAAGAGTCAATAGGGCTCTGGAAAAGTTCATGCCTCAGATTGGTGGACTATCCTATCGGCATGTGGACCTGGAGGGCGGTTTTCCAGGTCTATACAGGTCGGATGGTGTTCACTTGTCGGAAGTGGGTATGGATATCTTTAATTTGGGCTTGCAGAACAGCATTGAGGTGGCCACGACGGTTGGGGTGGGACGGTCTTGATGCTCAAGACCGTCGTGTGGGGAATGTTATTGATATTTGAAGTTTGAGCTACTGCTCGAGTTCTAATAACTGAGCAGGTAGAAATCTGTTATGTGATTATATATCTAAGTTATGAGTGATAATAAATATGAGTAATAATAAAGAGTTATTGGAAATTAATTATTTAAACCAATAAAGGTGTCGCGGCCAATATATTTTGCCAAATAAGGTTTTTGAGTGTTAATTTTAATTATTTGTATCTGGGGAATTTGGGTCTGGGTGGGTGTGGCCTACAATCTCATGAAAAAAGGGGGCACAATATGGGGCCACTTTCTTGAGATTGTGGCCTCCCCATCCTAGGATTTGATATAAATTATTAAACAGCATAGGTTTATTTAGTCAGGTTACTGCCTCTTTAAGAGTCTAGAGGGAAGCTTTCAGGTACAGCCAATAAGGTTTCAGGGAATTCTCTGGAAGCAAGAGGTTAGGCTATATAAGGGTCAGCAGGTGTGGGGCTCATCCTCTTGCCTGCGGACAGCTGAAGAAGTTTGGAGCTCCCTCCCTCCCGCCCCAGTCGCGTACACCTCTTATGTGGTTGGGTCACCCCGGATTCTGGGGGGGACTGTTATTGATATTTGAAGTTTGAGCTACTGCTCGAGTTCTAATAACTGAGCAGGTAGAAATCTGTTATGTGATTATATATCTAAGTTATGAGTGATAATAAATATGAGTAATAATAAAGAGTTATTGGAAATTAATTATTTAAACCAATAAAGGTGTCGCGGCCAATATATTTTGCCAAATAAGGTTTTTGAGTGTTAATTTTAATTATTTGTATCTGGGGAATTTGGGTCTGGGTGGGTGTGGCCTACAATCTCAAGAGGAGCATCACATTCAAAATCATTCTCTTGGGGCAATGAAGAAAACGTCTCACACTCTGTCTCTGCTGATGTCTCCCTCAATTGCTTCTTTGGGGAGCTGGGCAGTGGCACTGGCAGTGGCACTGGCAGTGTCATTGGTGGTGGTGATTTTATCGGCAACTCCACTTGTTTTATACTATGTTTCTTGCCTATCCCATAAAAATAGGAAGCCATGACACCTGTAGAAGAAGGCGCTGTATTGGCAGTGGAAGCGGCAGCAGATGTTGGTGGTCTGGCAGGAGGAAAACTAATAGTAGAACTGGTGGTGGTGGAACTAGCTTTGCTGGTGGCAGTGGTGGTGACATCCACTGTTGTGGATAGCATGTTTGTGGGGGCAGAAGTGTCAGAGACACTAGTAGCAGAGACCTTGCCACTTTTTTTAGCAAGGCGTCCACCACAACCGCGACCATTACCTCTACCTGCCTTCACTTTTCTCATAGAATGGTACATTGCTGTTGCTGTATATAGTTCAAATAGAAAATGGACTGGTGATAGTGATCACTGATCAGACAGGTAACAAGATAGGGTATATAGAACTTATATAGAATCTCAATCTATAATATAGAATCTATAATAATAAACCCCCTCCCCCTCCACAACACGGGCAGCCTCTGAGGCTATCACAATACTAGCAAGTTCACTAGTAGTTCACAACACTAACACAATAGCAGCAGATTATTATGAAAAAGTGAACTTGATCTGTAGCTTGTGCTTATGCTTAATTGCTAATAATTCAGGTTCTCTGAAAAACGGACCAGCAAGATTAACTGTCTTCTGAAATGATTCAGCGTGTATGTCTCTCTCTGCTAGCAATCGTAAGTGAAAGTAAGTTGGCTGTACATGTGTACTTAGTTCCAGCTATTTTACTGCTCCTCCTCTTTGGTTACAATCAGCCAATAACATTCATCATCATTATTTTTATTTTACTTCCCCCACCCAATTCCAGAAGCAAATTATCTTTTTTCCCTATATCGAATCTTTTCTCTCTATAATGTCAAATCTATTCGCTATAATGTCGAATCTATTCTCTCTATAATGTCGAATCCTTTCTCTCTATGTCGAATCTTTTCTCTCTATAATGTCGAATCTATTCTCTATAATGTCGAATCTATTCTCTCTATAATGTCGAATCCTTTCTCTCTATGTCGAATCTTTTCTCTCTATAATGTCGAATCTATTCTCTATAATGTCAAATCTATTCTCTCTATAATGTCGAATCCTTTCTCTCTCTCTATGTCGAATCTTTTCTCTCTATGTCAAATCTTTTCTCTCTATGTAGATTAATCTTGGAAGTTAAAGCGGAGGTTCTGCGGCGATTGTTTTTTTTTTTTTTGGTGCATTCTATTGGGTTTCACAATACAAGGTTAAACTCACTTGTTTGGTGTCTTCAAATATCCCCTGTCCGTTTTCATGGCAAATAAGAACTTTTAAAATCGGTTCCTGACAATTTCCATTTTGCTTGTGGGCATTGTGAAGCCCACAAGCAATCATTTCCTGGAAGCGCCTGCAGTGTTTACGGCGAGTAGCTGTATCGATAGAACACCGCCCCTATGAGAAAAGCATTGGCTGTATAGAACGAGCGAGCGGCGTGTATAACCAATGAGCGACGAGCAGCATCCCCAGCTGACGAACTGTTCAGACTCGGGGATTTCCGTCGGATTCAATTGCGCCTGCGCAGACCATCCCGGAACCTATCCGATAGCAGAACTGGCATGATAGAACAGCAGCGTTCCGTATTGTCTCCTGGGAAACATGACTCTGTGCTCCCAGGAGACATCGCGGCGCCGAGGAAAGGAGTAGGAACGCCTACTCCCGCGGGAGGGAAAGCCCGGAAGTGGCAGCTAAAAACTAAAATCTAAGGTATTTACACTATAATTTTTTTTTTTTGATGTGGCTATTTAACTTGGTGATAGTGTTCTGCTTGTGCCGGGATGTAGTTGTTTTTCTGGGTGGAACTCCACTTTAAGGTTAGGCACATTCGACCACAGGTTCGATAGATACAGATTGTTATTGTTAGCGTCGTGTCGAATCTCCTATCTATATCGAACTGTTGTCGCAACGAAAACGAAAATAAAGCATTTGTTTATGTCGGATCTTTCGGTTTTCGTATTCTGTGCTTTCGTTTTCGTTTGTTAAAACGATAACGAAAATACCTGAAATTCGGACGAAAATGCATTCGGACGAAAACGAATGCACATGTCTAGTGTGTTACACCAACAGGATTTTGCGGCACTTACAGCGGGCGGAGTGTGCCTCCTGACCATATTACACCTTAACTTAGCCTGTATTGCTGCTTTTTCCTGGTGTGTTACACCAACAGGATTTTGCGGCACTTACAGCGGGCGGAGCGTGCCTCCTGACCATATTACACCTTAACTTAGCCTGTATTGCTGCTTTTCCCATTTCCCTGCAGGCCATTAGAATGTCTGGAAGGCAAACAAGGAGAAGCAGACAGTCAGGAGCCAAAAAAAGAGGGCAAGCAGGCTCTGTGTCTAGAGACAACAGTGCTGGTCGTGGACGCGGTGCATCGCCATCAGCACGTGGCCATGGGACACGCTTGTCCTTCTTTTCGGCAGCTGGACGTGTTGAGCCGCATCATGCCGAAGACTTGGTAGAGTGGATGACCAAGCCCTCCTCATCCTCCTCATCCTCTCTCACCCAGGCTCAGGGTACTGGCAAAGCAGCTGCCAAAGCGTCCTCTTCCCTCGTATCAATGTCATCATCAGTCACTCCTTCCCTAGACCAACCATGTCCTCCTGAGGAGTCCCCCGAACTGTTTGAGCACAGTGTTGGGTACATGCTCCAGGAGGATGCCCAGCGTTTCAAAGGGTCTGATGATGATACCCAGCTAGAGGAAGGCAGTAGCGTGAGAGCAGAGAGAGGGAATGCTCAAGAAGGAAACCAATCTGGCAGTCATGTTCCAGCAGCTGCAGCATACTGCCAGATTGGCTCCAGTGATGAGGAGGGAGGGGATGATGAGGTCACTGACTCCACGTGGGTGCCTAATAGGAGAAAGGAGGAGGAGGATGAGGAGGAGGCACATCTCCAATGAGGCAGGATGCCCTCGGGGGGCCAGCGTAAGGGCAGCACACCGACAGAATCACACCGCAGAGCTCCGCCTGTGCAGGGCGCTGCCTCTGCCCGTTATTCAAAAAGTTCTTTGGTGTGGGCCTTTTTTGAGTCAAGTGCATCAGATCGCACAGCTGCTGTTTGCAACATATGTCTCAAGCGTATATCGTGTGGCCAAAACATCACCCGCTTGGGCACCACATGCTTGACCAGACATATGTTGACCTGCCATGCAGCTCGTTGGCAAGCCTACCTTAAAGACCCACACCAAAGAACAAATCTGACCTCTTCTTGCACCGCATCAGCTGGGATCTCCAACCCCACTATACCTTCAGTCCTCTCTGAAACCTGCTCTGAGAGGAATGAAGGTGTAGAATTAGGTGTGTCACAGCTAGTGATGAGCCGAACACCCCCGGGTTCGGTTCGCACCAGAACCCGCGAACGGACCGAAAGTTCGTACGAACATTAGAACCCTATTAAATACAATGGATGCGAACGTTCGAATTCTAAAGTGCTAATTATAACAACTATTATGCATGTTATTGTCCTAAAAAGGGTTTGGGAACCCGGGTTCTGCACCAGGGGACATGTATCAATGCAAAAAGAAGTTTTAAAAATGGTCGTTTTTCGGGAGCAGTCATTTTAATGATGCATAAAGTGAAAAAAAAAAAGTCAAATATTCCTTTAAATATCGTACCTGGGGGGTGTCTAAAGTATGCCTGTGAAGTGCCACGTGTTTCCCGTGTTTAGAACTGTCCCTGCACAAAATGACACTTCTAAAGGAAAAAAAAGCCATTTAAAACTGCTTGCGGCTTTAATGTAATGTCTGGTCCCGGTAATATGGATGAAAATCTTTAAGAAAAATGGCATAGCTACCCCATGACCCCCCCCCCCTACCCCAGCCCATTACCAGCCCCTTTGGGTCTTGTATGGATATTAAGGGGAACCCCGCACATAAAATAAAAAAGGCCCTATATACTCTGAACAGCCGTATACAGGCGGTGCATACAAGACAGGGACTGTAGGTTTGTTCTTATGTAGAATCTGTTTGTAATTTTGAACAGGTACATTGTTGAAGTGTAGCTCCAGCCCAAAAATCTATTTTTAAACTTTTTGGAAAACATAGGTAAGGGTTATCACCCCTGTAACATTTGTTTTGCTGTCTGTGCCCCTGTTCAGAACATTTCACCTCACTTTCCGTCCCAATGACAACTGTTTTTGAAATGTGGTGTTTTTCTTGAAACAAGGATTGCTGATAAAGCATCAGTACAGAGGAGACACCTTTCTCCCATATTTATTCTTACAGGAGAGAATTTTCCTTCCTAGTGGTAGATTTCCTCTCACTTCCTGTTGTCTTCTTGCGTTTGCAAGTAGGAGTCGTTTGTAAGTTGGATGTTTGAAAGTAGGGACCTGCCGTATATACTCTGCAGAAATAGGCCCCTTAGTTGTTGGTGTTGGCACAACACTGTAAGCACTCACAGTTACTCTTGGTTGGTGCTGGAACGCCCTGCTGTCAACTATTATATCAGGAATTTTAATTACATATAATTGTTGAACAGTGGTAGTAAAAATTGGGCCTTTGATGGTGGTGCTGGTGCCACAACACTGTAAGCCCTGACAGTTACTCTTGGTGGGTGCAGCAATGGGCCCTGCTGTGAATTATTAGATCAAGAATTGTAATTGCATGCCCCTGTTGAACAGGGGCTGAAAAATTGGGCCTTTCGTGGTGGTGGTGGTGGTGGTGGTGTTGCCACAACACTGTAAGCCCTCAGAGTTACTCTTGGTGGGTGCAGGAATGGGCCCTGCTGTGAATTATTAGATCAAGAATTGTAATTACATGCCCCTTTTGAACAGGGGCTGAAAAATTGGGCCTTTCGTGGTGGTGGTGGTGGTGGCGTTGCCACAACACTGTAAGCCCTCAGAGTTACTCTTGGTGGGTGCAGGAATGGGCCCTGCTGTGAATTATTAGATCAAGAATTGTAATTACATGCCCCTTTTGAACAGGGGCTGAAAAATTGGGCCTTTCGTGGTGGTGGTGGTGGTGGCGTTGCCACAACACTGTAAGCCCTCAGAGTTACTCTTGGTGGGTGCAGCAATGGGCCCTGCTGTGAATTATTACATCAAGAATTGTAATTGCATGCCCCTGTTGAACAGGGGCTGAAAAATTGGGCCTTAGGCACTGGTGGCACAACACTACAACCCCTCACAGATACTGTACTTGGAGCACAGCAATGAGCCCTGTTGCAAAGTATTGCTTCAAAAATTGTAATGACACGCCCCTGTTAAACAGGGGCTGAAAAATTGGGCCTTAGGCACTGGTGGCACAACACTACAACCCCTCACAGATACTGTACTTGGAGCACAGCAATGAGCCCTGTTGCAAAGTATTGCTTCAAAAATTGTAATGACGCGCCCCTGTTAAACAGGGGCTGAAAAATTGGGCCTTAGGCACTGGTGGCACAACACTACAACCCCTCACAGATACTGTACTTGGAGCACAGCAATGAGCCCTGTTGCAAAGTATTGCTTCAAAAATTGTAATGACACGCCCCTGTTAAACAGGGGCTGAAAAATTGGGCCTTAGGCACTGGTGGCACAACACTACAACCCCTCACAGATACTGTACTTGGAGCACAGCAATGAGCCCTGTTGCAAAGTATTGCTTCAAAAATTGTAATGACACGCCCCTGTTAAACAGGGGCTGAAAAATTGGGCCTTAGGCACTGGTGGCACAACACTACAACCCCTCACAGATACTGTACTTGGAGCACAGCAATGAGCCCTGTTGCAAAGTATTGCTTCAAAAATTGTAATGACACGTCCCTGTTAAACAGGGGCTGAAAAATTGGGCCTTAGGCACTGGTGGCACAACACTACAACCCCTCACAGATACTGTACTTGGAGCACAGCAATGAGCCCTGTTGCAAAGTATTGCTTCAAAAATTGTAATGACACGCCCCTGTTAAACAGGGGCTGAAAAATTGGGCCTTAGGCACTGGTGCCACAACACTCCAACCCCTCACAGATACTGTACTTGGAGCACAGCAATGAGCCCTGTTGCAAAGTATTGCTTCAAAAATTGTAATGACACGCCCCTGTTAAACAGGGGCTGAAAAATTGGGCCTTAGGCACTGGTGGCACAACACTACAACCCCTCACAGATACTGTACTTGGAGCACAGCAATGAGCCCTGTTGCAAAGTATTGCTTCAAAAATTGTAATGACATGCCCCTGTTAAACAGGGGCTGAAAAATTGGGCCTTAGGCACTGGTGCCACAACACTCCAACCCCTCACAGATACTGTACTTGGAGCACAGCAATGAGCCCTATGGCAAATTATTGCTAAAAAAATTGTAATTACACGCCCCTGTAAAACAGGGGCTGAAAAATTGGGCCTTAGCCACTGGTGGCGGCACCCATAAACAAAAATGATCTTCCAAGCTATCATCATCAATCGTATCATTGAGGACTCGGAGGAGGAGGATAGCCAGTCAACATAACAGCACAGGCACTCAGCATCAGCATCAGTCTTGAAGGGATGTGACATGTTAAAATCAATTAGTCTGTTATATCAGCATCAGGTGTGTGGTAGCTGGTGGTGATCCAAGACTGGTTCATCTTGATGAAAGTCAGTCGATCAACCGAGTCGGTGGACAGGCGCACCCTGTGATCCGTGACAAATCCTCCAGCAGCACTGAATGTGCGTTCCGAAAGAACGCTGGATGCAGGACAGGCCAGTAGCTCAATTGCATACTGTGCAAGCTCTGGCCAGTGATCCATCCTCAAGACCCAGTAAGCCAGAGGATTTTCGGTGGGGAAGGTGTCCAAGTCTGACCTTGCCCCTAGATATTCCTGCACCATGTTTATCAGACGCTGGCGATGGTTGCTGGAACCGATCATACTTTGGGGCTGCGGACTAAAGAATTGTCTGAACGCATCGGTCAGACGGCCACCTTCCCCACCGCTCCTTCTTTGACTGGCCGAAGCCTCAGCAACTCGTTGTCCAGGACCAGGAGTTTGTAACCTCCCAGTCTCTGGGAACGCGTTGCACAGACCTTTCTGCAAGGCCTCCCGGAGTTGTCTCATCCTCTGCTCCCTCTGCGACGGTAACATAAGGTCCGCAACCTTACCCTTGTACCGTGGATCAAGGAGAGTGGCCAGCCAGTAATGGTCCCTCTCCTTGATCCGAAGAATACGAGGATCCTTCCGCAGACTTTGCAGGATCAGGGAGGCCATGCAGCGTAGGTTTGCTGAGGCATTCGCTCCGGAGTCCTCTGGGTCACTAAGGACGACATGATCCGCAGTCACCTCCTCCCAGCCACGTACAAGTCCACTGGTTTCTTAGGACTGTAAATCATCCCTAAAAGACTGCTGCTGATGATGCTGAGTGCCAGCCTCCACCTCTATGCTGACACAATCCTCCTCCTCCTCCTCCTCCTCCTCCTCTTCCTGTGCGATGGGTGGGACAGAAGGAACACTGTCTGGGTAAAGGGGGCCTTGAGAGGCAAGGAAGTCCTCCTCTTCCTGCCTCTGTTCTGCCTCAAGTGCCCTGTCCATTATTCCACGCAGCGTGTGCTCCAACAGGTGGACAAGAGGTACAGTGTCACTGATGCATGCACTGTCACTGCTCACCATCCTCGTGGCCTCCTCAAATGGTGCCAGGACAGTGCATGCATCCCTGATCATGCCCCACTGGCGTGGAGAAAAAAAACCAAGCTCCCCTGACCCTGTCCTGGTGCCGTAGTCGCACAGGTACTCATTGATGGCCCTCTGCTGCGTGTGCAGCTGCTGCAGCATGGCCAACGTTGAGTTCCACCTGGTGGGCATGTCACATATAAGGCGGTTCTTGGGCAGGTTCAACTCCTTTTGCAGCTCAGCCAGGCGAGCACTGGCATTATAAGATCTGCGGAAATGCACACAGACTTTCCTGGCCTGCCTCAGGACATCCTGTAAGCCCGGGTACCTGCCCAAGAACCGCTGCACCACCAGGTTAAGGACGTGAGCCACACAGGGCACATGGGTCAGTTGTCCCTGTCGAAGGGCGGAGAGGAGGTTGGTGCCATTGTCGCAAACCACCATTCCTGGCTTAAGCTGGCGTGGCGTCAACCACCTCTCGGCCTGGCCCTGCAGAGCAGACAGGACCTCTGCCCCAGTGTGGCTTCTGTCCCCCAAACACACCAGCGCAAGCACGGCATGGCATCTTTTTGCCTGCGTACTTGCGTAGCCCCGTGAACGGCTACGGAGCACCGCTGGTTCATAGGACAAACCACAGGAAGAGGCCATGGAGGAAGAAGAAGAGGAGGGGGTGGAGGAGAGAGGTGTGTCACAACCAGTAGTAGCATTTTGGAGGCGTGGCGGTGGGACAACCTCCAACACTACTGCACCTTGTCCTGCATCCTTCCCAGCTGCCAAAAGAGTGACCCAATGGGCCGTGAAAGAAAGGTAACGTCCCTGTCCATGCCTGCTGGACCATGAGTCAGCGGTAATATGCACCTTACCGCTGACCGCCCTGTCCAGCGAGGCCAAGACATTGCCTTCCACATGCCGGTAGAGAGCCGGAATAGCCTTCCGTGAGAAAAAGTGGCGTTTGGGAACCTGCCACTGAGGAACCGCACATTGCACAAACTCACGGAAGGGGGCCGAGTCTACCAACTGAAAAGGCAGCAGTTGAAGCGCTAGCAATTTAGCCAAGCTAGCATTCAACCGCTGGGCATGTGGATGGCTGGGAGTGAACTTCTTTCGACGGTCCAGCAGCTGGGGCAGGGAAATTTGCCTGCTAGAATCGGACGTCGGTGTACTGCTAGCAGAGTGGCCGCAAGTACTTGGCTGTGACACACCTAATTCTACACCTTCATTCCTCTCAGTGCATGTTTCAGAGAGGACTGAAGTTATAGTGGGGTTGGAGATCCCAGCTGATGCGGTGCAAGGAGAGGTCCGCTTTGTTCTTTGGTGTGGGTCTTTGAGGTAGGCTTGCCAACGAGCTGCATGGCAGGTCAACATATGTCTGGTCAGGCATGTGGTACCCAAGCGGCTGATGTTTTGGCCACGCGATATACGCTTGAGACATATGTTGCAAACAGCAGCTGTGCGATCTGATGCATTAGCCTCAAAAAAGGCCCACACCAAGGAACTTTTTGAATGATGGGCAGAGGCAGCGCCCTGCACAGGCGGAGCTCTGCGGTGTGATTCCGTCGGTGTACTGCCCTTACGCTGGCCACCAAAGGGCATCCTGCCTCGTTGGAGATGTGCCTCCTCCTCATCCTCCTCCTCCTCCTCTCTCCTATTAGGCACCCACGTGGAGTCAGTGACCTCATCATCCCCTCCCTCCTCATCACTGGAGCCAATCTGGCAGTATGCTGCAGCTGCTGGAACATGACTGCCAGATTGGTGTCCTTCTTGAGCATCCCCTCTGTCTGCTCTCACCCTACTGCCTTCCTGTAGCTGGGTTTCATCATCAGACCCTTCCTCCTGGAGCATGTACCCAACACTGTGCTCAAACAGTTCGGGGGACTCCTCAGGAGGAGGACATGGTGGGTCTAGGGAAGGAGTGACTGATGATGAGTCTGACATTGATACCAGGGAAGAGGACGCTTTGGCAGCTGCTTTGCCAGTACCCTGAGCCTGGGTGAGAGAGGAGGAGGAGGGCTTGGTCATCCACTCTACCAAGTCTTCGGCATGATGTGGCTCAACATGTCCAGCTGCCGAAAAGAAGGATGTCAGGGTCACCTGTGGCCAGGTGACAGATGCACACCGTAGGGGGACAGGAGTGCACCGCGAGGTAGTGAACCCTATGGCTGGCTTCTGTGGATAGGAAACTGGGTGGTTGTGGAAAGCGGGACCAGAGGAGCACAACCGGGATCCCAACGGAAGCGAGAGCCAAGATTCCCCAGGGCGCGGAGTCTAAGACCCAGCTGGTTTTCTCCAGGGCCTCTAGTGGTGAGGATGTTACGCTGCAGGCTGGGACCAGGTCGCGGCCCCTGGAGTTTCCTAGCTCACGCCCCGTAGGATAAGGGGAAGCAGCAGCACACGATAGAGAGAACCGAATAACAAGCCGAAGGTCAGGGGCCACAAGCAGACAAGGATAACGAAGAACGAGCCGAAGGTCAAGGGTCACGAGCAGACAGGGATGGTCGGGGACAAGCCAATAACGTAACAGAGAGACAGACGTAGCACACGGCAGGCAGGAACCCAAACACACAATGCCTAACAAACACGTTGATCAGCAAAGCAGGCTTGCAGTGCACAGGTTAATATAGTGTTCAGTGATAGGGCCTGGGGTGGAGTCAGGCTGGGAGGAGATTATAAAGGAAGCCAGGTGAAGGAGGTCTGGTCTCTAGATGAACACATGAGGAGGAAGGTAAGATGGCAGACAGACATTAATGCATATCCATGACAGTACCCTCCCTCTTACGAGGCCTCCCCCTTCCCCGCCTGGGCCCAGGTTTAGAGGGAAACTTCAGATGAAACTCCTTTAACAGACGAGGTGCAAAGACCTCAGATGCAGTGATCCAAGACCTCTCCTCAGGACCAAACCCTTTCCAATGAACGAGGTACTGAAGAACGCCTTTACAGAGTCGGGAGTCCAGAATTTGACTGACCTCGTACTCCTGATTATCCTCAGAGACAGGCGCCACGGTAGGAAGAGGACGAGAGAATTTATTGAGGACTAAAGGCTTTAGAAGAGCAACATGAAAGGAGTTAGTGATTTTAAGGCTCTTAGGAATCTGGAGTTTGAAACAAACCGGATTCAGTTTAGCAGTTACCGTGTATGGACCGATGAATCGTGGAGCAAACTTCAGAGAAGGAACTCGGAGCTTGATGTTCCTGGTAGAGAGCCAGACTTTGTCCCCTGGCTGAAGAGAAGGCGGTTTACGCCTGCGGCGGTCGGCAAAGCCTTTGAATTTTTCAGCAGCTGCCCGGAGGGAATCATGAACGTGACCCCAAACGGAATTGAGAGACTCCTGAACCGAAGCCAAAGCTGGAATGTCTGGAGAACAGATCATAGGAAGAGGAAGTTGAGGGTGTTTTCCATAAACTGTGAAAAAGGGTGTCTTCTGCGAACTGGTATTCACATGATTGTTATGGGAGAATTCTGCCCACGGGAGTAGAGAGGACCAATCGTCATGGTGAGAAGACACAAAGGTGCGAAGAAAGACCTCTAACTCCTGATTAACCCTCTCAGTCTGTCCATTGGATTGGGGATGGTAAGAAGAAGAAAAATCCAAGACAATATTGAGGGATTTGCAAAAGGCTCTCCAAAAACGAGACGTGAATTGGACTCCCCTGTCGGAAACAATATGAGAAGGGACCCCATGTAGGCGGAGAATTTCTCGAATGAAAATGGGAACCAAGGCAGGGGCAGAAGGAAGACCAGGAAGAGGAACAAAATGAGCCATCTTGGAGAATCGATCGATTACCACCCAAATGACTGTATTATTCTCAGACAGTGGGAGATCGGTGATAAAATCCATGGCAATATGGGCCCAGGGTTCCTTAGGAATAGGCAAGGGCATGAGGAGACCAGCAGGAGCTTGTGTGGAGGATTTGGACTGAGCACAGACATGACAAGCTTTAACGTAGTCTTTGACGTCTGAGCGGAGATTAGGCCACCAGTAGTGACGACTGATGAGTAGGAAGGATCGGAGGAATCCAGAATGCCCTGCCACCTTGGAATCATGTCCCCAACGAAGGATCTTAGCTCTTAGCCCAGTGGGGACAAAGGTCTTACCAGGCGGAATTTTAGACTTCAGGGTGGTAGAGTGGGCAACAATGCATGAGGTGGGAATGATCGGCTCAGGTTCAGGGGCGGACTCCTCGTCCAAAGTGTCAAATGACCTAGAGAGCGCATCAGCCCGACCGTTGCAGGAACCAGGTTTGTAGGTAATCGTGAAATTAAAACGGGCAAAGAAGAGACTCCACCTGGCCTGTCTAGGATTCAGACGTTTAGCATTCTGTAGATACTGTAAATTCTTGTGATCGGTAAAGATCGTTATGGAGTGAGGGGAACCCTCCAAGAGATGACGCCACTCCTCTAACGCCAATTTAATTGCGAGAAGTTCCCGATCACCGATGGCATAATTCCTCTCTGCCTGAGAAAATTTTTTGGAGAAGAACGCACATGGTTGGCGTCTCTTCTCAAAGATTTGAAGAAGCACAGCTCCCACCCCCATTGAGGAAGCGTCCACTTCAATAAAAAATGCATTCCCAGGATTTGGTCTCCTCAAGAGGGGGCCAGAAACAAAGGCCTGTTTCAGGTTGTGAAATGCAGAGACAGCTTCGGGAGGCCAGTCTCTGGCATTCACACCCTTCTTGGTCAAAGCGATAATAGGCGCGGCAATGGAAGAGTAATTCCTTATGAACTGCCTATAATAATTAGTGAAGCCAAGAAAGCGCTGTGTGGCCTTGAGGCTAGCAGGAAGAGGCCAGTTGGTGATAGCCAAGACCTTCCCAGGGTCCATACGAAGCCCCGAACATGAGACAAAGCACCCCAAAAACAGGACCTCAGAACATTCAAAGGAACATTTCTCCAGCTTGGCATAGAGATTGTTCTCTCTAAGACGTTGAAGTACAGTGCGGACATGGTTTCTGTGGACGAGCAGATTTTCAGAAAAGATCAGAATGTCATCCAGATAGATGACAACAAACTGGTACAGCAGATCTCTGAAGATTTCATTGACAAAGTTTTGAAACACGGCTGGAGCATTACACAGACCAAAGGGCATCACCAGATATTCGTAATGCCCGTCTCTAGTGTTAAATGCAGTCTTCCATTCGTCACCCTCCCGTATTCGAATGAGATTGTACGCGCCTCTGAGATCCAACTTGGTGAAAATGGAGGCACCCTGCAACCTATCGAATAGCTCAGATATTAAGGGTAAGGGGTATCGATTTTTAATAGTAACCGCATTTAAACCCCGATAATCGATGCAGGGTCTTAAGGTACCATCCTTTTTGGCAACGAAAAAGAACCCTGCCCCTGCAGGCGATGAGGATTTCCGGATGAACCCTCTCTCCAGATTCTCTGCTACATACTCCGACATGGCCTGGGTCTCTGGGATGGACAGAGGGTAGGTACGACCCCTGGGTAGAGTTGCTCCGGGGACAAGATCAATAGCACAGTCAAAAGACCTGTGGGGAGGAAGCACCTCAGCTGATTTTTTACAGAACACATCCCGGTAATCGCTGTATGCGGCGGGAAGATCAGAAGACACAGAAGTGGCAGCAACCGGAAGACTCTCCTTGGGGGTCACCTTGAGAAGACACGACGAGAAACATGAGGAACCCCAGGCCAGGATCTGCCCAGAGACCCAGTCCACATGTGGAGAGTGGAGCTGTAGCCAAGGGAGGCCCAATACAACTGGGGTAGAGGCCTTGGGTAGAATAAGAAAGGATATCCACTCCTGGTGGAGAATCCCTACCGACATCCTAATGGGTAGCGTCTGGAAGCGAATAGGGCCCCCTGGGAGAACAGTGCCATCAATTGCCGAGACTACCAATGGGGTAGTGAGAGGTGAAAGGGTAAGCTTCATAGAAGAAGCAGTTCTCCAATCCATGAAATTGCCGGCAGCCCCGGAATCCAGGTATGCAAGGGTTGACTGAGGAGAAGTGCCTACATGAAGGGACACCGGCAAGAGCAGGCGAGAAGGTGATGTTTCTGGGTCCAATACTCCACCTTCCAAATGTATTAGACCCGAGCGTTTCCCGGACGAAGCGAGCAGGAGTCACGAAAATGACCCCTGCCCCCACAATAGAGGCACAAGCCCAGAGTTCTGCGCCTAGCACGTTCTTCGGGGGTTAGTCTGGTCCGGCCCAGCTGCATAGGTTCTTCAGCAGGTAGAGGATGCTCCACGGAATGAAGGGAGGGGAGCTCAGACTGGCTAGGACCCAGAGAGTGCTGGCGTCTTTTTTCTAAGGACCTCTCTTGAAAACGAATGTCGATCTGGTTGCATAATGAAATTACATCGTCCAGACCGACGGGAATGGCTCTTCCCGCTAATTCGTCTTTCACTCGGTCAGAGAGGCCATGTAAAAAGGTAGCGACCAGGGCCTCATTATTCCAGCTCAATTCAGCTGTGTGGATACGGAACTGAAGAGCATATTGCCCCACTGAACTAGATTCTTGGCGAAGACGTAAGACAGCACTAGCCGCTGAAGAAGCCCGAGCCGGCTCTTCGAAGATATTACGAAAGAGCTTCAAGAATTCGGACAGACTGGAAACCACCGGATCGTTCCTCTCCCACAGGGGGGCAGCCCAGGCCAAAGCTTCACCGGAGAGGAGGGAAATGATATAGGCTACCTTAGCCCGGTCAGATAGGAAGCTTTGAGGCTGAAGCTCAAAATGAATAGTGCATTGGCTGAGAAACCCCCTGCAGGCCTTGGAGTCCCCAGAAAAACGGAACGGAGCTGGCAATCTTAGTGAGTGTGAGGCTGCGACTGGTGCGATAGGTACAGCCGCTGGTTGTACTTGGGGTTGCGGATTCGGGGTTCCCAAGGAGACCTGAAGCTGCTCGAATCGAGAAGCCAGATCCTGGAGGAATCGCATCACCTGGGTCTGATTTGATTCCTGGGTCTCAAGTCTGCGAACTATGCCCTGCAATGGATCATCCGCGGGAAGCGGGATGTCAGCCGGGTTCATGGCTGATCAAACTGTCAGGGTCACCTGTGGCCAGGTGACAGATGCACACCGTAGGGGGACAGGAGTGCACCGCGAGGTAGTGAACCCTATGGCTGGCTTCTGTGGATAGGAAACTGGGTGGTTGTGGAAAGCGGGACCAGAGGAGCACAACCGGGATCCCAACGGAAGCGAGAGCCAAGATTCCCCAGGGCGCGGAGTCTAAGACCCAGCTGGTCTTCTCCAGGGCCTCTAGTGGTGAGGATGTTACGCTGCAGGCTGGGACCAGGTCGCGGCCCCTGGAGTTTCCTAGCTCACGCCCCGTAGGATAAGGGGAAGCAGCAGCACACGATAGAGAGAACCGAATAACAAGCCGAAGGTCAGGGGCCACAAGCAGACAAGGATAACGAAGAACGAGCCGAAGGTCAAGGGTCACGAGCAGACAGGGATGGTCGGGGACAAGCCAATAACGTAACAGAGAGACAGACGTAGCACACGGCAGGCAGGAACCCAAACACACAATGCCTAACAAACACGTTGATCAGCAAAGCAGGCTTGCAGTGCACAGGTTAATATAGTGTTCAGTGATAGGGCCTGGGGTGGAGTCAGGCTGGGAGGAGATTATAAAGGAAGCCAGGTGAAGGAGGTCTGGTCTCTAGATGAACACATGAGGAGGAAGGTAAGATGGCAGACAGACATTAATGCATATCCATGACAAAGGACAAGCGTGTCCCATGGCCATGTGCTGATGACAATGCACCGCGTCCACGACCAGCATTGTTGCCCCCAGACACAGAGCCCGCTTGCCCTCTTTTATTGCCTCCTGACTGTCTGCCTCTCCTTGTTTGCCTTCCAGACATTCTAATAGATGGCCTGCAGGGAGATGGGAAAAAAGCAATAAGGGCTACCTTCAGGTGTCCTTCTCTGTCCCTTTACTTAAGGATTTCTAAATATGGTTGAGGATGATTGCTTTTGCACAGAATAGCACAACGACAATTTCCCTGACTGTCCAAAAAACAAGGATTTCAAAGATGGTTGATGAGGAATGCTTTAGCACACTATAGCACAAGGAGAATTCCCCTCACTTTCCTTCTTTGTCCCTAGAAACAAGGACTCGCACAGTGAAAGAAACTGACACTCTCCCTACCTAGAGTTTTCTGTCCCTAGAAAAAATGTTTTTTTAAAGCACACTATAGCACAAGGAGAATTCACTCACTGTCCTTCCCTGTCCCTAGAAACAAGGACTCGCACAGTGAAAGAAACTGACACTCTCCCTACCTAGAGTTTTCTGTCCCTAGAAAAAATGTTTTTTAAAAGCACACTATAGCACAAGGAGAATTCCCCTCACTTTCCTTCTTTGTCCCTAGAAACAAGGACTCGCACAGTGAAAGAAACTGACACTCTCCCTACCTAGAGTTTTCTGTCCCTAGAAAAAATGTTTTTTAAAAGCACACTATAGCACAAGGAGAATTCCCCTCACTTTCCTTCTTTGTCCCTAGAAACAAGGACTCGCACAGTGAAAGAAACTGACACTCTCCCTACCTAGAGTTTTCTGTCCCTAGAAAAAATGTTTTTTAAAAGCACACTATAGCACAAGGAGAATTCACTCACTGTCCTTCCCTGTCCCTAGAAACAAGGACTCGCACAGTGAAAGAAACTGACACTCTCCCTACCTAGAGTTTTCTGTCCCTAGAAAAAATGTTTTTTTAAAGCACACTATAGCACAAGGAGAATTCACTCACTGTCCTTCCCTGTCCCTAGAAACAAGGACTCGCACAGTGAAAGAAACTGACACTCTCCCTACCTAGAGTTTTCTGTCCCTAGAAATTTTTTTTTTTTAAAGCACACTATAGCACAAGGAGAATTCACTCACTGTCCTTCCCTGTCCCTAGAAACAAGGACTCGCACAGTGAAAGAAACTGACACTCTCCCTACCTAGAGTTTTCTGTCCCTAGAAAAAATGTTTTTTAAAAGCACACTATAGCACAAGGAGAATTCCCCTCACTTTCCTTCTTTGTCCCTAGAAACAAGGACTCGCACAGTGAAAGAAACTGACACTCTCCCTACCTAGAGTTTTCTGTCCCTAGAAAAAATGTTTTTTAAAAGCACACTATAGCACAAGGAGAATTCCCCTCACTTTCCTTCTTTGTCCCTAGAAACAAGGACTCGCACAGTGAAAGAAACTGACACTCTCCCTACCTAGAGTTTTCTGTCCCTAGAAAAAATGTTTTTTTAAAGCACACTATAGCACAAGGAGAATTCACTCACTGTCCTTCCCTGTCCCTAGAAACAAGGACTCGCACAGTGAAAGAAACTGACACTCTCCCTACCTAGAGTTTTCTGTCCCTAGAAATTTTTTTTTTTTAAAGCACACTATAGCACAAGGAGAATTCACTCACTGTCCTTCCCTGTCCCTAGAAACAAGGACTCGCACAGTGAAAGAAACTGACACTCTCCCTACCTAGAGTTTTCTGTCCCTAGAAAAAATGTTTTTTTAAAGCACACTATAGCACAAGGAGAATTCACTCACTGTCCTTCCCTGTCCCTAGAAACAAGGACTCGCACAGTGAAAGAAACTGACACTCTCCCTACCTAGAGTTTTCTGTCCCTAGAAAAAATGTTTTTTTAAAGTACACTATAGCACAAGGAGAATTCACTCACTGTCCTTCCCTGTCCCTAGAAACAAGGACTCGCACAGTGAAAGAAACTGACACTCTCCCTACCTAGAGTTTTCTGTCCCTAGAAAAAATGTTTTTTTAAAGCACACTATAGCACAAGGAGAATTCACTCACTGTCCTTCCCTGTCCCTAGAAACAAGGACTCGCACAGTGAAAGAAACTGACACTCTCCCTACCTAGAGTTTTCTGTCCCTAGAAAAAATGTTTTTTTAAAGCACACTATAGCACAAGGAGAATTCACTCACTGTCCTTCCCTGTCCCTAGAAACAAGGACTCGCACAGTGAAAGAAACTGACACTCTCCCTACCTAGAGTTTTCTGTCCCTAGAAAAAATGTTTTTTTAAAGCACACTATAGCACAAGGAGAATTCACTCACTGTCCTTCCCTGTCCCTAGAAACAAGGACTCGCACAGTGAAAGAAACTGACACTCTCCCTACCTAGAGTTTTCTGTCCCTAGAAAAAATGTTTTTTTAAAGCACACTATAGCACAAGGAGAATTCACTCACTGTCCTTCCCTGTCCCTAGAAACAAGGACTCGCACAGTGAAGGAAACTGACACTCTCCCTACCTAGAGTTTTCTGTCCCTAGAAAAAATGTTTTTTAAAAGTACACTATAGCACAAGGAGAATTCCCCTCACTTTCCTTCTTTGTCCCTAGAAACAAGGACTCGCACAGTGAAAGAAACTGACACTCTCCCTACCTAGAGTTTTCTGTCCCTAGAAAAAATGTTTTTTAAAAGCACACTATAGCACAAGGAGAATTCCCCTCACTTTCCTTCTTTGTCCCTAGAAACAAGGACTCGCACAGTGAAAGAAACTGACACTCTCCCTACCTAGAGTTTTCTGTCCCTAGAAAAAATGTTTTTTAAAAGCACACTATAGCACAAGGAGAATTCACTCACTGTCCTTCCCTGTCCCTAGAAACAAGGACTCGCACAGTGAAAGAAACTGACACTCTCCCTACCTAGAGTTTTCTGTCCCTAGAAAAAATGTTTTTTTAAAGCACACTATAGCACAAGGAGAATTCACTCACTGTCCTTCCCTGTCCCTAGAAACAAGGACTCGCACAGTGAAAGAAACTGACACTCTCCATACCTAGAGTTTTCTGTCCCTAGAAAAAATGTTTTTTTAAAGCACACTATAGCACAAGGAGAATTCTCTCACTGTCCTTCCCTGTCCCTAGAAACAAGGACTCGCACAGTGAAAGAAACTGACACTCTCCCTACCTAGAGTTTTCTGTCCCTAGAAAAAATGTTTTTTAAAAGCACACTATAGCACAAGGAGAATTCCCCTCACTTTCCTTCTTTGTCCCTAGAAACAAGGACTCGCACAGTGAAAGAAACTGACACGCTCCCTACCTAGAGTTTTCTGTCCCTAGAAAAAATGTTTTTTAAAAGCACACTATAGCACAAGGAGAATTCCCCTCACTTTCCTTCTTTGTCCCTAGAAACAAGGACTCGCACAGTGAAAGAAACTGACACTCTCCCTACCTAGAGTTTTCTGTCCCTAGAAAAAATGTTTTTTTAAAGCACACTATAGCACAAGGAGAATTCACTCACTGTCCTTCCCTGTCCCTAGAAACAAGGACTCGCACAGTGAAAGAAACTGACACTCTCCCTACCTAGAGTTTTCTGTCCCTAGAAAAAATGTTTTTTAAAAGCACACTATAGCACAAGGAGAATTCCCCTCACTTTCCTTCTTTGTCCCTAGAAACAAGGACTCGCACAGTGAAAGAAACTGACACTCTCCCTACCTAGAGTTTTCTGTCCCTAGAAAAAATGTTTTTTAAAAGCACACTATAGCACAAGGAGAATTCCCCTCACTTTCCTTCTTTGTCCCTAGAAACAAGGACTCGCACAGTGAAAGAAACTGACACTCTCCCTACCTAGAGTTTTCTGTCCCTAGAAAAAATGTTTTTTTAAAGCACACTATAGCACAAGGAGAATTCACTCACTGTCCTTCCCTGTCCCTAGAAACAAGGACTCACACAGTGAAAGAAACTGACACTCTCCCTACCTAGAGTTTTCTGTCCCTAGAAAAAATGTTTTTTTAAAGCACACTATAGCACAAGGAGAATTCACTCACTGTCCTTCCCTGTCCCTAGAAACAAGGACTCGCACAGTGAAAGAAACTGACACTCTCCCTACCTAGAGTTTTCTGTCCCTAGAAAAAATGTTTTTTTAAAGCACACTATAGCACAAGGAGAATTCACTCACTGTCCTTCCCTGTCACTAGAAACAAGGACTCGCACAGTGAAAGAAACTGACACTCTCCCTACCTAGAGTTTTCTGTCCCTAGAAATTTTTTTTTTTTAAAGCACACTATAGCACAAGGAGAATTCACTCACTGTCCTTCCCTGTCCCTAGAAACAAGGACTCGCACAGTGAAAGAAACTGACACTCTCCCTACCTAGAGTTTTCTGTCCCTAGAAAAAATGTTTTTTTAAAGCACACTATAGCACAAGGAGAATTCACTCACTGTCCTTCCCTGTCCCTAGAAACAAGGACTCGCACAGTGAAAGAAACTGACACTCTCCCTACCTAGAGTTTTCTGTCCCTAGAAAAAATGTTTTTTTAAAGCACACTATAGCACAAGGAGAATTCACTCACTGTCCTTCCCTGTCCCTAGGAACAAGGACTCGCACAGTGAAAGAAACTGACACTCTCCCTACCTAGAGTTTTCTGTCCCTAGAAAAAATGTTTTTTTAAAGCACACTATAGCACAAGGAGAATTCACTCACTGTCCTTCCCTGTCCCTAGAAACAAGGACTCGCACAGTGAAAGAAACTGACACTCTCCCTACCTAGAGTTTTCTGTCCCTAGAAAAAATGTTTTTTTAAAGCACACTATAGCACAAGGAGAATTCACTCACTGTCCTTCCCTGTCCCTAGAAACAAGGACTCGCACAGTGAAAGAAACTGACACTCTCCCTACCTAGAGTTTTCTGTCCCTAGAAAAATTTTTTTTTTAAAGCACACTATAGCACAAGGAGAATTCACTCACTGTCCTTCCCTGTCCCTAGAAACAAGGACTCGCACAGTGAAAGAAACTGACACTCTCCCTACCTAGAGTTTTCTGTCCCTAGAAAAAATGTTTTTTTAAAGCACACTATAGCACAAGGAGAATTCACTCACTGTCCTTCCCTGTCCCTAGAAACAAGGACTCGCACAGTGAAAGAAACTGACACTCTCCCTACCTAGAGTTTTCTGTCCCTAGAAAAAATGTTTTTTTAAAGCACACTATAGCACAAGGAGAATTCACTCACTGTCCTTCCCTGTCCCTAGAAACAAGGACTCGCACAGTGAAAGAAACTGACACTCTCCCTACCTAGAGTTTTCTGTCCCTAGAAAAAATGTTTTTTTAAAGCACACTATAGCACAAGGAGAATTCACTCACTGTCCTTCCCTGTCCCTAGAAACAAGGACTCACACAGTGAAAGAAACTGACACTCTCCCTACCTAGAGTTTTCTGTCCCTAGAAAAAATGTTTTTTTAAAGCACACTATAGCACAAGGAGAATTCACTCACTGTCCTTCCCTGTCCCTAGAAACAAGGACTCGCACAGTGAAAGAAACTGACACTCTCCCTACTGTGACAGCAGGAAGGTAAAGTCACCTGGTTGCATCCAGGGGGGTAGATATATTTCTCCCAGATTCAGGCTTTATGCCGACTTATACAACTAGGGAGTTGATGAAGCCCAGCTGAGGCTAGTGGGCTCATGAATGACTCATACCTCTAGGGAGAGTGCTGGGCGTCGTGAGGCAGGGAGTTGATGAGACCAGCTGAAGCCTGTCAGTTCGTTTAAGGCCTCTATAAAAACTCCCAGCTTCATTAGATGTTAGCTCATGCCTGGAACCAGACCTGTGTGGACTGTCTAGGGAGAGTGAACCCCTGTGCGGTGAGGCAAAGCCTGTGTGGCTATTTGTTTGGACTTTTACTAAACCAGGGACTTAGGGACTAGGACAGCACTAGGCTGATCCCAGTTGTTAGTTTAGGAAACCTGCATGTTTAGTCAGAGGTCAAACTGACCAGGATTTATTTTGTTTGTTTCTTTTTGGCTTTGCTGTGTTTTTGTCACTGTACATAGAGAAATAAACCGCACCTTTTGATTTTGAAAACCACAACCTCCGTCTGCTGGCCCTGTTTTTGTGTGGGGAGCCCAACCAGGGGGTCACACACACCCGCTACCGAGTTAACCCCCTCACAGTTGGTGGAGAATGCGGGCAGTTTTTTTTAAGCCAGCATGGAGGAGATACTGAAACAGCTGGCTCTAGCAAATGCCAATCAACAGCAGACAAATGCAGGTTTGCAAAGGAGCCTTGCAGCCCAGCAGCAAGCTCATCAACAAGCCCAGCAGCAATCTGAGGCCCGCTTCATAGACCTGTTACAGAAGCAAGAGCAGAGACTACAACAAATGGAAGCAGTAATGCAGCAACGTCCGCAGACCAGTGAGGAAAGCCGTCCCACTAATACCGCGTCCTTTGGGGTGAGTCGTTTATTGACAAAAATGACTGGAGAGGATGATCCAGAGGTATTTTTGACCACATTTGAAAGGACTGCTGAAAGAGAAAAGTGGCCTGAGGAGCAGTGGGCTGGACTGGTGGCTCCTCTGTTAACTGGTGAATCGCAGAAGGCTTACTATGACCTAGAGCCTGACCAAGCAAAAGACTATGTGATGCTAAAAGCTGAAATATTGGCAAGGCTGGGTGTCACCCTGGCTGTCCGGGCTCAGCGTGTGCATAACTGGACTTTCCAGCTTGGAAAACCCCCCAGGTCTCAAATGTATGATCTCATTCACCTGAGCAGGAAGTGGCTACAGCCAGAGACTTTGTCCGCACCGGAGATTGTGGAACGTGTTGTGATGGATCGTTTCTTGAGAGCTCTTCCTACCGCCATTCAAAAGTGGGTAAGCCACGGAGACCCAGAAACGGCCGGTAAACTTGTGGATCGTGTAGAGAGATACTTGGCTACAGAGAACCTGACGGCCTCTTCCAGAGACTCTCGGACTTTCCACCCTAAGACCAGACCATCCCCAGGGGCGGATAAGAGGATTCCAAGGGGTGAGGGTGGAGAGAGTGAGAGGGTGGGAGCTCTACCCCAAGTTTGGCGAGAACAGCCTGGGAAATCAGCGGCTCAAGAGGCCGCAAGAAGGATCGTTTGCTACCGCTGCCGGCAAGCGGGACATATTGCAGCCAATTGCCCGGTTGTGGAGGAACCCATGCAGTGTGACTTTCTGACGGGCAGACGTCAGTCGCTGTGTGCGACAGTCGCATGCACTGCCATTCGAGGAACTGAGAAACATTTATGCAAAATGTGTGTTAATGGTAGAAATGTTGTGGTATTGTTGGATTCAGGTAGCCTTGTGACCCTGATAAAGGCTGAGTTAGTTAAAACAGAGGTCTCTGGGAATAGCAAGGTAGCTGTTATTTGTGTGCATGGGGACACCCGAGAGTATCCAGTGACTACAGTGTGTTTCGAGACCCCCAAAGGTACCCTCTCTCATCCAGTGGGCTTAGTATCTCAGTTACCGCATGACGCCATTGTGGGAAGGGATTTTCCGAAGTTCTGGGAACTGTGGGATGATCCTGAGCCCCCCACTGGTGCCCCTATGTACCAGGAATGTGATAGCCAGAACTCCTCTGAGAGTGGTGAGGACTCTCCAGAATTTCCCTTGTCAGTATTGGCAGGGGAGACTCAAGAAACTGGAGAGGAGCCCACCTCCTCAGACGAAAACCTACCGTCTGTGGAGTTTTCTGATCTGGAGGTTCACAGGGAAAATTTTGCCACAGAACAGTTAAAAGACCCCGCCCTAATAAAGGCACGGGAAAACGTAGTGGAAATAGATGGCGAGTTAGTGAACCCAGATAATACCTGCACTTACCCATACTTCAGCGTAGAGAAGGACCTACTGTATCGGGTGGCAAAAAGGGCAGAAGAAACCGTTGAGCAGCTGGTGGTGCCCAAACCTTACAGGAAGTTGGTGTTGGAGTTGGCCCATGGGCACATTCTTGGAGGTCATCTGGGGACAGAGAAAACCCGAGAGAGGGTATTACAGAGATTCTATTGGCCTGGGGTGATGAAGGACATAGAAAATTATTGTTCCTCCTGCCCTGTGTGTCAGAGGTCGGCCCCGATGCCACATTTCCGTAGCCCGCTGGTCCCTCTACCCATCATTGAGGTCCCGTTTGAGAGAATCGCAATGGATTTGGTAGGTCCTATAATCAAGTCCGCTAGGGGGCACCAGTACATATTGGTTATAATGGACTATGCCACCCGTTATCCAGAAGCGATCCCTCTCAGAAATACCTCGGCCAAAACCATAGCCAAAGAGCTATCTCTTGTTTTTAGCCGGGTGGGTATTTGTAAAGAACTGCTTACGGACCAAGGTACACCCTTTATGTCCCGGGTTATGAAAGAGCTGTGTAAATTGTTCAAAGTGACGCAATTGCGTACATCTGTGTATCACCCCCAAACCGATGGGCTGGTTGAAAGATTCAACAAAACCCTAAAACAAATGTTGAAGAAAGTGGTGGATAGAGATGGAAAGGATTGGGACTGTCTACTTCCTTATTTGATGTTTGCTATTAGGGAGGTGCCCCAATCCTCTACGGGATTCTCCCCCTTTGAGTTACTGTATGGGAGACACCCAAGAGGGCTGTTGGATATTGCCAAGGAAACTTGGGAAAGTGAGAGTTCTCCCCACAGGAGTGTGATTGAGCATGTCGCCCTGATGCAAGATCGAATTGCACAGGTAATGCCCATCGTGAAGGAACATTTGGCCCAAGCGCAGTTGGCACAGCAGAGAGTGTACAACCGTGGAGCAAAGACCCGTACCTTTTCCCCGGGGGATAGGATATTGGTACTTGTCCCTACGGTTGAAAGTAAATTCCTTGCCAAATGGCAAGGCCCCTACGAGATAATGGAAAAAGTGAGCGAAGTGAATTACAAGGTCAGACAACCAGGAAGGCGAAAGCCCGAACAGATATATCACGTTAATCTGTTGAAAGCCTGGAGGGATAGAGAGTCCCTAGTCGCAGAAACTTGGTCACCAGCTCAAACGGGTTGCGTGATTCCGGAGGTTGGAATAGCAGCCACCTTGTCACAACCCCAACAACAGGAGGTTAAGGAGTTTGTGCTTCGCAACAAGGAGGTGTTCTCTGAGCTGCCGGGACAAACATCTGGGGTAGAGCATGATATTATTACCCCGCCCGGTGAAAGGGTGAAGTTAAAACCCTATCGGATCCCAGAGGCCCGACGGGAGGCAATACGGGAGGAAGTACAGAAAATGCTGAACTTAGGGGTGATAGAGGAGTCCCAAAGTGATTGGTCTAGTCCCATTGTGTTGGTGCCTAAACCGGATGGGAGCTGGCGATTTTGTAACGATTTTCGTCAGTTGAACAAAGTTACAAAATTTGACACCTACCCCATGCCACGTATAGATGAGTTGATCGACCGGCTGGGAACAGCCCGATACATGACGACTCTTGACCTCACAAAAGGGTATTGGCAAATTCCCCTGGCCAAGTCGGCCAAAGAGAAAACCGCATTTGTAACCCCAGACGGGGCGTTCCAATATAAGAGAATGCCGTTCGGGTTACAGAATGCGCCGGCCACATTCCAGCGGAAAATGGACCAGATGCTGAGGCCCCATCGGAAGTATGCTGCGGCTTACCTGGATGACGTAATTGTCCATAGCACAGATTGGGCCTCACATCTGCCAAAAGTGCAAGCAGTCCTGGACTCTGTTCGGGAAGCGGGGTTTACGGCTAACCCCAAGAAGTGTACCATTGGGCAGGAGGAGGCCAAATATCTTGGGTACACCATTGGCAGGGGAGTAATAAAACCCCAACTCAACAAAGTCGAGGCCATCCAGAGTTGGCCACGTCCCAACAGCAAGAAGCAGGTACGAGCCTTTCTGGGAATCGCGGGTTATTATCGGCGCTTCATTCCCCACTTTGCTTCTAAGGCTGTGCCCCTAACCAACCTGACGAAAGGGAAAGGGTCGGTCATGATTAAATGGACCCCCGAGGCTGAGGCAGCATTCCAATTCTTGAAACAAGCCTTATGTAGCCAGCCAGTGTTGTACTCACCCGACTTCTCTAAAGACTTTGTCGTACAAAGTGATGCGTCAGATGTGGGGTTAGGAGCAGTATTGTCCCAGGTCTGGAACGGGGAAGAGCACCCAGTCATTTACCTCAGCAGGAAGTTGAAGTCCCATGAGGTAAATTACGCCACGGTTGAAAAGGAGTGTTTAGCGGTGAAGTGGGCTCTAGATTCCCTTCGGTACTATCTGCTAGGTAGGCACTTTGACATGGTTACGGATCACGCTCCGTTAAAGTGGATGGCTCAAAACAAGGAGACAAATAGAAGAGTGAATAGGTGGTTCCTGGCCCTACAGGAATTCAACTTCACAGTAAAGCATCGCCCTGGCGTTCAAATGGGGAATGTGGATGCTTTGTCTCGAGTACATGAATGCCTGATTGCTGGTGTTCCAACCCCAAGGTTAAAACAAGAGGGGGGGGTATGTGACAGCAGGAAGGTAAAGTCACCTGGTTGCATCCAGGGGGGTAGATATATTTCTCCCAGATTCAGGCTTTATGCCGACTTATACAACTAGGGAGTTGATGAAGCCCAGCTGAGGCTAGTGGGCTCATGAATGACTCATACCTCTAGGGAGAGTGCTGGGCGTCGTGAGGCAGGGAGTTGATGAGACCAGCTGAAGCCTGTCAGTTCGTTTAAGGCCTCTATAAAAACTCCCAGCTTCATTAGATGTTAGCTCATGCCTGGAACCAGACCTGTGTGGACTGTCTAGGGAGAGTGAACCCCTGTGCGGTGAGGCAAAGCCTGTGTGGCTATTTGTTTGGACTTTTACTAAACCAGGGACTTAGGGACTAGGACAGCACTAGGCTGATCCCAGTTGTTAGTTTAGGAAACCTGCATGTTTAGTCAGAGGTCAAACTGACCAGGATTTATTTTGTTTGTTTCTTTTTGGCTTTGCTGTGTTTTTGTCACTGTACATAGAGAAATAAACCGCACCTTTTGATTTTGAAAACCACAACCTCCGTCTGCTGGCCCTGTTTTTGTGTGGGGAGCCCAACCAGGGGGTCACACACACCCGCTACCGAGTTAACCCCCTCACACTACCTAGAGTTTTCTGTCCCTAGAAAATTTTTTTTTTTAAAGCACACTATAGCACAAGGAGAATTCACTCACTGTCCTTCCCTGTCCCTAGAAACAAGGACTCGCACAGTGAAAGAAACTGACACTCTCCCTACCTAGAGTTTTCTGTCCCTAGAAAAAATGTTTTTCTAAAGCACACTATAGCACAAGGAGAATTCACACACTGTCCTTCCCTGTCCCTAGAAACAAGGACTCGCACAGTGAAAGAAACTGACACTCTCCCTACCTAGAGTTTTCTTTCCCTAGAAAAAATGTTTTTTAAAAGCACACTATAGCACAAGGAGAATTCCCCTCACTTTCCTTCTTTGTCCCTAGAAACAAGGACTCGCACAGTGAAAGAAACTGACACTCTCCCTACCTAGAGTTTTCTGTCCCTAGAAAAAATGTTTTTTAAAAGCACACTATAGCACAAGGAGAATTCCCCTCACTTTCCTTCTTTGTCCCTAGAAACAAGGACTCGCACAGTGAAAGAAACTGACACTCTCCCTACCTAGAGTTTTCTGTCCCTAGAAAAAATGTTTTTTTAAAGCACACTATAGCACAAGGAGAATTCACTCACTGTCCTTCCCTGTCCCTAGAAACAAGGACTCGCACAGTGAAAGAAACTGACACTCTCCCTACCTAGAGTTTTCTGTCCCTAGAAAAAATGTTTTTTTAAAGCACACTATAGCACAAGGAGAATTCACTCACTGTCCTTCCCTGTCCCTAGAAACAAGGACTCGCACAGTGAAAGAAACTGACACTCTCCCTACCTAGAGTTTTCTGTCCCTAGAAAAAATGTTTTTTTAAAGCACACTATAGCACAAGGAGAATTCACTCACTGTCCTTCCCTGTCCCTAGAAACAAGGACTCGCACAGTAAAACACACTGACACTCTCCCTACCTATCCTTCTCTTTCCCTAAACTAAAGGAATCCAGGTTAAGCAAGAAAGAAATAAATGTCACTGTCCCTGCCTATGCTGCTCTTTCCCTGCTCCGGAACACACTACACTAGGCCGCCGTGCTGGCGGCCTTTTATAGTGTGGGGCGTGTACTAAACACCCTCAGCAATAATTGGCCACAGGCATCCTGCCTGTGGCCAATCATTGCTCTCCTCGCTGCCGGCGCTGTGATTGGCCAAGCATGCGGGGTCACAGTGCATGCTTGGCCAATCACAGCGCCTGGATGACACTGCGATGGCGTAGTGCATTGTGGGCCGTTCGCGTCACTCGAATTTGGCGCGAACGGCCCAAATCGTTCGATCTTCGTCGAACGATCGAACAGCCGATGTTCGAGTCGAACGTATGTTCGACTCGAACACGAAGCTCATCCCTAGTCACAGCCAAGTACTTGCGGGCACTCTGCTAGCAGTACACCAACGTCCGATTCTAGCAGGCAAATTTCCCTGCCCCAGCTGCTGGACCGTCGAAAGAAGTTCACTCCCAGCCATCCACATGCCCAGCGGTTGAATGCTAGCTTGGCTAAATTGCTAGCGCTTCAACTGCTGCCTTTTCAGTTGGTAGACTCGGCCCCCTTCCGTGAGTTTGTGCAATGTGCGGTTCCTCAGTGGCAGGTTCCCAAACGCCACTTTTTCTCACGGAAGGCGATTCCGGCTCTCTACCGGCATGTGCAAGGCAATGTCTTGGCCTCACTGGACAGGGCGGTCAGCGGTAAGGTGCATATTACCGCTGACTCATGGTCCAGCAGGCATGGACAGGGACGTTACCTTTCTTTCACGGCCCATTGGGTCACTCTTTTGGCAGCTGGGAAGGATGCAGGACAAGGTGCAGTAGTGTTGGAGGTTGTTCCACCGCCACGCCTCCAAAATGCTACTACTGGTTGTGACACACCTCTGTCCTCCACCCCCTCCTCTTCTTCTTCCTCCGTGGCCTCTTCCTGTGCTTTGTCCTCGGAACCAGCGGTGCTCCGTAGGCGTTCAAGGGGCTACGCAAGTACGCAGGCAAAAAGATGCCATGCCGTGCTTGCGCTGGTGTGTTTGGGGGACAGGAGCCACACTGGGGCAGAGGTTCTGTCTGCTCTGCAGGGGCAGGCCGAGAGGTGGTTGACGCCACACCAGCTTAAGCCAGGAATGGTAGTTTGCGACAATGGCACCAACCTCCTCTCCGCTCTCCGACAGGGACAACTGACCCATGTGCCCTGTGTGGCTCACCTCCTTAACCTGGTGGTGCAGCGGTTCTTGGGCAGGTACCCGGGCTTACAGGATGTCCTGAGGCAGGCCAGGAAAGTCTGTGTGCATTTCCGCAGATCTTATAATGCCAGTGCTCGCCTGGCTGAGCTGCAAAAGGAGTTGAACCTGCCCAAGAACCGCCTTATATGTGACATGCCCACCAGGTGGAACTCAACATTGGCCATGCTGCAGCGGCTGCACACGCAGCAGAGGGCCATCAATGAGTACCTGTGCGACTACGGCACCAGGACAGGGTCAGGGGAGCTCGGGTTTTTTTCACCACGCCAGTGGGGCATGATCAGGGATGCATGCACTGTCCTGGCACCATTTGAGGAGGCCACGAGGATGGTGAGCAGTGACAGTGCATGCATCAGTGACACTGTACCTCTTGTCCACCTGTTGGAACATACGCTGCGTGGAATAATGGACAGGGCACTTGAGGCAGAACAGAGGCAGGAAGAGGAGGACTTCCTTGCCTCTCAAGGCCCCCTTTACTCAGACAGTGTTCCTTCTGTCCCACCCATCGCACAGGAAGAAGAGGAGGATTGTGTCAGCATGGAGGTGGAGCCTGGCACTCAGCATCATCAGCAGCAGTCTTTTAGGGATGATTTACAGTCCCAAGAAACCAGTGGACTTGTACGTGGCTGGGAGGAGGTGGCTGCGGATCATGTCGTCCTTAGTGACCCAGAGGACTCCGGACTGAATGCCTCAGCTAACCTACGCTGCATGGCCTCCCTGATCCTGCAAAGTCTGCGGAAGGATCCTCGTATTCTTCAGATCAAGGAGAGGGACCATTACTGGCTGGCCACTCTCCTTGATCCACGGTACAAGGGTAAGGTTGCGGACCTTATCTTACCATCGCAGAGGGAGCAGAGGATGAGACAACTCCGGGAGGCCTTGCAGAAAGGTCTGTGCAACGCGTTCCCAGAGACTGGGAGGTTACAAACTCCTGGTCCTGGACAACGAGTTGCTGAGGCTTCGGTCAGTCAAAGAAGGAGCGGTGGGGAAGGTGGCCGTCTGACCGAAGCGTTCAGACAATTCTTTAGTCCGCAGCCCCAAGGTATGATCGGTTCCAGCAACCATCGCCAGCGTCTGATATACATGGTGCAGGAATACCTAGGGGCAAGGTCAGACTTGGACACCTTCCCCACCGAAAATCCTCTGTTTTACTGGGTCTTGAGGATGGATCACTGGCCAGAGCTTGCACAGTATGCAATTGAGCTACTGGCCTGTCCTGCATCCAGCGTTCTTTCAGAACGCACATTCAGTGCTGCTGGAGGATTTGTCACGGATCACAGGGTGCGCCTGTCCACCGACTCTGTTGATCGACTGACCTTCATAAAGATGAACCAGTCTTGGATCACCACCAGCTACCAAACACCTGAAGCTGATATAACAGACTAATTTATTTTCAAATGTCACATCCCTTCAAGACTGATGCTGATGCTGAGAGACTGTCCTGTTATGTTGACTGACTATCCTCCTCCTCCTCAATGATCCGATTGACGATGATAGCTTGGAAGAACATTTTTGTTTCTGGGTGCCGCCACCAGTGGCTAAGGCCCAATTTTTCAGCCCCTGTTTAACAGGGGTGTGTTATTACAATTTTTTATGCAATGCTTTGCAGCAGGGCTCATTCCTGCACTCCAAGTAGAGTATCTGGGAGAGGTTGCAGTGTCGTGGCACCAGCACCAGTGGCTAAGGGCCAATTTTTCTGCCCCTGTTTAACAGGGGCGTGTAATTACAATTTTTGATGCAATATTTTGCAACAGGGCTCATTGCTGTGCTCCAAGTACAGTATCTGTGAGGGGTTGCAGTGTTGTGGCACCAGTGCCTAAGGCTCAATTTTTCTGCCCCTGTTTAACAGGGGCATGTAATTACAATTCTTGATCTAATAATTCACAGCAGGGCCCATTCCTGCACCCACCAAGACTAACTGTGAGGCCTTACAGTGTTGTGTCAACACCACCACCACCACCAAAGGCCCAATTTTTCAGCCCCTGTTCAACAGGGGCATGCAATTACAATTCTTGATCTAATAATTCACAGCAGGGCCCATTCATGCGCCCACCAAGAGTAACTGTGAGGGCTCACAGTGTTGTGGCAACACCAACATGTAAGGGGCAAATTTCAGCTGAGTATATACGGCAGGCCCCTACTTTCAAACATCCAACTTACAAACGACTCCTCCTTGCAAACGGAAGGATACAACAGGAAGTGAGAGGAAATCTACCCCTAGGAAGGCAAATTCTCTCCTGTAAGAGTTAATATGGGAAAAAAGTGTCTCCTCTCCACTGATACTTTATCACCAATTCTTGTTTCAATAAAAACCCCAAATTTTCAAAAAACATTTGTCATTAGGACGGAAAGTGAGGTGAACTGTTCTGAACAGGTGCACACTGCACAGACAGCAAAACAAATGTTACAGGGGTGATAACCCTTCCCTATGTTTTCCAAACAGCTTAAAAATATATTTTTTGGCTGGAGCTACACTTAAACAATGTACCTGTTCAAAATTACAAACAGATTCTACATAAGAACAAACCTACAGTCCCTGTCTTGTATGCACCGCCTGTATACGGCTGTTCAGAGTATATAGGGCCTTTTTTATTTTGTGTGCGGGGTTCCCCTTAATATCCATACAAGACCCAAAGGGGCTGGTAATGGGCTGGGGTAGGGGGGGGGTGTGTGATGGGGTAGCTATGCCATTTTTCTTAAAGATTTTCATCCATATTACCGGGACCAGACATTACATTAAAGCCGCAAGCAGTTTTAAATGGCTTTTTTTCCTTTAGAAATGTAATTTTGTGCAGGAACCGTTCTAAACACGGGAAACACGTGGCACTTCACAGGCATACTTTAGACCAGGGCTCGACAAACCCCAGGCACCAGGTCGCCATTGCGACTAGAATTAGCGACCTGGCGCCTGGGGCAGCACAGCTGGGGAATCCTGTCTCTCCGTGCCCCCCCCCCCTCCGCGGGATCGCGTCGGGCCGCGCCGGCCGGTAATTGAGGCCGCGGCTTTGTGGCCTTCTGCAGGCCTATGCTTCCTTCTGTGATCTAGCGCCATCTTGTGGTGGCTGTTGGTATGACAAGACAAACAGCAATGCTAATTGAGTTTCCCTGTCTGCTGTTTTCACTGCTATCTCCTTCCCTCTAATTATAACCCCCAGACCCGGTTACGTAGAGACTTAGAGAACTGGAACACTTCACCTTTACCGTGGTTCGGCCGCATAAACACCCTGAAAATGGACACCTTACCCAAACTACTTTATATATTCCAGACGGTACCCATTGCAGTCCCCAAACGCTTCTTCACCTCATTGCGCTCCATGTCCATACGATTTGTATGGCACCGAGGTATGTCCCGCATTAAACATACTTTACTCACGTACCCCAAAACCCAAGGGGGCGCGGGTCTCCCCGACTTCGAGTTATACTACAGAGCGGCGCTTCTGACCAGGCTCATCGAATGGTTTCCCCGTCCCTTCACCAAAGCGTCCACCATGGTAGAACAGGATCTATCCCCGCATGACCTCCGAGCTCTACTCTGGGGACATGGACAGCACGTACATATGTTCTCATCTTCCCCATTAACGTCTGCTGCCCTACACTTATGGTATAGAAAAGGTGTGCAGTCACTCCTGTCCTCTGAACCGTCCCCTCTCACACCCTTATTTGACCACCCAGCTGTGCCCCAAGGTGAAGGTTCCCATACGATAGGCCCTTACTCCCGCGCGGAGTGGCCTGTTGCGGGCTCGTTTGTAGATTCCATCTCCGGCAAGCCGGTACTACCAGAGGACCGGGGCAATTGGCTCACGGCCCTTCGGATCGCCTCTTTCTGTTCTACCCTCTTCTCCACTTCTCAAGTCCATAGACCCCTCACGGAATTTGAACAGCTGTGCTCTCTTTCTGAGCCTCCACGACATGCGCTCTCCACCATGTACACCATGCAACATACGTTGACACATAAACAACCCCCTTGTTACACCAGGAGGTGGTCCATGGATCTGGGAAAGGAACTCACCGCTTCTGAATGGCAGAACTCATATTATTTTACGCACAAGACTTCAACTTCCTGTTATACACAGGAGAAGAACTTCAAGCTCCTTGCGAGATGGTACAGGGACCCTCAATCCCTGCACAAAATCTTCCAATCAGTGCCCCCCACTTGCTGGAGGTGTGGATCAGCGGATGGCAGCTACTTACATATATGGTGGGAGTGTCAATCTGTCCAACCTCTTTGGACACAGGTCTTCTCAATTTACAGTAACCTATATGATGAACCTCTACAGCCGACACCTGAAATTGCTCTATTGTCCGTGCTCCCGGGCCCAATATCCTCACAGAGACGCTCTTTGCTACGTTTCTTCTTGTCAGCCGCAAGACAAATTATCCCCATATTCTGGAAAACCACCACCAGCCCCCCCTTAACTTTATGGGTCTCCACAGTTAACGACATAATGCGGATGGAGGAGATGTTGGCCCTGGAGCACGACAATTTTGAGAAAGCTCCAATGGCTCATATGGATAGAATACTTGTCCTCGGACTCCTTGAAGACTTTACTATCACCCTAGGGAGCAGGTTAAGTTGCGATTTGCACTTATTGATCAGATGTGCTGCGCTGGGGTCTGCCCGGACCCCCTCCCCCCCCTACCTACCCCCCTCTGTTCTCTTCTTTCTCCCCCTCTTTACCTTTTCTACCCTATTTATCCAGAATTATATGTCGTGTTTTTCACGGATATAAATTCCGATGGGTGCTAATATAGTTACTATTGCATAACTTGTTTGAAAATGGGAAATTAATACCCTTTATTGAGCTGATAATTTTATGATGTGAGATTATATCTTATGCACGCCTGCACCCTCTGTTGACATCTGAAAGTTATCTGTACAACTTATATTGCTTAATATTTAAATCTAATAAACATATATTTGACTCTAATTATAACCCCCAAACATTATATATATTTTTTATTCTAACACCCTAGAGAATAAAATGGCGGTCGTTGCAATACTTTCTGTCACACCGTATTTGCGCAGCGGTCTTACAAGCTCACTTTTTTGGGAAAAAATACACTTTTTTTTTTATAAAAAAAATAAAACAGTAAAGTTAGCCCAATTTTTTTTAATATTGTGAAAGATAATGTCACGCTGAGTAAATTGATACCCAACATGTCACGCTTCAAAATTGCGTCCGCTCGTGGAATGGCGACTAACTTTTACCCTTTAAAATCTCCGTAGGCGACGTTTAAAAAATTCTACAGGTTGCATCTTTTGAGTTAAAGAGGAGGTCTAGGGCTAGAATTATTGCTCTCGATCTACCGATCGTGGCGATACCTCACGTGTGGTTTGAACACCGCTTTCATATGCGGGCGCTACTCACGTATGCGTTCGATTCTGCGCGCGAGATCGGCGGGACAGGGCGCGTTCCTGGCTCCTAACTTTTTTAGCTGGCTCCTAGATTCCAAGCAAATTTGTCAAGCCCTGCTTTAGACACCCCCCCAGGTACGATATTTAAAGGAATATTTGACTTTTTTTTTTCACTTTATGCATCATTAAAATGACTGCTCCAGAAAAACGTCCGTTTTTAAAACTTCTTTTTGCATTGATACATGTCCCCTGGTGCAGAACCTGGGTTCCCAAAGCCTTTTTAGGACAATAACATGCATAATAGTCGTTATAATTAGCACTTTAGATTTCGAACGTTCGCATCCATTGTATTTAATAGGGTTCTAAAGTTCGTGCGAACTTTCGGTCCGTTCGCGGGTTCTGGTGCGAACCGAACCCGGGGGTGTTCGGCTCATCACTAGTGCTCAGTGTAGTGTAGTCTGTGTTGCAGTGCTCAGTGTAGTGTAGTCTGTGTTGTGTAGTCTGCGTTGCAGTGCTCTGTGTAGTGTAGTCTGTGTTGCAGTGTTCAGTGTAGTGTAGTCTGTGTTGCAATGCTCCGTGTAGTGTAGTCTGTGTTACAGTGTTTAGTGTAGTGTAGTCTGTGTTGTGTAGTCTGTGTTGCAGTGCTCAGTGTAGTGTAGTCTGTGTTGCAGTGCTCAGTGTAGTGTAGTCTGTGTAGTGTAGTCTGTGTTGCCGTGCTTAGTGTAGTGTGTGTGTTGCAGTGGTCCGTGTAGTGTAGTGTGTGTTGCAGTGCTCAGTGTAGTGTAGGGTTGCCACCCGTACGGGAATGACCCGTACAGTCCGGTTTTTGACACTTGTGCCCGGGTTTCTGTTCTCTTCTAACCCGGACACAGCAGTATACCTGCAGTCCCAACCGTCTCCCTCACTTTGATTTCTCCCCCGCAACTTGCCTGCTCCCCATCCCCCCCGCCACCGCGCCAGTCAGCCAGCCTGTGAATCCTCGCTGCCACTGCTGAGAGTGAGAGTTTTAGCAGCGCGGGGGACAGAGAGAGGAGTAGAAGCAGCAGCAGTGGCGTCACTAGGGTTGGTGTCACCTGGTGCGGTATAACATGGTGTCACCCCCCCCCCCAATAATTTTTTTCACCCTAATAACACTGCATATATTGGCAACAGTAGTGCCGTTAATAACTATCAATCAACTAGCAAATTTGAATAACAAAATCATATGAAAATAATAGAAATCAAAGCTTAAACTGTTAAAGAACTGTATTTATTTTAACTTTAAACTTTACTGAATTAATAAATAAATAACACAAAAACAGGAACAAATATGAAAGCATTTAGTTAACATCTAAATCAAAACTTTGCTTTTCTAGCCTTGACAGCTGCAAAATTGTGAACAACATCATCAAAATCAATACATTTCGCTAGTTCACTTTCAACTGATAATATTGCAAGATCAGAAAGCCTTGCCTGTCCCATCGTTGAACGCAAATAGTTTTTTATCAGCTTCAACTTTGAAAAGCTCCTCTCGCATGAAGCCACAGACACACAGATTGTCAGAAATATTTTTAGACATAGTGAAAGGGTTGGAAGAGATTCAATGAAGTCCCATTCTGCTATGAAGGTCAAAACTTGTAAAGCCGACCAATCTTTGACTTCTTCTAGGTTGATCTTGGCTGCTTTGAGATGTCTCCTCAGTCTGGGTATTTCCATTAACAGCTCACTCTCAGATATTTCGTCATAAAAAGTGGTCAGTTTTGGAATGGACACCTTTAATGTTTCTTCAGTTTCATATATGAGACTCTTTGCTTGAACAGCCTCAAACATGGCTGCAACTTCCATGATGGCTCTTAATCTGATCTGGAGTTCAGAATGGAAGCGATCAATGCACTCAAGCATTGCCCTCTTGTTCTCGTCTTGTAGACTTATGCCTCCATCATCACGTGCCTGTTCCCCTGCCATCCTCTTCTTAAACCTGGCTCTTCTCTCTACGGCAATTCCATATTCTTTAGATTTTAAATGTGCCTGCTTAATTGCATGTTCCACTAGGTGACTGCGCTCTTCAAACAGAAAAAGTCTTAGTGACTCTAGCTTTGTCACCACCTTGTCCAGACTTAAGCCTTTGGTCTGCAGGTACTGTTGTGTAACATCAACTTCTTGAAGTACATCACCCCAGAAGTATAGGTAGCACAAAAACGTAAAATCACAGACAGCAGGCAGTAGACATTCTGCTGCTCCTCTTGTGTCCATATTTTCAGAAGGATCACAAAGCGCTTCGATTGCAGACACAAACATATTCAATTTTTCTTTTACTGGCTTAACTGCAGCATGATGAGCACTCCAGCGTGTTGTTGATAATCTTTTCACTGACACTCCAGTATGGTGAATTAACACATCCCATCGATGGGTGGAAGCAGCAAAAAAAGAAAACATTGACTGAAGTGTTCCAAAAAATGTCACACATGAAGCATTCTCAGCAAAAGAGTGCTGACCGCACAAGTTCAGTGAATGGTCCACACAGCCATTAAAAATCGCTTTTTTGTTTTTTTCCCTAATAATGGATTGTACACCTCCATGAATTCCAGCCATAGTAGCAGCATTATCATAACCCTGAGCACGACACATCATTATGTCCAGTCCATCACTCTCTAATTTTTTAAAGATATCCACACTGAGATCAGCAGCTTTTTTCCCCTTTAAAGGGAAAAATCCTAGAAACACTTCTTTTACTTCAACTTTCCTATTCTTGATGTTCACATATCTGATCACTTCGGACATCTGGTCAGTATGTGATATGTCGGGTGTGCTATCAAACATGATTCCAAAGTACTTTGCAGACTTTATGTCCATGACATTGGAATTTAGGAATAGGAAGAATAAGGAGCCGGAGGACACACACCAGGCGCGGCCGCGGCGCTGGAGGTGTTGTTCCAGGCTTCCAGCCCAGCGGGGTGAAATTAATCAATGAATGGGTCAGCTGTAAAAAAAAAAAAAAAAAATGTAAAAAAATTAAAAAAAAAAAAAAAAAAAAAAAAAGGAGGGTGTCACCCCTCTAGCGGGTGTCACCCGGGGGCGGACCGCACCCCCCGCACCCCCCTAGCAACGCCTCTGAGCAGCAGTGACAGGCAGCCCGCCCAGCCAGAGCTCCTTCACAGACATCGGAGCTGTATGGGGATTTCCTCCTTATCTGCTACGGTGAGTCACCCCCTCCCCCTCTGCACTGTGACCGGAACTGCTGTGTGTGTAACTCTGAACATCTTCACTCACTAAACTGTCATTCACCTTTTTAAGAGGGAGGAGGGGGCAGATGTCTGTATTCTTCCTGACATGTGGTCTCTTTCTGCCAGAGGGGGTTTAGCAATGTCCCCTCCCATCACCCCTCACCTATTCCTGGATGGGGGTCCCCCTTATCACCACCCTGCAGTCCTACTGGCTGGGGGTCTTCTATAACTGGAGGGGGCAGGGAGGCAAATTCCTGTATATCTGGATGGGGGTCCCCTCTTATCATTCCCCCCCAGCTGGGGATCTTCTTTACTGGAGGGGGGGGTCCTATGTTCCTGGATTGGGATCCCCTCTTACAGTGGTGGCTGGTGCTAAAAAAAAATTGGGGGGGGGGGCATGCAAACAAACAAACTGAAAAAAAAAAAAAACATCAATTGCTGCCACTGTGCCCATCAAACGTTGCCACTGTGCCATCAAACGCTGCCACTGTGCCATCAAACGCAGCCACTGTGCCCATCAAACGCAGCCACTATGCCCATCAAACGCAGCCAGTGTGCCCATCAAACGCAGCCAGTGTGCCCATCAAACGCAGTCAGTGTGCCCATCAAACGCAGCCACTGTGCCCATCAAACGCAGCCACTGTGTCCATCAAACGCAGCCACTGTGTCCATCAAACGCAGCCACTGTGTCCATCAAACGCAGCCACTGTGCCCATCAAATGCAGCCACTGTGCCCATCAAACGCTGCCACTGTGCCATCAAACGCAGCCACTGTGCCCATCAAACGCAGCCACTATGCCCACAAACGCAGCCAGTGTGCCCATCAAACGCAGCCAGTGTGCCCATCAAACGCAGTCAGTGTGCCCATCAAACGCAGCCACTGTGCCCATCAAACGCAGCCACTGTGTCCATCAAACGCAGCCACTGTGTCCATCAAACGCAGCCACTGTGCCCATCAAACGCAGCCACTGTGCCCATCAAACGCAGCCACTGTGCCCACAAACGCAGCCAGTGTGCCCATCAAACGCAGTCAGTGTGCCCATCAAACGCAGCCACTGTGTCCATCAAACGCAGCCACTGTGTCCATCAAACGCAGCCAGTGTGCCCATCAAACGCAGCCACTGTGTCCATCAAACGCAGCCACTGTGCCCCATCAAACGCAGCCACTGTGTCCATCAAACGCAGCCACTGTGTCCATCAAACGCAGCCACTGTGTCCATCAAACGCAGCCACTGTGTCCATCGAATGCAGCCACTGTGTCCATCGAACGCAGCCACTGTGCCCCATCAAACGCAGCCACTGTGTCCATCAAACGCAGCCACTGTGTCCATCAAACGCAGTCACTGTGCCCATCCATTGCTGACACTGTGCCCATCCATTGCTGCCAGTGTGCAAATGAAGTGCTGCTACTGTGCCCATCAAATGCTGCCAGTGTGTATCGCCCGCCCGGCACTTACCTTGTCTCGGTGGGGCAGCGGTGTCCACGCTCCTCGATGTCTTCTCCCATCGTCTCTTCCCGGCCTCTGCGATAGGCGTCCAATCACAGCGCTTGTCACTTCAGCCAATCAGGTGACAGGTAACAGACCCGAGCACCTGATTGGCTGAGAGGCAGTTCAGTGTTAGGAAAGCGAAAATGAATTCGCTTTGCTAACACAACACTGAGTGAACAGCGAGGCGCCCAGCATGGACACCTTTTTGGATACCTATTAGAGCCTATGGCTCTAATCAGGTTCTTTCAAAAAATACACCGCCGCTGTAATTCAGGTGCCCGGCGCCCGACAAGGGGCCGGGTACCTGAATAGGGTGTTAGCGGCGACCATAGATAGATTCATGCAATGCATGAATCTATCTATGGTGATAGAGAGGTGGCAGGAGAGAGGGGGCGGCGCCTGTGCGCCCTTTATGGACGCACCACCACTGCCCTCTTATCACCTCCCCGCAGTCCTCCTAGCTGGAGGTCTACTTTAACTGGAGGGGGGATGGAGGGGGATTTCCTGTTTTCCTGGATTGGGGTCTCCTCTCATCACCCTCCTGCAGTGCTCCCCACCTGGGGGTCTTCTTTAACTGGAGTGAGAAGGGAGTTCCTGCATGAGGGTCCCCTCTTATCACCCCCTGCAGTCCTCCTAGCTGGGGGTCTTCTTTATCTGGAGGGGGGAGTATTTGTCAGTATTCCTGTATGAGTGGAAGGGAGTCCCTTCTAATCACCCCCCATGCACTCCTCCTGTTAAGGGGTTTCCTTCTCCTAGAGAGGGGTCAGTAAGCCTGGAAGTGTGTGTGAATGGGGGGGGGGGGTCCCTGACTCCATTTGGGGTTCTCATATTACTTCTTGCACTTCTGCATGTGGCTCCCTATACTTAGCTCTCAGATCATTGCCCCTGGGCAGTTTTACAGAGTCCTTCCGGCCCCTTTCACGCCAGCCTCTGTCAGCATTAGCTGAGCTTGGGGGGGGGGGATTACACTGGGGGACAGACTAACCTGGGGGGATTACACTGGGGCACAGACTGATCTTGGGGGGGGGATTTACACTGGGGCACAGACTGACCTGGGGGGATTACACTGGGGCACAGACTGACCTGGGGGGATTACACTGGGGCACAGACTGACCTGGGGGGATTACACTGGGGCACAGACTGACCTGGGGGGATTACACTGGGGCACAGACTGACCTGGGGGGATTACACTGGGGCACAGACTGACCTGGGGGGATTACACTGGGGCACAGACTGACCTGGGGGGATTACACTGGGGCACAGACTGATCTTGGGGGGGGATTTACACTGGGGCACAGACTGACCTGGGGGGGATTACACTGGGGCACAGACTGACCTGGGGGGATTACACTGGGGCACAGACTGACCTGGGGGGGATTACACTGGGGCACAGACTGACCTAGGGGGGTTTCAATGGGGCACAGACTGATCTTGGGGGGGATTTACACTGGGGCACAGACTGATCTTGGGGGGGGGATTTACACTGGGGCACAGACTGACCTGGGGGGGATTACACTAGGGCACAGACTGACCTTTGGGGGGTGGGGGATTTACACTGGGGCACAGACTGACCTTGGGGGGGTACTGGGGAACAAACTGACCTTGGGGGGATTATACTGGGGGGACAAACTGGCCTTGGGGGGATTATACTGGGGGCAGACCAATCATCTGGCCACACCTACTGTTCATCACGGCACCGCATTACTGCTCTTCTCGGGGCACCCAAAGATGTCCCAAGTCTTTTACAATCCTATAATGTATACTGGAAAAAAAACGAAAAAATTGCTGTGCGCTGCTAGAGTGTTCGGGTTTGGCTTAATGAAAAGGTGGCAACCCTAGTGTAGTGTGTGTGTTGCAGTCCTCAGTGTAGTGTACTGTAGTCTGTGTTGCAGTGATCAGTGTAGTGTAGTCTGTGTTGCAGTGGTCAGTGTAGTGTAGTCTATGTTGCAGTGCTCAGTGTAGTGTAGTCTGTGTTGTAGTGGTCAGTGTAGTGTGTGGTGTAATGTGTATTGTAGTGGTCAGTGGACAGTGTAGTGATCAGTTTAGTGTAGTGAGGACAGTGTAGTGTCTATTGTAGTGGACAGTTTAGTGTAGTGGACAGTATAGTGTAATGGTCAATGTAGTGGACAGGTAGGTCAGTGTAGTGGTCAGTATAGGAATCAGGTTAGTCAGTGTAGTGGTCAGCATTGGAATCAGGTAGGTCAGTGCGGTGGACAGTTAGGTAAGTGTAGTGATCAGTCTAGGAATCATGTAGGTCAGTGTAGAGGTTAGTGTACTGGTCAGTGTAGGAATCAGGTAGGTTAGTGTAGTGATCAGGTAGGTTAGTGTAGTGATCAGTTAGGTTAGTGTAGTGATCAGGTAGGTTAGTGTAGTGATCAGGTAGGTTAGTGTAGTGGTCAGGTAGGTCAGTGTAGGAATCAGGTAGGTTAGTGTAGTGGTCATTGTAGGAATTTGGCTGGTCAGTACTATTGTAGGAAGGGAAGGGACTCAGGGAGTGATAAAAGTCCATATGTTAGGGGGGCGCAAATTTCTTGCCTTGCCCCGGGTGCTGACAACCCACGCTACGCCACTGAGTAGGGATGAGCCGAACACCCCCCGGTTCGGTTCGCACCAGAAGCTTTGAACGGACCGAAAGTTTGCACGAATGTTAGAACCCTATTAAATACAATGGACGCGAACGTTGGAAATCTAAACTGTTAATTATAATTACTAATATGCATGTTATTGTCCTAAAAAGGGTTTGGGGACCCGGGTTCTGCCCCAGGGGACATGTATCAATGCAAAACAAAGTTTTAAAAACTGACGTTTTTCGGGAGCAGTCATTTTAATGATGCATAAAGTGAAAAAAAAATGTGAAATATTCCTTTAAATATCGTACCTGGGGGGTGTCTAAAGTATGCCTGTGAAGTGGCATGTGTTTCCCGTGTTTAGAACTGTCCCTGCACAAAATGACATTTGTAAAGGAAAAAAAGCCATTTAAAACTGCTTGCGGCTTTAATGTAATGTCTGGTCCCGATAATATGGATGAAAATCTTTGAGAAAAATGGCATGGCTACCCCCATCACCCCCCCCCCCCCCTACACCAGCCCATTACCAGCCCCTTTGGGTCTTGTATGGATATTAGGGGAACCCCGCACCCAAAATAAATAAAGGCCCTATATACTCTGAACAGCAGTATACAGGCGGTGCAAACAAGACAGGGACTGTAGGTTTGTTTTTAAGTAGAATCTGTTTGTAATTTTGAACAGGTACATTGTTTAAGTGTAGCTCCAGCCAAAAAATCTATTTTTAAGCTTTTTGGAAAACATAGGGAAGGGTTATCACCCCTGTAACATTTGTTTTGCTGTCTGTGCACCTGTTCAGAACATTTCACCTCACTTTCCGTCCCAATGACAAATGTTTTTGAAAAGTGTGGTTTTTATTGAAACAAGGATTGGTGATAAAGCATCAGTAGAGAGGGGACACCTTTTTCCCATATTAACTCTTACAGGAGAGAATTTCCCTTCCTAGGGGTAGATTTCCTCTCACTTCCTGTTGTCTCCTTCTGTTTGCAAGTAGGAGTCGTTTGTAAGTTGAATGTTTGAAAGTAGGGGCCTGCCGTATATACTCTGCTGAAATTTGCCCCTTACATGTTGGTGTTGCCACAACACTGTAAGCCCTCACAGTTACTCTTGGTGGGCGCTGGAACGCCCTGCTGTGAACTATTATATCAGGAATTGTAATTACATGCCATTGTTGAACAGTGGTAGGAAAAATTGGGCCTTTGGTGGTGGTGCTGGTGCTACAACACTGTCAGCCCTCACAGTTATTCTTGGTGGGCGCATGAATGGGCCCTACTGTAAATTATTAGATCAAGAATTGTAATTGCATGCCCCTGTTGAAGAGGGGCAGAAAAATTGGGCCTTTGGTGGTGGTGGTGGTGTTGCCACAACACTGTATGCCCTCACAGTTACTCTTGGTGGGCGCAGGAATGGGCCCTGCTGTAAATTATTAGATCAAGAATTATAATTACATGCCCCTGTTGAACAGGGGCAGAAAAATTGGGCCATAGGCACTGGTGCCACAACACTGCAACCCCTCACAGATACTGTACTTGGAGCACAGCAATGAGCCCTGTTGCAAAGTATTGCATCAAAAATTGTAATTACACGCCCCTGTTAAACAGGGGCTGAAAAATTGGGCCTTAGGCACTGGTGCCACAACACTGCAACCCCTCACAGATACTGTACTTGGAGCACAGCAATGAGACCTGTTGCAAAGTATTGCATCAAAAATTGGGCCTTAGGCACTGGTGCTGGTGCCACGACACTGCAAACTCTCCCAGATACTCTAGTTGGAGTGCAGGAATGAGCCCTGCTGCAAAGCATTGCATAAAAAATTGTAATTACATGCCCCTGTTAAACAGGGGCTGAAAAAATGGGCCTTAGACACTGGTGCTGGTGCCACGACACTGCAACCTCTCCCAGATACTCTAGTTGGAGTGCAGGAATGAGCCCTGCTGCAAAGCATTGCATCAAAAATTGTAATTACATGCCCCTGTTAAACAGGGGCTGAAAAATTGGGCCTTAGCCACTGTTGGCGGCAACCAGAAACAAAAAAGTTCTTCCAAGCTATCATCAAGAATCGGAACATTGAGGAGGAGGAGGATAGTCAGTCAACATAACAGGACAGTCACTCAGCATCAGCATCAGTCTTGAAGGGATGTGACATTTGAAAATAAATTATTCTGTAATATCAGCTTCAGGTGCTTGGTAGCTGGTGGTGATCCAAGACTGGTTCATCTTTATGAAGGTCAGTCGATCAACCGAGTCGGTGGACAGGCGCACACTGTGATCCGTGACAAAGCCTCCAGCAGCACTGAATGTGCGTTCCGAAAGAACGCTAGATGCAGGACAGGCCAGTAGCTCAATTGTATACCGTGCAAGCTCTGGCCAGTGATCCATCCTCAAGACCCAGTAAGCCAGAGGATTTTCGGTGGGAAAGGTGTCCAAGTCTGACCTTGCCCCTAGGTATTCCTGCACCATGTATATCAGACGCTGGCGATGGTTGCTGGAACCGATCATACCTTGGGGCTGCGGACTAAAAAATTGTCTGAACGCATCGGTCAGACGGCCACCTTCTCCACCGCTCCTTCTGCTACTGACCAAAGCCTCAGCAACTCGTTGTCCAGGACCAGGAGTTTGTAACCTCCCAGTCTCTGGGAACGCGTTGCACAGACCTTTCTGCAAGGCCTCCCGGAGTTGTCTCATCCTCTGCTCCCTCTGCGACGGCAAGATAAGGTCCGCAACCTTACACTTGTACCGTGGATCAAGGAGAGTGGCCAGCCAGTAATGGTCCCTCTCCTTGATCCGAAGAATACGAGGATCCTTCCGCAGACTTTGCAGGATCAGGGAGGCCATGCAGCGTAGGTTAGCTGAGGCATTCGGTCCGGAGTCCTCTGGGTCACTAAGGACGACATGATCCGCAGCCACCTCCTCCCAGCCACGTACAAGTCCACGGGTTTGTTGGGACTGTAAATCATCCCTAAAAGACTGCTGCTGTTGATGCTGAGTGCCAGGCTCCACCTCCATGCTGACACAATCCTCCTCCTCCTCCTCCTCCTCCTCTTCCTGTGTGATTGGTGGGACACAAGGAACACTGTCTGGGTAAAGGGGGCCTTGAGAGGCAAGGAAGTCCTCCTCTTCCTGCCTCTGTTCTGCCTCAAGTGCCCTGTCCATTATTCCACGCAGCGTATGCTCCAACAGGTGGACAAGAGGTACAGTGTCACTGATGCATGCACTGTCACTGCTCACCATCCTTGTGGCCTCCTCAAATGGTGCCAGGACAGTGCATGCATCCCTGATCATGCCCCACTGGCGTGGTGAAAAAAAACCTGAGCTCCCCTGACCCTGTCCTGGTGCCGTAGTCGCACAGGTACTCATTGATGGCCCTCTGCTGCGTGTGCAGCCGCTGCAGCATGGCCAACGTTGAGTTCCACCTGGTGGGCATGTCACATATAAGGCGGTTCTTGGGCAGGTTCAACTCCTTTTGCAGCTCAGCCAGCCGAGCACTGGCATTATATGATCTGCGTAAATGCACACAGACTTTCCTGGCCTGCCTCAGGACATCCTGTAAGCCCGGGTACCTGCCCAAGAACCGCTGCACCACCAGGTTAAGGACGTGAGCCACACAGGGCACATGGGTCAGTTGTCCCTGTCGAAGGGAGGAGAGGAGGTTGGTGCCATTGTCGCAAACCACCATTCCTGGCTTAAGCTGGCGTGGCGTCAACCACCTTTCGGCCTGCCCCTGCAGAGCAGACAGAACCTCTGCCTCAGTGTGGCTTCTGTCCCCCAAGCACACCAGCGCAAGCACGGCATGGCATCTTTTTGCCTGCGTACTTGCGTAGCCTCTTGAACGCCTACAGAGCATCGCTGGTTCCGAGGACAAAGCACAAGAAGAGGCCATGGAGGAAGAAGAAGAGGAGGGGGTGGAGGAGAGAGGTGTGTCACAACCAGTAGTAGCATTTTGGAGGCGTGGCGGCGGAACAACCTCCAACACTACTGCACCTTGTCCTGCATCCTTCCCAGCTGCCAAAAGAGTGACCCAATGGGCCGTGAAAGAAAGGTAACGTCCCTGTCCATGCCTGCTGGACCATGAGTCAGTGGTAATATGCACCTTACCGCTGACCGCCCTGTCCAGCGAGGCATGGACATTGCCTTCCACATGCCGGTAGAGAGCCGGAATCGCCTTCCGTGAGAAAAAGTGCCGTTTGGGAACCTGCCACTGAAGAACCGCACATTGCACAAACTCACGGAAAGGGGCCGAGTCTACCAACTCAAAAGGCAGCAGTTGAAGTGCTAGCAATTTAGTCAAGCTAGCATTCAACCGCTGGGCATGTGGATGGCTGGGAGTGAACTTCTTTCGACGGTCCAGCAGCTGGGGCAGGGAAATTTGCCTGCTATAATCGGACGTAGGTGTACTGCTAGCAGAGTGCCCGCAAGTACTTGGCTGTGACACACCTAATTCTACAACTTCATTCCTCTCAGTGCAGGTTTCAGAGAGAACTGAAGGTACAGTGGGGTTGGAGATCCCAGCTGATGAGGAGCAAGGAGAGGTCCGCTTTGTTCTTTGGTGTGGGTCTTTAAGATACGCTTGCCAACGAGCTGCATGGCAGGTCAACATATGTCTGGTCAAGCATGTGGTTCCCAAGCGGCTGATGTTTTGGCCACGCGAGATACGCTTCAGACATATGTTGCAAACAGCAGCGGTACGATCTGATGCACTCGACTCAAAAAAGGCCCACACCAAAGAACATTTGGAATAACGGGCAGAGGCAGCGCCCTGCACAGGCGGAGCTCTGCGGTGTGATTCAGTCGGTGTGCTGCCCTTACGCTGGCCCCCGGAGGGCATCCTGCTTCGTTGGAGATGTGCCTCCTCCTCATCCTCCTCTCTCCTTTCAGGCACCCACGTGGAGTCAGTGACCTCATCATCCCCTCCCTCCTCATCACTGAAGTCAATCTGGCAGTATGCTGCAGCTGCTGGAACATGACTGCCAGATTGGTGTCCTTCTTGAGCATCCCCTCTCTCTGCTCTCACGCTACTGCCTTTGTCTAGCTGGGTATCATCTTCAGACCCTTCGAAACGCTGGGTATCCTCCTGGAGCATGTACCCAACACTGTGCTCAAACAGTTCAGGGGACTCCTCAGGAGGACACGGTGTGTCTAGGGAAGGAGTGACTGATGATTACATTGAGGACGCTTTGGCAGCTGCTTTGCCAGTACCCTGAGCCTGGGTGAGAGAGGATGAGGAGGATGAGGAGGGCTTGGTCATCCACTCTACCAAGTCTTCGGCATGATGCGGCTCAACACGTCCAGCTGCCGAAAATACCAGCACTGTTGTCTCTAGACACAGAGCCTGCTTGCCCTCTTTTATTGGCTCATGACTGTCTGCCTCTCCTTGTTGGCCTTCCAGACATAGTAATGGCCTGCAGGGAGATGGGAAAACCAGCAATTGGGTAGTGTATATTGTGCTGGAGGCACACAACACCCACTAACTCCAGCAGATGCCTTTATTAGAGAACAGCAATGGACGGGTATATACAGGTGTATACTGTGCCACTAACTCCTGCAGATGCTGTATTTGAGAACAGCAATGACGGATATACAGGTGTATACTGTGCCACTAACTCCTGCAGATGCTGTATTTGAGAACAGCAATGATGGATATACAGGTGTATACTGTGCCACTAACTCCTCCAGATGCCTGTATTATAGAACACCAATGACGGGTATATACAGGTGTATACTGTGCCACTAACTCCTGCAGATGCCTGTATTATAGAACACCAATGACGGGTATATACAGGTGTATACTGTGCCACTAACTCCTGCAGATGCCTGTATTTGAGAACAGCAATGACGGATATACAGGTGTATACTGTGCCACTAACTCCTGCAGATGCTGTATTTGAGAACAGCAATGACGGATATACAGGTGTATACTTTGCCCCTAACTCCTGCAGATGCCTGTATTATAGAACACCAATGATGGGTATATACAGGTGTATACTGTGCCACTAACTCCTGCAGATGCCTGTATTTGAGAACAGCAATGACGGATATACAGGTGTATACTGTGCCACTAACTCCTGCAGATGCCTGAGAAAATAAAACAGAACATAGAACACACTGTCCCTGCCTATGTATCTCTTTCCCTGCACGCCAAATGTGCCACTAACTCCTGCAGATGCCTGTATTTGAGAACAGCAATGACGGATTTACAGGTGTATACTGTGCCACTAACTCCTGCAGATGCCTGAGAAAATAAAACAGTACATAGAACACACTGTCCCTGCCTATGTATCTCTTTCCCTGCACGCCAACTGTGCCACTAACTCCTGCAGATCCCTGTATTTGAGAACAGCAATGATGGATATACAGGTGTATACTGTGCCACTAACTCCTGCAGATGCCTGAGAAAATAAAACAGAAATAGAACACACTGTCCCTGCCTATGTATCTCTTTCCCTGCACGCCAACACACTACACAAGGCCGCCGCGCTGGCGGCCTTTTATAGTGTGGGGCGTGTACTAAACCCCCCTGAGCTATAATTGGCCACAGAAATCCTGCCTGTGGCCAATTATGGCTCTCCTCGCTGCAAGCGCTGTGATTGGCCAAGCATGCGGGGTCACATTGCATGCTTGGCCAATCACAGCACCGGGATTGCACTGCGATGGTGCAGTGTATTGTGGGCCGTTCGCTTCACTCGAATTTGGCACGAACGGCCCAAATCGTTCGATCTTCGTCGAACGATCGAACAGCCGATGTTCGAGTCGAACGTATGTTCGACTCGAACACAAAGCTCATCCCTACCACTTAGTCAGAGTCTTCACTTCTGACATGCGGTAACCCTAATGACCAAGACCTGCGGTGTGCCTTGGCCTAGCTGGTCGGCACGCCTAAAAGAGGGCATACCCTAGATAGGAGAATGAGAATGTCTGATGTATATGAAATGAAAAAAGGGGAACGGGAGGGTGGGGACCAGGAAGACGAGCCGACGAGGGACCTGCAGGAGGAGGAGGGATATATACCCCCAGACTCCTCCTACCAATCCAGGCTAGCCTGCGGCCAGCCTTCTGACTTGTAGTCAGAGTCTTCACTTGTGACATGCGGTAACCCTAATGACCAAGACCTACGGTGTGCCTTGGCCTAGCTGGTCGGTACGCCTAAAAGAGGGCAAAAGACACACAGGTAGGTAAGTATGAAAGCTTTATTGAATAGATAACAATTTATCTAATAAAGTGACAAACGCCCTGCTAACCTCCGTACGAGGTTCGAGAATGTACCTGCTATAGCAGGAGGACCTCCAGCGCCCCATATACTTAATGATATAGGACAGGACCCCCTGTTTGGAGGCTGCAGATGCTGCCCCGATCCTAAATGAATGTCCAGAGAAACGCTTTGGATCTAAACCTAACTTGGCGAGTAAGATCCTAATATGAGAAATGAATTGTTTCAAAGTAATGGGAAGCATGGGAAAGGGGAACAGAGGGCTATTTAAAGGAGTTGCTGCAAACAGATTGCAAAGAGAGTCAAGCACTTCAACCGGGCACCAATTAATGTTGGTTCGGTAGTACTTAACCACAAACCCCTGACCAGTTTGTCTGTTCTTGTTGTTGGGAAGCTGTAACTCGTAATGCTCGGGGAATCTGGTGAGACTACCTCTGAGCAGAACAGGAGCATGACCGCTAGCTTGGGATACTTCCCCGGGGCAGAGAAACCCAAAGAAACTGAGATAGATAGCTGCTTTGAGCACTAAGCTGGGACCTGCACCGAAAGGGGAAGGAGACAGTACGTCCGACATATCACGGGAAAATCTGAACAGTGATAGGTTGTCGAGAAAACTGAGACCTCCCCCGGGTCCTCTGAATACCCCTTAGCATGGCTTTCAGAGGGTGAGCCACAAAAATGGATGGACTGTCAGGCGTATGCAAGGACCTAAAATGCTGAATGCCCGACAAATATATCTTGATGGTACTGGCAGACAAAGCCAACACACTGTGGCAATATCCAGTGAAAGACATAACATATAGACACGTGCACTGCCGAAAAATTCTTTTTTTTTTTTCATTTTCGTTTCATTTGTTTTTTTACTTTTTTCGGAAATTCGGGAAATTCGAAAAATTCGTTTTTTTCGTTTTCGTTTTATTCTTTTTTTTCGGAATTTCTCAAAATTCGTTAAAAAACTAATTTGAAACTAAACTAATTGCACATGTCTAAAAACATAGCTAATATCCTCAGGGCAACTACAAGGGTATGAAGACATGAATCTACGGAACGTCCTCCAACCCGTTGCATACGCTTCCATCGTATTCCTGGATAAAGACCTATTGGCCAGCTCGATTGCCTGAGTCAAGAAGGTGTTTAATCCATGACCAACAGCGAGTAAGGGGGAACAGGCTGGCCCGTCCGTTCTGCTACCGGATGCTGTAAGAAAAATTGAGATATGTTGAGCTGAGATAAAGCATCAGCCGCACCATTAAGATCCCCACTGATAAACTCACCCCGAAAATGAAACTTGTATGTCAGGCCCAGCCATGTCAATTTACGCATAAAAGACATGATCAGCAGAGACCCCGATCTTTCTTTATTGACAATTTTTGTTGTGGCCAAATTACCTGTAAAGAAGATGACCGAGTTACCTGACCAAACAGGACCCCATGTGACAGCCGCTGCCAAAATCGGATAGATTTTGAACAAGGCTGAAGTAAGAGCAAATTTCGGTAGATGGAAAACCTCTGGGGGCCAACGGCTGGCCAACCATTCCTGACCAATGATGGCCCCAAAACCGACCAAAGCGGCGGCGTCTGAGAACACTCTGGGAGAACGATCTGTTGGCTGCGGGATAAACATGGAGATGCCATTCCAGTCGCACAGAAACCGATCCCACATGATTAGATCAGCTTGGGCATCAGCTAGTAGCTTGACGGCTGAGTCAGAATCCTGATATTGGGGAAGAAGGGCCAGCAACCTAGACACAAATGCCCTACCCTGAGGGATGATTCTCATGGCGTGATTTAGCATCCCTAACAGAGACTGCAATTCCTTCTTGGAACAGACCGGGTATCGGACAAACAGATGAATGGTCTGGCGTATCCTAACCAACTTCTCCAAGGGTAGCCACCATGAGATCGGAATCAAGCGTGATCCCCAAAAAAGGGATGACTTTGGTCGGACCTTCCATCTTATGCGCAGCTAAAGGGACATTTAACTCTGAAAATAGTTCTGTAAGCGCATGCAGATCCCTGGGCGGGACACCAGGGCCTTCCAACAGTAAAAAATCATCCAGATAATGAATTAAAAGAAAAAATGCAGTGCTAGGGATCAGAGCATTGCCGGGGAGGACTTCATGTAGATAAATACAAAGAATGACATCCAGACATAGCTCCACTCAAACCATAAAGTGAAGAGTGTAAAAATGGGTATTCGTTGATATGCCTAAAACATACTGTATGAACAACAAAAAAATATTTTTATATATACCCAAATGGATAGGAAAAAATCAACTCATAAAACACACAATAAAGTGTCCTATAACAAATGGAAAAACAAAGTCTTTGTTGATCCGTGAAGGATGCACAAAATCTGATGTGAAGCGTGAACTATCCACGTGGGAGATGTGTTGCATCTAAACACCCCAAACGTACTTGAAGTATCGTCCAACATTAATGATAGACTGGTAGGTAATGAATACTCTTACCGTGAGTCAGATGTAAATAGGCATAGACGGAATCCCAAAACCAGGTGCTCCAATGGGGATATCTCCAATCCAGCTTCCAGATAGTGAAGGAACTGTAGTGTGGAAGGACCTCTCTCGGTGATGTTTATACAAGAGGCGTGCGCCTCAATAAACCTTCCGTTATGGATATCCTCTTGGGCAGGGTGTCATAAAAAGAAAACGAAATGGCTCCACATAGTGAAAGTAACTCCAAAGTATGGTAAAAAATGAATAGCCTTTATTGGCATTTACATCCAAAAACGTGACATTACGTGTAGCTTAGGTAGGTACAGATAAAAAATTAATCCTCGAGGTAAAAAATATAGTAGAGCGTGATAGCAAGGGTAACAGCAAACTAAAAACCCGACATGTTTCGAGCGAAAGCCCTTCAACTGGGGTCATTTAACTCTGAAAATAGTTCTGTAAGCGCATGCAGATCCCTGGGCGGGACACCAGGGCCTTCCAACAGTAAAAAATCATCCAGATAATGAATTACCCTCTGACAACCTCTACTATTACCCAAAATCCAATGAAGAGCCTGGGCAAAGGTGTCAAACAAGTAAGGACTGCTCATCGACCCAAAAGTCAACCTAGTAGCAAAATAATACTGACCGTGCCATTTAATGCCGTGCCATTGCCAGAGAGCAGGACTAATAGAAAGCAGCTTAAAAGCATCAGTGATATCAGCTTTGGACAGCCAAGCACCCCTGCCTAACTTTACAATCTGCTGGATCACCAAATCTACAGACGAATACTTCAGTGAAAACTCCTCAGAGGGGATGAGAGAATTAAGGCTATGGATATGAGATGAATGAGGCGCAGACAAATCATAAATCAAGCGATATTTATTGGAAAATTTCCCACAGACTACCCCAATGGGGCTAACCCTCCACATGCAAAATGGCGATGAAAGAACAGGCCCGATCAGGAACCCCTTAGATACTTCTGTCTGTAGTAACTCGTCAACAATCGCAGGGTGACTCTCCGCTGACCTCACATTATTGCATTTGAAAGACTCAGTAGGAGGTGCTATGAGGTCAGTGTGAAAGCCTGAAGAAAAACCTTCCAGCAAAAACTGCCTGACCGGTGGGGATGGGTGGTTTTCCAGATAATCCCCTAACAAGGAGATATTAACTGGGCACAGTCATGAAGCACTGAAAGGCTTGACCAGACAGGCGGACTTGGGATGGGCTCTGAAGCAATTGGAACAAACATGCAATAACCTGCATTGATTGTAATTGCAACCTGTGTAATTGTAGTTATTGCATAGCTGAGCTTTACCCAGATAACAGATAGGTCTACCCATTTTGTCCACCTGACCTGAACTACTAGAACTACCGGCGGCCTGCTTGGAGGTCCCCATTTGACTAGAAGATTGACAATTTGGACACCAAGCTGTGGTGTGCGCTGATGACTGGCAGTTGGCACACACAGGAGATTTCTGGTTGGCGAAATGCCTGCAAAAGAGTTCCATATCGATATTGGCCCAACATGTCACTACCTGGAACTGGGCCCAAGTAGCCACCACTTTAGCTGAAAAGGAATGATGATAGTCATAAAAAGTGAAACCACTGTACTTGTGCGCCAAATCCACCACTTTATGAAGGTATAGGTCAAACTCTTCCCTCCTACCTGGACTGACTGAGCAGACAATGTCTCTGAAAATGCCGAACGCCAATACGAACTCCGGCATGCTGAGCTTGCGACTCAGCCTAGGATCCTTGGCTTTAAGTACCACCGAAACCTCCCCACAAGCGAACGACTTGTTCTCAGTGACATCTTGGGCCGCTATTAGCAGTGAGGCCAAATTGACATCCTTCCCTTCCAAGATATCCTTCTTAATGTTGGCAGGGATGAAATGGGCCGGGGACACAGAAGGCAATACCGCCAATGGTGACGGTGCTGCTCAGGGGCGGATCCAGGGGGTGCAACAGGGCAATTGCCCCCCCCCCCCCGAGACCATCTGTCACACTCACTTGCTTGCTCTGTTTTTTTTTTTTGTGCCTGATCTCCCGAAATTTGGGGACCCGGTACCGGCCGGCCATAGGTCCCCTGGATCCCAACCATGGCACACATGTAGCCCCATGTCTCCTCTACAAGTGTTCAAAGATTAGTGTCTGGGGGACCTACGGCGAGGGAGCACTGATTTTTTAAAGCCGGGCACCCCTTCCAAAGACTCCAATGTTAAATGGTAATTTCTCTGGTGATTTTGCGGACCCAGTACTGACCGGTCGTAGGTCCCCTGGACCCCACACTTGGCACACATGTAGCCCGATGTCTTCTCTACAAGTGTGCAAAGTTTGGTGTCTGGGGGACCTACGGCCGGGGAGCACTGATTTTTTAAAGCCGGGCACCCCTTCCATAGACTCCAATGTTAAATGGTAATTTCTCCTGTGAATTTGTGGACCCAGTACTGACCGGTCGTAGGTCCCCTGGACCCCAAATTTGACACACATGTAGCCACATGTCTCCTCTACAAGTGTACAAAATTTGGTGTCTGGGAGAGCTACGGCCGGGGAGAACCGATTTTTCAAATCCTTCCATAGACTCCCATGTTAAACATCAGTCTAGTCATGGGCACAGTGAAGCATGGGCACAGTGAGACATGGGCACAGTGAGGCACAGTGAGGCATGCAGATGGACACCCTAGACTTATACTCGAGTCAATACTTTTGTCCCATTTTTTGGGGGTAAAATTAGGTGCCTCGGCTTATATTCGGGTCGGCTTATACTCGAGTATATACAGTACTTGTTCTGCGGCTGCCGCTGCCTCTCTGAGTCTCTCTTTCAGTTTCTCACATCAGCCAATCAGCGGCGCCGAGAGAGAGACTCGTCTAATGTAGTTATGCGGCGCACTGACACGATACCAGGAGCGGAGGAGGAGGTGGGTGGAGCCTCTTCCCTGCACTCGTTGCTAACGCCTGAGCCGCTTGGCGTCTAGCAACGAGTGACGTCAGTGAGTCACGTCGGGCCACTCTGCGGGCAGGTGCGATAGCGTGCGGCTCCACAGACGGGTAAGAAAGCGGGCGGCTCCGCTTGCGGCGCGGCTTGTGGGCGGGCGGCGTGGTTCGTGGGCAGACCGTGCTGCTCAGTGTGTTGGCAGCGCAGGTGAGAGTGAGAGAGCAGGCTCAGTGTGGCAGCTGACCAATCAGCTAGCCGGGAGCGGGGGAGCAGAGAGATGAGCTTATCTCTCACCGCCCGTGCCTGCCCTGCATTCCTGCAGTGACTTCCGCCCTCACTGTGCAGGCAGCAGAGAGATTACATTATCTCTCTGCTGCCTGACTCTGGGAGTCTGGGACACAGCAAGAGACAACCAAAACTATACCTTAGCAGGCAAGTTAGTGACAATCCGCAAGGTGTGGCAGGCGACGTGGCAAGTGACAATCCGCAAATTGTGTCACCTGACGTGGCAAATGACAATCTGCATCTGGTGGCAGGCAAGTGACAATCAGCAAGGTGTGGCAGGTGACGTGGCAAGTGACAATCCGCAAGGTGTGGCAGGTGATGTGGCAAGTGACAATCCGCAAGGTGTGGCAAGTGACAATCCACAAGGTGTGGCAAGTGACACGTTCAGGGCTCCCACTAATTGCAGGCGACAGTGGCAAGTGACACACTCGGGGCTCCCACTGATTCTGCATTGAACTATTTAATTTTATATTACAATGTAATAATAGAAATAATGCGCTTAAATCATCCTGACACCATAACAACCATGGTGCCGGGATGATTGAAGCGCCGACACCAGCCATTTCCCCAATAAATTTCCGAAAAAAAACCATATTTTTTGGCAGTGCCCCTCCCGAGAAAAGACTCTGGATCTGCCCCTGGTGCTGCTGAAGGTAAAGATGAGACATTACCTGTAGCCGGATTTGGAGGAGCAGGGGCTGGGGGTGCAGCCGGCACTGACTGAGTACTAACTGAGCGAGCTTCCATCACCTCCATCCTATCCTGTAACTCCATCCTATCCTGTAAGCATGGAGGTGGAGAGTGTATTCAACACTGCATGTATCTGTGTTAAGGAGTTGTGCACGGAAGTGCGTTCCGCGCTAGTAGATGGCAGTGATAGAGAAGGAGATGGAAACAACAACCTGAAGAATTCCGCTTTTCTAGCCGAAGCTGGGAAAGAAATACCCTTGCGCCCCCCTCTGATGTTACGCAGGTTTCCGTTGCACCTGCACGTCACTAGGTAAGCCCGGGTTTCCCCTTGCGTCAGAGGGGGACGGGGTCACGTGACGGGTGGCCCCGTCCTCAGCTACATAAGACCTGTCAGGCTGCGTCGACAATATTCCCGGGGTGTCTCCGGTGGAGACAGGATGCGCTGCGCTGGACATGTCATCGCTGATGCCTGGACCTGGATGAAAGGTTGTGGTGATGAGGCACTTGTCCCCATAAACATGGGGACATGGTGCTTTGAGGGGTCACAGACCCCCAAAGCATCCTCCCCATGTTGAGGGCATGTGGCCTGGTACGGTTCAGGAGTGGGGGTGCTCTCTCGTCCCCTCCTCTTTTTCTGCGGTTTGCCAGGTTGCATGCTCGGATAAAGGGTCTGGTATGGATTTTTGGGGGGAACTCCACTCCATTTTTTTTTATTTGGGGTGGAGTTCCCCTTAAAATCCATACCAGACCTGAAGGGTCTGGTATGGATATTTGGGGGGAACCCCACGTCATTTTTTTTTAATTTGACGCAGGGTTCCCCTTAATATCCCTACCAGACCTGATGGGCCTGGTAATTGAATTTGGGGGGACCCCCACGCATTTTTGACTTTGACTTTCAATGACTTTTCTCTGTATTGCCGGGAGCCGACAATTCATTATAGCCGTGAATAGGAATAAGCTTCGTGTTCGAGTCGAACACACGTTCGACTCGAACATCGGCTGTTCGATCGTTCGACGAAGATCGAACGTTATGGTCCGTTCGCGCCAAATTCGTGTGGCGCGTCACGGCCCATAATTCACTGTGGCATCGCAGTGCATTGCTGGCTGATGATTGGCCAAGCATGCACTATGGCCCTGCATGCTTGGCCAATCACAGCGCCGGCAACGAGGAGAGCCATAATTGGCCACAGGCAGAATGCCTGTGGCCAATCATAGCTCAGGGGGGTTTATTACACACCCCACACTATAAAAGGCCGCCAGCGCGGCGGCATTGTGTAGTGTGTTGGCGTGCAGGGACAGAGAAGGATAGGCAGGGACAGTGTCAGTGAAATCCTTTGAAACCTTGTGCATTTACAGTGTGTTGGCGTGCAGGGACAGAGAAGGATAGGCAGGGACAGTGTCAGTGACATCCTTTGAAACCTTGTGCATTTATAGTGTGTTGGCGTGCAGGGACAGAGAAGGATAGGCAGGGACAGTGTCAGTGACATCCTTTGAAACCTTGTGCATTTACAGTGTGTTGGCGTGCAGGGACAGAGAAGGATAGGCAGGGACAGTGTCAGTGACATCCTTTGAAACCTTGTGCATTTACAGTCTGTTGGCGTGCAGGGACAGAGAAGGATAGGCAGGGACAGTGTCAGTGATATTCTTCGCTAAACCTCCTGCACAGTATACACCTTATTGCTTGTGGTGTTGTTCTGTTGTGTAACACAGACAGGCATCTGCAAGCAGTTACAGTGGGTGTAGGTGCCTCCTGCACAGTATACGCTACCCCTTATTGCTCGTCGTGGTGTTGTTCTGTTGTGTAACACAGACAGGCATCTGCAAGCAGTTACAGTGGGTGTAGGTGCCTCCTGCACAGTATACGCTACCGCTTATTGCTCGTCGTGGTGTTGTTCTGTTGTGTAACACAGACAGGCATCTGCAAGCAGTTACAGTGGGTGTAGGTGCCTCCTGCACAGTATACACCTGAAGCTACCCCGTATTGCTGGTTTTACCATCTCCCTGCAGGCCATTAGAATGTCTGGAAGGCCAACAAAGAGAGGCAGACAGTCACGAGCCAATAAAAGAGGGCAAGCAGGCTCTGTGTCTGGGGGCAACAGTGCTGGTCGTGGATGCGGTGCATTGTCATCAGCACGTGGCCATGGGACACGCTTGTCCTTATTTTCGGCAGCTGGACACGTTGAGCCGCATCATGCCGAAGACTTGGTAGAGTGGATGACCAAGCCCTCCTCATCCTCCTCATCCTCTTTCACCCAGGCTCAGGGTACTGGCAAAGCAGCTGCCAATGCGTCCTCTTCCCTCGTATCAATGTCATCATCAGTCACTCCTTCCCTAGACCCACCATGTCCTCCTGAGGAGTCCCCCGAACTGTTTGAGCACAGTGTTGGGTACATGCTCCAGGAGGATGCTCAGCGTTTTGAAGGGTCTGATGATGATACCCAGCTAGAGGAAGGCAGTAGCGTGAGCGCAGAGAGAGGGGATGCTCAAGAAGGACAGCAATCTGGCAGTCATGTTCCAGCAACTGCAGCATACTGCCAGATTGGCTCCAGTGATGAGGAGGGAGGGGATGATGAGGTCACTGACTCCACGTGGGTGCCTTATAGGAGAGAGGAGGAGGAGGAGGAGGAGGATGAGGAGGAGGCACATCTCCAATGAGGCAGGATGCCCTCTGGGGGCCAGCGTAAGGGCAGCGCACCAACTGAATCACACCGCAGAGGTCCACCTGTGCAGGGCGCTGCCTCTGTCCGTTATTCCAAAAGTTCTTTGGTGTGGGCCTTTTTTGAGTCGAGTGCATCAGATCACACCGCTGCTATTTGCAACATATGTCTCAAGCGTATCTCGTGTGGCGAAAACATCAGCCGCTTGGGCACCACATGCTTGACCAGACATATGTTGACCTGCCATGCAGCTCGTTGGCAAGCGTACCTTAAAGACCCACGCCAAAGAACAAAGTGGACCTTTCCTTGCTCCTCATCAGCTGGGATCTCCAACCCCACTATACCTTCAGTCCTCTCTGAAACCTGCACTGAGAGGAATGAAGGTGTAGAATTAGGTGTGTCACAGCCAAGTGCTTGCGGGCACTCTGCTAGCAGTACACCGACATCTGATTGTAGCAGGCAAATTTCCCTGCCCCAGCTGCTGGACCGTCAAAAGAAGTTCACTCCCAGCCATCCACATGCCCAGCGGTTGAATGCTAGCTTGGCTAAATTGCTAGCACTTCAACTGCTGCCTTTTCAGTTGGTAGACTCTGCCCCCTTCCGTGAGTTTGTGCAATGTGCGGTTCCTCAGTGGCAGGTTCCCAAACGCCACTTTTTCTCACGGAAGGCGATTCCGGCTCTCTACCGGCATGTGGAAGGCACTGTCCATGCCTCGCTGGACAGGGCGGTCAGCGGTAAGGTGCATGTTGCCGCTGACTCATGGTCCAGCAGGCATGGACAGGGACGTTACCTTTCTTTCACGGCCCATTGGGTCACTCTTTTGGCAGCTGGGAAGGATGCAGGACAAGGTGCAGTAGTGTTGGAGGTTGTTCCGCCGCCACACCTCCAAAATGCTACTACTGGTTGTGACACACCTCTCTCCTCCACCCCCTCCTCTTCTTCTTCCTCAATGGCCTCTTCCTGTGCTTTGTCCTCGGAACCAGCGGTGCTCCGTAGGAGTTCAAGGGGCTACGCAAGTACGCAGGCAAAAAAAAGCCATGCCGTGCTTGCGCTGGTGTGTTTGGGGGACAGGAGCCACACTGGGGCAGAGGTTCTGTCAGCTCTGCAGGGGCAGGCCGAAAGGTGGTTGACGCCATGCCAGCTTAAGCCAGGAATGGTGGTTTGCGACAATGGTACCAACCTCCTCTCAGCCCTCTGACAGGGACAACTGACCCATGTGCCCTGTGTGGCTCACGTCCTTAATCTGGTGATGCAGCGGTTCTTGGGCAGGTACCCGGGCTTACAGGATGTCCTGAGGCAGGCCAGGAAAGTCTGTGTGCATTTCCGCAGATCATATAATGCCAGTGCTCGGCTGGCTGAGCTGCAAAAGGAGTTGAACCTGCCCAAGAACCACCTTATATGAGACATGCCCACCAGGTGGAACTCAACGTTGGCCATGCTGCAGCAGCTGCACACGCAGCAGAGGGCCATCAATGAGTACCTGTGCGACTACGGCACCAGGACAGGGTCAGGGGAGCTCGTTTTTTTTTCACCACGCCAGTGGGGCATAATCAGAGATGCATGCACTGTCCTGGCACCATTTGAGGAGGCCACGAGGATGGTGAGCAGTGACAGTGCATGCATCAGTGACACTGTACCTCTTTTCCACCTGTTGGAGCATACGCTGCGTGGAATAATGGACAGGGCACCTGAGGCAGAACAGAGGCAGGAAGAGGAGGACTTCCTTGCCTCTCAAGGCCCCCTTTACCCAGACAGTGTTCCTTCTGTCCCACCCATCGCACAGGAAGAGGACGAGGAGGAGGAGGAGGATTGTGTCAGCATGGTGGTGGAGCCTGGCACTCAGCATCAACAGCAGCAGTCTTTTAGGGATGATTTACAGTCCCAAGAAACCCGTGGACTTGTACGTGGCTGGGAGGAGGTGGCTGAGGATCATGTCGTCCTTAGTGACCCAGAGGACTCCGGACCGAATGCCTCAGCTAACCTACGCTGCATGGCCTCCCTGCTCCTGCAAAGTCTGCGGAAGGATCCTCGTATTCTTCGGATCAAGGAGAGGGACCATTACTGGCTGGCCACTCTCCTTGATCCACGGTACAAGGGTAAGGTTGCGGACCTTATCTTACCGTCGCAGAGGGAGCAGAGGATGAGACATCTCCAGGAGGCCTTGCAGAAAGGTCTGTGCAACGCGTTCCCAGAGACTGGGTGGTTACAAACTACTGGTCCTGGACAACGAGTTGCTGAGGCTTCGGTCAGTCAAAGAAGGAGCGGTGGGGAAGGTGGCCGTTTGACCGATGCGTTCAGACAATTTTTTAGTCCGCAGCCCCAAGGTATGATCAGTTCCAGCAACCATCGCCAGCGTCTGATATACATGGTGCAGGAATACCTAGGGGCAAGGTCAGACTTGGACACCTTTCCCACCGAAAATCCTCTGGCTTACTGGGTCTTGAGGATGGATCACTAGCCAGAGCTTGCGCAGTATGCAATTGAGCTACTGGCCTGTCCTGCATCCAGCGTTCTTTCGGAACGCACATTCAGTGCGGCTGGAGGCTTTGTCACGGATCACAGGGTGCGCCAGTCCACCGACTCGGTCGATCGACTGACCTTCATAAAGATGAACCAGTCTTGGATCACCACCAGCTACCAAGCACCTGAAGCTGATGTAACAGAATAATTTATTTTGAAATGTCACATCCCTTAAAGACTGCCTATGCTGATGCTGAGTGACTGTCCTGTTATGTTGACTGACTATCCTCCTCCTCCTCAATGATCCGATTCCTGATGATAGCTTGGAAGAACATTTTTGTTTCTGGGTGCCGCCACCAGTGGCTAAGGCCCAATTTTTCAGCCCCTGTTTAACAGGGGCATGTAATTACAATTTTTTATGCAATGCTTTGCAGCAGGGCTCATACCTGCACTCCAACTAGAGTATCTGGGAGAGGTTGCAGTGTCGTGGCACCAGCACCAGTGCCTAAGGCCCAATTTTTCAGCCCCTGTTTAACAGGGGCGTGTAATTAAAATTTTTGATGCAATACTTTGCAACAGGGCTCATTGCTGTGCTCCAAGTACAGTATCTTTGAGGGGTTGCAGTGTTGTGGCACCAGTGCCTAAGGCCCATTTTTTCAGCCCCTGTTTAACAGGGGCGTGTAATTACAATTTTTGATGCAATACTTTGCAACAGGGCTCATTGCTGTGCTCCAAGTACAGTATCTGTGAGGGGTTGCAGTGTTGTGGCACCAGTGCCTAAGGCCCAATTTTTCAGCTCCTGTTTAACAGGGGCGTGTAATTAAAATTTTTGATGCAATACTTTGCAACAGGGCTCATTGCTGTGCTCCAAGTACAGTATCTGTGAGGGGTTGCAGTGTTGTGGCACCAGTGCCTATGGCCCAATTTTACTGCCCCTGTTTAACAGGGGTGTGTCATTACAATTCTTGATCTAATAATTCACAGCAGGGCCCATTCCTGCGCCCACCAAGAGTAACTGTGAGGGCTTACAGTGTTGTGGCAACACCACCACCACCACCACCAAAGGCCCAATTTTTCTGCCCCTGTTCAACAGGGGCATGTAATTACAATTCTTGATCTAATAATTCACAGCAGGGCCCATTCCTGCGCCCACCAAGAGTAACTGTGAGGGCTTACAGTGTTGTGGCAACACCACCACCACCACCAAAGGTCCAATTTTTCTGCCCCTCTTCAACAGGGGCATGCAATTACAATTCTTGATCTAATAATTTACAGTAGGGCCCATTCATGCGCCCACCAAGAGTAACTGTGAGGGCTGACAGTGTTGTAGCACCAGCACCACCACCAAAGGCCCAATTTTTCCTACCACTGTTCAACAATGGCATGTAATTACAATTCCTGATATAATAGTTCACAGCAGGGCGTTCCAGCGCCCACCAAGAGTAACTGTGAGGGCTCACAGTGTTGTGGCAACACCAACATGTAAGGGGCAAATTTCAGCAGAATATATACGGCAGGCCCCTACTTTCAAACATCCAACTTACAAACGACTCCTACTTGCAAACGGAAGGAGACAACAGGAAGTGAGAGGAAATCTCTACTGATGATTTATCACCAATCCTTGTTTCAATAAAAACCCCACTTTTCAAAAAACATTTGTCATTGGGACGGGAAGTGAGGTGAAACCCTTCCCTATGTTTTCCAAAAAGCTTAAAAATATATTTTTTGGCTGGAGCTACACTTAAACAATGTACCTGTTCAAAATTACAAACAGATTCTACTTAAAGCGGAGCTCCACCCTAAATAGCAACTTTTGCTATTTGGAACCCTCCCCCCCTCCGGTGTCACAATTGACACCTTTCAGGGGGGAGGGGGGTGAAGATACCTGTCTAAGACAGGTATTTTCACCCACATCCGGGAGTCCTGTCTCCGGGAATCTGCGGGAGTTACGTCACTTCCCGCAGACTTCCCTTGGTGTTCTGGGAGACACTCGGCTCCCAGAACACAGGAGCACCAATCAGAACGGTGCAGCGCGACTCGCGCATGCGCCGTAGGGAACCGGGCATGAAGCCGCAGGGCTTCACTTCCTGGTTCCCTCAGCGAGGATGGCGGAGGGAGCAGCAGAGCGTCCTCTGCTGCGGACGTCGCTGGACTCCAGGACAGGTAAGTGTCCAAATATTAAAAGCCAGCAGCTGCTGTATGCTGTAGCTGTAGCTGCTGGCTTTTAATTTTTTTTTTCCGGTGGAGCAACCCCTTTAAGAACAAACCTACAGTCCCTGTCTTGTTTGCACCGCCTGTATACTGCTGTTCAGAGTATATAGGGCCTTTTTTTATTTTGGGTGCGGGGTTCCCCTTAATATCCATGATGGGGGGGGGGGGGGGGGTGATGGGGTAGCCATGCCATTTTTCTCAAAGATTTTCATCCATATTGCCAGGACAAGACATGACATTAAAGCCGCAAGCAGTTTTAAATGGCTTTTTTTCCTTTAGAAATTTAATTTTGTGCAGGGACAGTTCTAAACACGGGAAGCACATGCCACTTCACAGGCATACTTTAGACACCCCCCAGGTACGATATTTAAAGGAATATTTCACTTTTTTTTCACTTTATGCATCATTAACCACTTAAGGACCGGACCAATACGGACCGCAATGACTAGAGGTGATTTCACAATTTGGCACTGCGCTGCTTTAACTGGAAACTGTGCGGACATGCAATGTTGTACCCAAACGAAATTTGCGTCCTTTTCTTCCCACAAATAGAGCTTTCTTTTAATGGTATTTGATTGCCTCTGCGATTTTTTTTTTTGTGATATAAATGGAAAAAGTCCGAAAATTTTGAAAAAAAATTATATTTTCTACTTTTTGTTATAAGAAAAATCGAATAAACTCAATTTTAGTCATACATTTAGGACAAAATTTATTCAGCCACATGTCTTTAGTAAAAAAAATGTCAATAAGCATATATTTCCTGGTTTGCGCAAAAGTTATAGGGTCTACAAACTAGGGTACATTTTCTGGAATTTACACAGCTTTTAATTTATGACTGCCTATCTCATTTCTTGAGGTGCTAAAATGGCAGGGCAGTACAACCCCCCCCCCCAAATGACCCCATTTTGGAAAGTAGACACCCCAAGGAAATTGCTGAGAGGCATGTTGAGCCCATTGAATATTATTTTTTTTGTCCCAAGTGATTGAATAATGACAAAAAAAAATAAAAAATTACAAAAAGTTGTCACTAAATGATATATTGCTCACACATGCCATGGTTATATGTGGAATTGCACCCCAAAATACATTTTGCTGCTTCTCCTGAGAAGGGGGATACCACATGTGTGTGACTTTTTAGGAGCCTAGCCGCGTACGGGACCTCGAAAACCAAGCACCGCCTTCAGGATTTCTAAGGGCGCAAATTTTTGATTTCACTCCTCACTACCTATCACAGTTTTGAAGGCCAGAAAATGCCCAAATAGCACAAAACCCCCCCCAAATGACCCCATTTTGGAAAGTAGACACCCCAAGGAAATTGCTGAGAGGCATGCTGAGCCCATTGAATATTTTTTTTTCCCAAGTGATTGAATAATGACCAAAAAAAATAAAAATTACAAAATGTTGTCACTAAATGATATATTGCTCACACATGCCATGGTTATATGTGGAATTGCACCCCAAAATACATTTTGCTGCTTCTCCTGAGTATAGGGATACCACATGTGTGGGACTTTTTGGGAGCTTAGCCGCGTACGGGACCCCGAAAACCAAGCACCGCCTTCAGGATTTCTAAGGGCACAAATTTTTGATTTCACTCCTCACTACCTATCACAGTTTCGAAGGCCATAAAATGCCAAAATAGCACAAAACCCCCCCAAATGACCAGATTTTGGAAAGTAGACACCCCAAGCTATTTGCTGAGAGGCATGGTGAGTATTTTACAGCTCTCATTTGTTTTTGAAAATGAAGAAAGAAAATACTTTTTTTTTTTCTTTTTTCAATTTTCAAAACTTTGTGACAAAAAGTAAGATCTGCAAAATACTCACCATACCTCTCAGCAAATAGCTTGGGTGTCTACTTTCCAAAATGGGGTCTGTGACAGTGGGGTCACTTTGGACACAGGGTGAATAAAAGAAACCCCCGATATGGTCTGTGATAGCCATATTCAAGGCTGTATATACATTGTATATAGATTGGATGTATACTGTGTGTGGGGGTTATGTAATCATTGCTGTGAGGAATTAAGGTGTTTTGCATTCTATTGTTCATTAAGTCTGTCCTTGTGTGTATTGTAAAGTGCCAGACAGACTGGCTGCCAACCCTTTGTGAGAAGATGTGTATTGTGTGGGATCTTTTGAAGCCTAGCAGACGTCAGGATGAGGTGTTGAGTCTTGGGATGTGTGGGTGGAGCTGGGCCCTTGTTCATGTTAAATCAGGTGTATTGAATTGTGTATAAAGTTACAATGTTTCTCAATAATAAAAGGGATTCCTATTACAGAAGAAGACAGAGTGCGTCTCGTTTTCTTCCAGAGGAATTGGTTCCTATGGGAAAGGGTCGTTTGGCTGTGGATATTGGTAGCGGAGTGGATGTGTGTCTAGGAGAGGGAACATCGTAAACGGCGTTTTACTCCTTGATATTGGGGTGCCGTTACATTGGTTGGCAGCAGCAGGATTTTCCCTCCAGTTCCTGGGACACTCCAAGCCACCACAGTGAATGACCAGCTATGCAGCCTGCAGGAAAGTCACGCTGAAAGACTTACTTGAGAGCCGAGATGGACCAGAGAGATGGTGATGCAGGACCCCGGTCAGTTGAAGATTTGTTTCAGCAACGAGTGCGACAGCGGTTGGCATTATATGGTGCTAACCCATCAGAGACCGCCATTCAGGAAGCCATTAGAGGCATCCAGCTGCAGGATGCACGACAAAAGAGAGAACTAGAGCGGCAACATGAGTGGAGAATGGCGGAAATACGACAATCGGAGATCGCCTACAGACAGCTGCTAGAATCTGCTCAGCAGCAGGGTGGGGCTCCCTTTGCCTGGGACTATCAGGAAATACCAGTTGACAACTATGAAATCCTGGCTGAAGAATCAGCAGTGGAAAATCTGAAGATTGCCACCCCTAAAGCCGAAGTGGATGATATGGAGTTTCAGGGAGCTAGCCTGGCTGAAGAATCGGCAGTGGAAAAGCTGAAGATTGTCCTCCCTAAAGCCGAAGTGGATGATACGGAGTCCCAGGGAGCTAGCCTGGCTGAAGAATCGGCAGTGGAAAAGCTGAAGATTGCCACCCTTAAAGCCGAAGTGGATGATATGGAGTTCCAGGGAGCTAGGGCAGTTGGCTCATCTCCCCAGCCACAGATTACAGAAGATATGGACTTAAGGGACAGTTCAGAGGATGTTATGGATTATGCATCGCCCGCTCAAGTACTGACAGCAGGACAAAGTACTGCAGACCCCTGCTCTACACCCGTGGCAGTTTTGGAGGCCCGAGTTGAGAAGGTGATGGTTCCTCTTTCCGAGTGGATTTCAGAGATGCAGGGAGGAGAAGCAGCCATTTTCCCTCCCCAACAGCTAGCCAGAGCAGATGGTGTGGAGTCCCCAGCAGAAGTGCTGGCAACAGGGCAGAGTGATAGCAACCTCTGCCCAGCACCGGAAACAACTGGGGAGTTTCAGGGAGCCGGGGCAGTTGGCCCCTCTCTCCAGCAACAAGCTGAGGGGGTAAAGCTTTCACCCCCAGCTGAATCACTGGCAGCAGGGCAGAATGCTACTGGCCGCTGCACACAACTGCCACTTGAGCGGATATCGGTGGATGGGACTGCGGTCTCCACTCACAGCAACCCAGCAGAAGAGCTGGCAACAGAGCCGAGTGCCACGGGCCTCTGCTCTCAACTAACAGAAGAGGGAGTTCCTGTGGTAGTAGATGGGACTTCAGTCCTCACTGACACAACCCCAGAAAATGGTGTGACACTGAGACAGGAGGATGTCAGCCTTGCTTTGCAAGCACTGGGGGACTTCCACCTACCACAAGTGGATGGGACTTCAGTCTCCACTTGTATACCCCAGGGATGCCGGGCAGTTGACCCAGATCCCACTGCTGCCACCAGGGTGGATACCAGCATTGGAAGAATGGACCCATGGACTAACTTCGGAGTAGACCCGTCTGGGGTCCCCTCCTCTGTTAGTCCCCTGCCGAAAGGGGAGATGTGTGACAGTGGGGTCACTTTGGACACAGGGTGAATAAAAGAAACCCCCGATATGGTCTGTGATATCCATATTCAAGGCTGTATATACATTGCATATAGATTGGATGCATACTGTGTGTGGGGGTTATGTAATCATTGCTGTGAGGAATTAAGGTGTTTTGCATTCTATTGTTCATTAAGTCTGTCCTTGTGTGTATTGTAAAGTGCCAGACAGACTGGCTGCCAACCCTTTGTGAGAAGATGTGTATTGTGTGGGATCTTTTGAAGCCTAGCAGACGTCAGGATGAGGTGTTGAGTCTTGGGATGTGTGGGTGGAGCTGGGCCCTTGTTCATGTTAAATCAGGTGTATTGAATTGTGTATAAAGTTACAATGTTTCTCAATAATAAAAGGGATTCCTATTACAGAAGAAGACAGAGTGCGTCTCGTTTTCTTCCAGAGGTATTGGTTCCTATGGGAAAGGGTCGTTTGGCTGTGGATATTGGTAGCGGAGTGGATGTGTGTCTAGGAGAGGGAACATCGTAAACGGCGTTTTACTCCTTTATATTGGGGTGCCGTTACAGGGTCATTTGGGGGGGGGGGGGTTGTGCCATCTGGGCATTCCATGGCCTCCGAAACTGTGATAGGCAGTCAGGAGTGAAATCCAAAATTTACACCCTTAGAATGCCTGAAGGCTGTGCTTGGTTTTTGGAGTCCCGTACGCGGCTAGGCTCCTAAAAAGTCTCACACATGTGGTATCCCCATACTCATGAGAAGCAACAGAATGTATTTTGGGGTGTAATTCCACATATGCCCATGGCATGTTTGAGCAATATATCATTTAGTGACAACTTTGTGCAAAAAAATAAAAAAAGAATTGTCTTTTTTCCGCAACTTGTGTCAACATATAAAATATTCCATGGACTCGACATGCCTCTCAGCAAATAGCTTGGGGTGTCTACTTTCCAAAATAGGGTCATTTGGGGGGGTTTTGAACTGTCCTGGCATTTTATACACAACATTAAGAAGCTTACATCCACTCTTCTAACCACTTGAAGACAAAGCCCTTTCTGACACTTTTTGTTTACATGAAAACATTTTTTTTTTTTGCAAGAAAACTACGTTGAACCCCCAAACATTATATATTTTTTTAAAGCAAAGGCCCTACAGATTAAAATGGTGGGTGTTGCATTTTTTTTTCCTCACAGTATTAGTGCAGCGATTTTTCAAACGCATTTTTTTTGGGAAAAAATACACTTTTTTTAATTTTAATGCACTAAAACACAATATATTGCCCAAATGTTTGATGAAATAAAAAAGATGATCTTAGGCCGAGTACATGGATACCAAACATGACATGCTTTAAAATTTCGCACAAAAGCGCAGTGGCGACAAACTACATACATTTTTAAAAGCCTTTACAGCAGTGGTTCTCAACTCCAGTCCTCAGGGCCCACCAACAGGCCAGGTTTGCAAGATAACAGAAATGCATCACAGGTGATATAATTTGCTGCTCAGGGATTGCAGTATTCTAGTCTGCATCTCACCAAGGTAATACTTAAAATCTGGCCTGTTAGTGGGTCCTGAGGACAGGAGTTGAGAACCACTGCTTTACAGGTTACCACATTAGATTTACAGAAGAGGTCTACTGCTAAAATTACTGCCCTCGATCTGACCTTCGTGGTGATACCTCACATGCATGATGCAATTGCTTTTTACATATGATGCCAGACCGACGCTTGCGTTCGCCTTTGCGCAAGAGCAGGGCAGGACAGGGGTGCTTTTTTTTTCTTGCTTTTTTTTTAAATTATTAATTTTCCTTTTTTATTTTATTTTTAAACTGTTCCTTCCATATTTTTTTATTTTATAAATTTTTATTGTTATCTCAGGGGATGTAAATATCCCCTATGATAGCAATAGGTAGTGACAGGTACTCTTTTTTTTTAAAAAAATGGGGTCTATTAGACCCTAGATCTTTCCTCTGCCCTCAAAGCATCTGACCACACCAAGATTGGTGTGATAAAATGCTTTCCCAATTTCCCAATGGCGCTTTTTATATCCGGGGGGGGGGGGACATTCCCTCCCACTGCTTGTAAAAGCAGTCCAGAGGCTAATTAGCTGCTAGAATTGCGTTTACATGAAAGCTGGCCGCTGGCTGAAAAGAATGATACCAAGATGATACCTAAACCCGCAGGCATCATTCTGGTATAACCATTACAAGTCCAGCAACATACCAGTACGTTGCTGGTCCTTGTTGGACATGTATTGTAATCTTTTTTTTCATGCAGCCTGTTGGCTGAACGAAAAAAAAAGAGATTGATCGATGGGTATGCCCACCATTAGAATACCTCCCTTCATTCACCCACTTCTAATGATGGGCATACATGCACCATTTATACATGCCGAAGCATGGGGGCATCATCCCGCAAAAGTTATGCCGCGTACACACGGTCGGACTTAGGAGCAAAATCGCTCCTCCGCCCCTGCTGCCCCCATGCTTCGGCATATATGGTCTTTTTTTTTAACTGTGGTGGTGAAATCACCTCCTACAGCACTGGAGTCGCAGGGATCAGGCCTGTCTCTGCGAACGCTGCAGTTATGTGTGTTGTGTTTTGTAAGTGATAGTGATCGATCGATACTGCACTTGGGTGGCCTGGGCTGGACGGAAGGGCAAAACGCAGGTGCTAGCAGGTAGCTGGGCTGATCCCGCTAACACTGCGTTTTTGGAAACCCTAAATTGCTGGGGACGCTAGTATAGATCTGATCAGATCAGATATTGATCTGTTCAGATACTATACCACTAAGGGAGGTGTATGCTTTGCGCGTGGGTGTTAGCGTTACTGGCACTGACCTGACGCTGCCTGGGGCGACGCAGACCCTCTCTGATGCTAAAACCTAATTGATATCACCCGCCGGGCGATCAGGGGGTTAAACCTTTACTGGGTTATATACGGCGGGTGTCCTGACACTATAAAAAGCAAACTAACTAACCAGCGTCACCCGTAACACTTATACGATCACTGGTGAAAGGGTTAACTAGGGGCAATCAGGGGGTTAAAACCTTTATTAGATAATATATGGGGGAACCTGACGCTATAAAAACCTGGCGGCAAACCTAAAAAAAATAACTGACTACCTAGCGGCACCAGCATAACTAATACAGCGATCAGAAAAACGATCGCTTAGTGACACTGGCAAAAGGGGGTGAAAGGGTTACCTGGGGGCGATCAAGGGGTTAAACCTTTATTAGGTAATATATGGGGGTACCTGATGCTATAAAAACCTGGCAGCGAACATAAAAAAATTACTGACTACCTAGCGGCATCACCGACACTAACACACCGATCAAAAAAAACAATTGATTAGTGACAGTGGTGCTAGGGGGTGAAAGGGTTACCTGGGGGGCGATCAAGGGGTTAAACCTTTATTAGGTAATATATATGGGGGTACCTGACGCTATAAAAACCTGGCGGCGAACATAAAAAAATTACTGACTACCTAGCGGCATCACCGACACTAACACACCGATCAAAAAAAACAATTGATTAGTGACAGTGGTGCTAGGGGGTGAAAGGGTTACCTGGGGGGAGATCAAGGGGTTAAACCTTTATTAGGTAATATATATGGGGGTACCTGACGCTATAAAAACCTGGCGGCGAACATAAAAAAATTACTAACTACCTAGCGGCATCACCGACACTAATACAGCGATCAGAAAAACGATCGATTAGTGACAGTGGTGCTAGGGGGGGAAAGGGTTACCTGGGGAGCCATAAAGGGGTTAAACCTTTATTAGGTAATATATATGGGGGTACCTGACGTTATAAAAACCTGACAGCGAACATAAAAAAATAACTGACTACCTAGCGCATAACTGACACTAATACAGCGATCAGAAAAACGATCGATTAGTGACAGTGGTGCTAGGGGCTGAAAGGGCTACCAGGGGGGGCGATCAAGGGGTTAAACCTTTATTAGGGAGGGGGTTAGGGGGCTACCCTGGACCTAAGGGACCTAACACTAACTGCCCTGACACTTTTACAGTTACAAATGTCACTGATTGCAGTGATCAGTAAATAAATGATCACTGCAATCAGTGACACTGTGACTGGGGGCTGGGGGGTGATCTGGGGGGTGATCTGGGGGCAACTGGGGGGGAGATCGGGTGCCTATGTGTCCTGGTGTCAGTGTACTGCTTGTGCACTTACTTGATGTCTTCTCTCGGCGGCGCTCCGGTATATGTGAGCGCCGCAGGAGAGATGACATCACTTCCTGCTGCTTCCTCTCTGCCTGTGTTTATATTACACAGGCAGAGGAAGCATTTGATTCGCTGGGAGCGATCGCGAGGGGGTGGCCAGAAACCAATGGCCGCCCAATCATCACGGATCGCTCTCAGAGCGATCCCGACTGTCCACTGTACCGGAGGGGGGTCCGATCGGACCCCCCACCCATACGAAGGCAGTCACGTACAGGTACGTGATTGTGCCTGTCCGTGCCACTTTGCAGATGTATATGTAGCGACCTCACCCCATCTCTTTCGTCTAGGGGTATCACACACGACAGAGTGAGATGCGCTACGGCCCATGTCCTCCCCATAGCTGTGGGTGAGGTGAAGGCCAGTACCAGATATTTCCTCGGGCCTATGTGCTTCTGTAAAGGATCAAGTTTGCCCAGAGTTCCACACACCGATCACAGTCCAACTCTTGTTTTATTGCATCTCTCACAATAAACAGTGCTTCAGTAGCCAACTGGTTGCGACTTGATAACATTTTGATACAGGGGATGAGCAGGCCGAGGCACTATCCTAATTCTCAGCTAAACCACTGCGATCTCGCCAGCGGTTACTATAACCATCTCTTGATAGGACTTAGAGCTTGAGAGTCTCTACCAGCGACTCAAGAGAACATAGATAGGAGTACCTTCGCTGCGTTGCGGCCCCTATCAGGGGAAGATGTCCCTCCAAGGGAGTTAACAGAGGCCCATCCGTCACTGGGTTAATGCTGCTCCAGACTCTCCGAATGGGTAACCTCCCTGGCCTCCTCACCTCAGACATGGGCCCCATCCACTTCAGGGACCCTCGGACGTCTCCAACCCTCGCGGGACCCAGTCGAAGTCACTGGGCCCCAGGCCTCCTGGTTTAGTACCTCACCCCAGGCTGAAGGTGCCTGGGATGGACTCCAACTCCATTCCAGTCAGGCCTAGGGCACCTGAGCCAGAATCCGGAACCGCCCGCACCCAGGCCTAAGGTGCCTGGGCGCGTGATGAAGAACCTCCAGAAGAGCAAGACCTCGTGACCAGGGCGTCTCCCCCTTTTACCCCCTTTCCAATGACGACACGGCAGGTTCCCCGCCCTCGCCTTACCATCTCCGAGAAGGGACAAAAAGGACAGCACTATCGCAGCGAATCTACCTTGAGCCTGCGGGTACCCCGCCACCCACCGGCCAAGGAGATTATTACACCGCCCAATCCTCCACGAATACAAATGGTCATCACTCCCATACCTACGCACCTGAACTTCACCCAGGTGTACCCCACCTAAATTTAAAGACCCCGCTACATACTCCCCCCTGTGATTTGACGCAGCGTCTGGTGTGAACTCATGTCTCCCAAAGGTGGCGACACAAGTCTGACCCCAGAGGCATCCCTAAAATTTTAACCTCAATCATACCAAGGCCTGCTCAAAGGGAAGGGGAACATAAAAACAATAAACTTTTTTTTTTATAAAATCCTCTAAGCTGTGAGGGGGTTAGCTCGGCAGCGGGTGTGTGTGACCCCCGAGATGGGCTCCCCACACAAAAACAGGCCCAGCAAACGGAGGTTGTGGTTTTCAAAATCAAAAAGGTGCGGTTTATTTTCTATTTACAGTGACAAAACACAGCAAAGCAAAAGAAACATAAACAAAATAAATCCTGGTCAACTTGACCTCTGACTAAACATACAGGTTTCCTAACTAACAACTGGGATCAGCCTAGTGCTGTCCTAGTCCCTAAGTCCCTGGTTTTAAATGTCCAAGCAAATAGCCACACAGGCTTTGTCTCACCGCCCAGGGGTTCACTCTCCCTAGACAGTCCACACAGGTCTGGTTCCAGGCATGAGCAAACACCTAATGAAGCTGGGAGTTTTTATAGAGGCCTTAAACGAGCTGACAAGCTTCAGCTGGTCTCATCAACTCCCTGCCTGCACGACGCCCAGCACTCTCCCTAGAGGTATGAGTCATCCATGAGCCCACTAGCCTTATACAACTCTCCACCTAGTTGTATAAGTCGGCGTAAAGCCTGAATCTGGGCGAAATATATCTACCCCCCTGGATGCAACCAGGTGACTTTACCTTCCTGCTGTCACATACCCCCCCCCCTCTTGTTTTAACCTCGGGGTTGGAACACCAGCAATCAGGCATTCATGTACTCGAGACAAAGCATCCACATTCCCCATTTGAACGCCAGGGCGATGCTTTACTGTGAAGTTGAATTCCTGGAGGGCCAGGAACCACCTATTCACTCTTCTATTTGTTTCCTTGTTTTGAGCCATCCACTTTAACGGAGCGTGATCCGTAACCATGTCAAAGTGCCTACCTAGCAGGTAGTACCGAAGGGAATCTAGAGCCCACTTCACCGCTAAACACTCCTTTTCAACGGTGGCGTAATTTACCTCATGGGACTTCAACTTCCTGCTGAGGTAAATGACTGGGTGCTCTTCCCCGTTCCAGACCTGGGACAATACTGCTCCTAACCCCACATCTGACGCATCACTTTGTACGACAAAGTCTTTAGAGAAGTCGGGTGAGTACAACACTGGCTGGCTACATAAGGCTTGTTTCAAGAATTGGAATGCTGCCTCAGCCTCGGGGGTCCATTTAATCATGACCGACCCTTTCCCCTTCGTCAGGTTGGTTAGGGGCACAGCCTTAGAAGCAAAGTGGGGAATGAATCGCCGATAATACCCAGCGATTCCCAGAAAGGCTCGTACCTGCTTCTTGCTGTTGGGACGTGGCCAACTCTGGATGGCCTCGACTTTGTTGAGTTGGGGTTTTATTACTCCCCTCCCAATGGTGTACCCAAGATATTTGGCCTCCTCCTGCCCAATGGTACACTTCTTGGGGTTAGCCGTAAACCCCGCTTCCCGAACAGAGTCCAGGACTGCTTGCACTTTTGGCAGATGTGAGGCCCAATCTGTGCTATGGACAATTATGTCATCCAGGTAAGCCGCAGCATACTTCCGATGGGGCCTCAGCATCTGGTCCATTTTCCGCTGGAATGTGGCCGGCGCATTCTGTAACCCGAACGGCATTCTTTTATATTGGAACGCCCCGTCTGGGGTTACAAATGCGGTTTTCTCTTTGGCCGACTTGGCCAGGGGGATTTGCCAATACCCTTTTGTGAGGTCAAGAGTCGTCATGTATCGGGCTGTTCCCAGCCGGTCGATCAACTCATCTATACGTGGCATGGGGTAGGTGTCAAATTTTGTAACTTTGTTCAACTGACGAAAATCGTTACAAAATCGCCAGCTCCCATCCGGTTTAGGCACCAACACAATGGGACTAGACCAATCACTTTGGGACTCCTCTATCACCCCTAAGTTCAGCATTTTCTGTACTTCCTCCCGTATTGCCTCCCGTCGGGCCTCTGGGATCCGATAGGGTTTTAACTTCACCCTTTCACCGGGCGGGGTAATGATGTCATGCTCTACCCCAGATGTTTGTCCCGGCAGCTCAGAGAATACCTCCTTGTTGCGAAGCACAAACTCCTTAACCTCCTGTTGTTGGGGTTGTGACAAGGTGGCTGCTATTCCAACCTCAGGAATCACGCAACCAGTTTGAGCTGGTGACCAAGTGTCTGCGACTAGGGACTCTCTATCCCTCCAGGCTTTCAACAGATTAACGTGATAGATCTGTTCGGGCTTTCGCCTTCCTGGTTGTCTGACCTTGTAATTCACTTCGCTCACTTTTTCCATTATCTCGTAGGGGCCTTGCCATTTGGCAAGGAATTTACTTTCAACCGTAGGGACAAGTACCAGTATCCTATCCCCCGGGGAAAAGGTACGGGTCTTGGCTCCACGGTTGTACACTCTCTGCTGTGCTAACTGCGCTTGGGCCAAATGTTCCTTCACGATGGGCATTACCTGTGCAATTCGGTCTTGCATCAGGGCGACATGCTCAATCACACTCCTGTGGGGAGAACTCTCACTTTCCCAAGTTTCCTTGGCAATATCCAACAGCCCTCTTGGGTGTCTCCCATACAGTAACGCAAAGGGGGAGAATCCCGTAGAGGATTGGGGCACCTCCCTAATAGCAAACATCAGATAAGGAAGTAGACAGTCCCAATCCTTTCCATCTCTATCCACCACTTTCTTCAACATTTGTTTTAGGGTTTTGTTGAACCTTTCAACCAGCCCATCGGTTTGGGGGTGATACACAGATGTACGTAATTGCGTCACTTTGAACAATTTACACAGCTCCTTCATAACCCGGGACATAAAGGGTGTACCTTGGTCCGTAAGCAGTTCTTTACAAATACCCACCCGGCTAAACACAAGAGATAGCTCTTTGGCTATGGTTTTGGCCGAGGTATTTCGGAGAGGGATCGCTTCTGGATAACGGGTGGCATAGTCCATTATAACTAATATGTACTGGTGCCCCCTAGCGGACTTGATTATAGGACCTACCAAATCCATGGCGATCCTCTCAAACGGGACCTCAATGATGGGTAGAGGGACCAGCGGGCTACGGAAATGTGGCATCGGGGCCGACCTCTGACACACAGGGCAGGAGGAACAATAATTTTCTATGTCCTTCATCACCCCCGGCCAATAGAATCTCTGTAATACCCTCTCTCAGGTTTTCTCTGTCCCCAGATGACCTCCAAGAATGTGCCCATGGGCCAACTCCAACACCAACTTCCTGTAAGGTTTGGGCACCACAAGCTGCTCAACGGTTTCTTCTGCCCTTTTTGCCACCCGATACAGTAGGTCCTTCTCTACGCTGAAGTATGGGTAAGTGCAGGTATTATCTGGGTTCACTAACTCGCCATCTATTTTCACTACGTTTTCCCGTGCCTTTATTAGGGCGGGGTCTTTCAACTGTTCTGTGGCAAAGTTTTCCCTGTGAACCTCAAGATCAGAAAACTCCACAGACGGTAGGTTTTCGTCTGAGGAGGTGGGCTCCTCTCCAGTTTCTTGAGTCTCCCCTGCCAATACTGATAAGGGAAATTCCGGAGAGTCCTCACCACTCTCAGGGGAGTTCTGGCTATCACATTCCTGGTACATAGGGGCACCAGTGGGGGGCTCAGGATCATCCCACAGTTCCCAGAACTTCGGAAAATCCCTTCCCACAATGGCGTCATGCGGTAACTGAGATACTAAGCCCACTGGATGAGAGAGGGTACCTTTGGGGGTCTCGAAACACACTGTAGTCACTGGATACTCTCGGGTGTCCCCATGCACACAAATAACAGCTACCTTGCTATTCCCAGAGACCTCTGTTTTAACTAACTCAGCCTTTATCAGGGTCACAAGGCTACCTGAATCCAACAATACCACAACATTTCTACCATTAACACACATTTTGCATAAATGTTTCTCAGTTCCTCGAATGGCAGTGCATGCGACTGTCGCACACAGCGACTGACGTCTGCCCGTCAGAAAGTCACACTGCATGGGTTCCTCCACAACCGGGCAATTGGCTGCAATATGTCCCGCTTGCCGGCAGCGGTAGCAAACGATCCTTCTTGCGGCCTCTTGAGCCGCTGATTTCCCAGGCTGTTCTCGCCAAACTTGGGGTAGAGCTCCCACCCTCTCACTCTCTCCACCCTCACCCCTTGGAATCCTCTTATCCGCCCCTGGGGATGGTCTGGTCTTAGGGTGGAAAGTCCGAGTGTCTCTGGAAGAGGCCGTCAGGTTCTCTGTAGCCAAGTATTTCTCCACACGATCCACAAGACCATCGGCCGTCTCTGGGTCTCCATGGCTTACCCACTTTTGGATGGCAGTAGGAAGAGCTCTCAAAAACCGATCCATTACAACACGTTCCACAATCTTTGGTGCGGACAAAGTCTCTGGCTGTAGCCACTTTCTGCTCAGGTGAATGAGATCATACATTTGAGACCTGGGGGGTTTTCCAAGCTGGAAAGTCCAGTTATGCACACGCTGAGCCCGGACAGCCTGAGTGACACCCAGCCTTGCCAATATTTCAGCTTTTAGCATCACATAGTCTTTTGCTTGGTTAGGCTCTAGGTCATAGTAAGCTTTCTGCGATTCACCAGTTAACAGAGGAGCCACCAGTCCAGCCCACTGCTCCTCAGGCCACTTTTCTCTTTCAGCGGTCCTTTCAAATGTGGTCAAAAATACCTCTGGATCATCCTCTCCAGTCATTTTTGTCAATAAACGACTTACCCCAAAGGACGCGGTATTAGTGGGACGGCTTTCCTCACTGGTCTGCGGACGTTGCTGCATTACTGCTTCCATCTGTTGTTGTAGTCTCTGCTCTTGCTTCTGCAACAGGTCTATGAAGCGGGCCTCAGATTGCTGCTGGGCTTGTTGCTGAGCCTCCAGACTCTGTTGCAAAGTTGCGTTTGTCTGCTGCTGGGCTGCAAGGCTCTGTTGATGAGCTTGCTGCTGGGCTGCGAAGTTCTTTTGCAAACCTGCATTTGTCTGCTGTTGATTGGCATTTGCTAGAGCCAGCTGCTTCAGTATCTCCTCCATGCTGGCTTAAAAAAAAAACTGCCCGCATTCTCCACCAACTGTGAGGGGGTTAGCTCGGCAGCGGGTGTGTGTGACCCCCGAGATGGGCTCCCCACACAAAAACAGGCCCAGCAAACGGAGGTTGTGGTTTTCAAAATCAAAAAGGTGCGGTTTATTTTCTATTTACAGTGACAAAACACAGCAAAGCAAAAGAAACATAAACAAAATAAATCCTGGTCAACTTGACCTCTGACTAAACATACAGGTTTCCTAACTAACAACTGGGATCAGCCTAGTGCTGTCCTAGTCCCTAAGTCCCTGGTTTTAAATGTCCAAGCAAATAGCCACACAGGCTTTGTCTCACCGCACAGGGGTTCACTCTCCCTAGACAGTCCACACAGGTCTGGTTCCAGGCATGAGCAAACACCTAATGAAGCTGGGAGTTTTTATAGAGGCCTTAAACGAGCTGACAAGCTTCAGCTGGTCTCATCAACTCCCTGCCTGCACGACGCCCAGCACTCTCCCTAGAGGTATGAGTCATCCATGAGCCCACTAGCCTTATACAACTCTCCACCTAGTTGTATAAGTCGGCGTAAAGCCTGAATCTGGGCGAAATATATCTACCCCCCTGGATGCAACCAGGTGACTTTACCTTCCTGCTGTCACAAAGCATATACACAATCCCTCCCTTTTCTGTCTAAGAACCACCCCATACTCAGTAGTCTTGACGGACAAATCTCCTGCAGAGGGAAAAAAAAACACACGCAAGGAAAACCACATACTGACATTCTGTGTTAATTTGGAATGAATGGGTCTATCAGCCGAGAGACCCACTCGCTCCAATAAGTAAAGTGATGCAAATGTACAAGCAACAGCTATTGCGCAACACCGCCACCTGGTGACGATGCCACGGTGATGACACTTGGTGAAATCTTCAATCTTCCTGCTTTCCTACTCTGACTCTACCCCCAAAGTCTCTGTCTTTGAACTATGAAGAAGAGAGAACAAAAAAACAGCTCTCATTCCTCCAAAGAGTAGAAAAAAACAAAAACCCAAATAAAAACTAGGGTACAGTTCTATGTTCCGGCAAGAACACCTCCGGAAACTTTTCACAGGAAACAAGTGAGTCTCTTCTCACAAATAGAACCTCGGGTCAGGTAAAAATAAAGGCTTCAGATGTTAGTCAAAAACCTTAATCGAATAGTCCGCGTCCTCTCCATCTTTTCTGCAGATGCGCACCTTGTCTGCGTGGATATGGCGGCCCCACATCCAGTCTGCTCTGCAGTCTCTAAACTTTTTCGACGCTGGTGGCGAACAGGATAAGTATCGCCGGGCATGAGGCACTTTAAGCTTCTCCCAAACGAACTCATCGTACCATCGCTGTCGCAGAACTTCAACCTCAAGCAACAAGTCTCTGGGCAAGTACGGATATTCCCATCCATACTCATGAGCGACTCTCTGGGAAAAGAGTCGTTGCAATCGGGCTAAAGGAGGCATTGTGGCCCGCTCACCTTCTCCTGGCTGAACGATGGCCTCCGGGTGCCGAGGTACTTTCACTACCTCTGATGGCTTCTGTTTCGGTGCCCGTAGCGATGCTCGCTTCTCCCCGCCAACAAAACGGGTGATACTGTGGATTGTGGAAGAGCAACCAGAGGACTAGGCTTCCTCGTAGACTCCGGAGCTTCCGCCCGTGGCGTGCTGTCCCCTATAGACATAGGCGAATCTTGGGGTGCACGTAGCATAGGTAATGGGCGTTTGTCCCAGCCCTTCTGGTGAAACAGTTCATCGATCTCACCATCATCTCCACAATCCGACAGTGACTCTAGGTCGGAGGTGTCATACATCTCCGCGGGAAGGTAGTCTCTGGTAGACGTGGTACTACCCTCCCTAGTGGGCTCCACCGACTGTGGACCCCCAACACCTCCAACCACCACCACAGTCCCAGCCCCTGGCTCACCTTGACCTTTTGTAGAACTGGGATGTCCAGGACTCTTCCAACCGGATCCATCCAGGCCAGGCAAGCGACGGGGTGAAGCTCTTCCATGACCATAGGAGGCCTGCACCAGGCCGACTTTCCTCTTCGGAGGTGGGAGCAGAGAATCTGTGGTGACCGAAGCAGCATCCTCGGATTTTTCCTTCTCAGTCTCTGATTGGGCAGTCACATCGCCCTGGTCAGTGCGTACGGGAACCTCCGCAAAGGCCTGGATTTCCCCTTCCGGAGTAGCGGTACCTGTGAGGCTGTTGAGGTGAAGGGCCCGGGGCCTTACTGTGGATGGTTCCACCTTTAACAAGAACTCTTTGCAAGCTTCACAACGCCCGAATGGCTTCAGGTGAACCCCCAGTCCCGAGCATCCGGGACAGATCACATCGAGGGCCTCCGTGTCTCTGCAGGTGTACAGAGCCAACTGTCCTCGGGGCCTGAGTCTTATCCCCGTGTCTGTAAGGGGAGCAGCGAACGTAGTCATCTTCGTGGGGTAGGGAACTGGAATCCACGGAGAGCTTGAGGCCATCCCGACTGTCTGCTGCTCCATCACGCACTGACCACGTGCCGAAGTCTCCACGTGAGTTCCTCCACATGGCCAGACTCCTCCCACTACTTGCACGTTTTCGCGGGCTTCCATCAAGCTCCACCCATGAACTGTGTAGTCATGGGGCGCCTCATGGCGCAGTGCAGTAAAAGCCCCCACATGTAGTACGTCACACGGCTGGACTTCTCCCTCTTCTCGCTCCTCCGCATGGGCCTTTCCCGTCTTAGGGTCATTTCCATGACTTTGAGCAGGGATGCACTTTGGCCGATCACATGGCCGACCTGCTTGGAACTCCTCCGGGCAACAAAGTCTAGACACAGCCATTCTTACTTCCAAAGTCAAAACACATATCATCCCGGACTCACGAGCCCCCACGTGTAGCGACCTCACCCCATCTCTTTCGTCTAGGGGTATCACACACGACAGAGTGAGATGCGCTACGGCCCATGTCCTCCCCATAGCTGTGGGTAAGGTGAAGGCCAGTACCAGATATTTCCTCGGGCCTATGTGCTTCTGTAAAGGATCAAGTCCTGCTGTGTCAACACTTTCCTTTGCTCCCATTAACCAGAGTTCCACACACCGATCACAGTCCAACTCTTGTTTTATTGCATCTCTCACAATGCTTCAGTAGCCAACTGGTTGCGATTTGATAACATTTTGATACAGGGGATGAGCAGGCCGAGGCACTATCCTAATTCTCAGCTAAACAACTGCGATCTCGCCAGCGGTTACTATAACCATCTCTTGATAGGACTTAGAGCTTGAGAGTCTCTACCAGCGACTCAAGAGAACATGGATAGGAGCACCTTCGCTGCGTTGCGGCCCCTATCAGGGGAAGATGTCCCTCCAAGGGAGTTACCAGAGGCCCATCCGTCACTGGGTTAATGCTGTTCCAGATTTTCCGAAAGGGGAACCTCCCCGGCCTCCTCACCTCAGACATGGGCCCCATCCACTTCAGGGACCCTCGGACGTCTCCACCCTCGCGGGACCCAGTCGAAGTCACTGGGCCCCAGGCCTCCTGGTTTAGTACCTCACCCCAGGCTGAAGGTGCCTGGGATGGACTACAACTCCATTCCGGTCAGGCCTAGGGCACCTGAGCCGGAATCCGGAACCGCCCGCACCCAGGCCTAAGGTGCCTGGGCGCGTGATGAAGAACCTCCAGAAGAGCAAGACCTCGTGACCAGGGCGTCTCCCCCTTTTATCCCCTCCCATGACGACACAGCAGGTTCCCCGCCCTCGCCGTACCATCTCCGAGAAGGGACAAAAAGGACAGCACTATCGCAGCGAATCTACCTTGAGCCTGCGGGTACCCCGCCACCCACCGGCCAAGGAGATTATTACACCGCCCAATCCTCCACGAATACAAATGGTCATCACTCCCATACCTACACACCTGAACTTCACCCAGGTGTACCCCACCTAAATTTAAAGACCCCGCTACATATATATACAGTGGGCGGTCGTTAAGTGGTTAAAATGTCTGCTCCCGAAAAACTGACGTTTTTAAAACTTCGTTTTACATTGATACATGTCCCCTGGGGCAGAACCCGGGTCCCCAAACCCTTTTTAGGACAATAACATGCATATTAGCCGTTATAATTAGCACTTTAGATTTCGAACGTTCGCGTCCATTGTATTTAATAGGGTTCTAACGTTCGCGCGAACTTTCGGTCCGTTCGCAGGTTCTGGTGCGAACCAAAACGGGGGGTGTTCGGCTCATCCCTAGCCGCGAGTACTTTTAAATGATTTTTTTCCTTCAGAAATGACACTTTGTGCAGGGACAGTTCTAAGCACGGGAAACAAGCGCTACTTTACAGGCATACTATACACACCCCCTAGGTACGAAATTTAAAGGAATATTTCACTTTTATTGTTTCACTTTAAGCATTATTAAAATCACTGCTCCCGAAAAAACTGCAGTTTTTAAAACTTTTTTTTGCATTGAGACATGTCCCCCGGGGCAGGACCCAGGTCCCCAAACACTTTTTATGACAATAACTTGCATCTAAGCCTTTAAAATTAGCACTTTAGATTTTTAATGTTCGAGTCCCATAGACTTTAACAAATTTATTGCCTGTTCGCATGTTCTGATGCGAATCGAACTGGGGGGTGGTCGGCTCATCCCAAGTCAGCAGCATGCTTGAACGTGTTTTTTTTTTATGTGAGACTACTGGGTGCTAAAAACCAATAACTCAGCCTGCTGCCAAGCATGCCTGCACTAAACCAACCCACCTGGCAAAACCCCCCCCTTCCCTTACCCGCATGTGTGTCCAGTAGCAACCACTCCCCCCTGGCCACGCACGTGGCGCCGCATGATGAGTGATGTCTTCTCCCCATGACACACCTGCAAATCCTGCTGGCCCCCCCCGCCGTTCGAACCATGATGGCAAAAAGCCGCGTACCCCATGAGTCCGGCCAAATGTGTGCGGCCCCCCTGCCGGAACGATTGACACCCCCCCCCCCATACCTGTAGCCCAGCGCTGTGCGGGAGAAAAAACCGGAGCCTCATACCAGAGGAACTCCCCGGTCTCGAAATTACATCAGCTGGTCGCAGCGGAAATGACGCTCGTCGGCACGAGGGACCTGCAGGAGGAGGAGGGATATATACCCCCAGACTCCTACAAATCCAGGCTAGCCTGTGGCCAGCCTTCTGATATATATATATATATATATATATATATATATATATATATATATATATTAAAAAAATATATATATATATACATACATACACTACTTATTGCCAAAAGTATTGGGACACCTGCCTTTGCACAAATATGACCTTTAATGGCATCCCAATCTTAGTCCGTAGGATTCAATATTGAGCTGGGCCACCCTTTGCAGCTTCAACTCTTCTGGGAAGGCTGTCCACCAGGTTTAGGAGTGTGTCTATGGAAATGTTTGTTAAGTCAGGCACTGATGTTGGACGAGGAGGCCAGGCTTGCAGTGTCCGCTCTAATTCATCCCAAAGGCATACCTCCCAACATTTGACATTACCAATGAGGGACAACCTGCAAGGCAAAAAGATGCAGCGTGCTTAGCGCACTGCAGTGAGGAGAGGGTGTGGCTAAACTGCATTGGATATTGGACATGGCGTAAAGGAACATTGTTAAATATAGTATAAGGCTGTTAGCGGGATAGGGTGTGGCGGCTACACAGAGGAAATCACACGTGTTGATCTTATAAACAAGGTAAACATTTATTACCGGAGAGATGGTAGTAGACATGTGCAGGATGAAAAAATTTGTTTTGCTTCGTTTCCATTCGTTATTTAATTAAATTTGTTTAGTTAAATTTGTTGCATTTGTTACAATCGTTTTCGGGATTTGTTTAGTTTCATATTCGAATTCGTAAAAATTCTACCGCATTCGAAAAAATTCTACCGCATTCGAAAAAAATTCTACCGCATTCGAAAAAAATTCTACCGCACTCGAAAAAAAATCTACCGAATTCGAAAAAAAACATCAAATTCAAAATAATTCTACCGCATTTGAACTAAACTATATATAACCATTTCCGTAATTTGAAATTCGTATAGAATGAAATCAAATTTGAATAGAAAAGATTAGGATTGAATCGAAAATACTAGAAAAGAATAGCATAGAAGATATATATTATAGATATATATATTTATATTTAACATCTTCTGAAATTCAAATTTTCTATAGAATGAAATCGAATTCCAATAGAAAAGATTAGAACAGAATAGAGAATAATAGAAAAGAATAGCATAGAAAATAAATAGAACAGAATAGAAAAAAATATAATATATTCTATTCTAATCTTTTCTATTCAAATTCTTTTCATTCTGTACCAAATTCGAATTTCGGAAGATGGTTTTTATATATTTTTTTCTATTCTGTTCTATTGTTTTTTTATATTCTAGTCTATTCTATTAGAATTTGATTTTATTTTATATATCTATATCTATATATATATATATATATATATATATATATATATATATATATATATATATATATATAAAACCATTTTCCAAAATGCAAATTTCGTATAGAATGAATTAGAATAAAATAATAGAGAATAATAGACTAGAAAAACAATAGAATAGAATAAAATATGATTATATATATTTTTCTATTTTATTCTTTTCTATTCTTTTCTACTCTAATTCAAATTCATTCAATACGAAATTCGAATTTCAGACTTTCAGAAATCTCTAAAATTTGAATAGAAAAGGTTAGAATAGAAAATAATAGAAAGGAATAGCATAGAAAAACAATAGAACGAAATAGAAAAAAAATATAATATATATTATATTTTATTCTGTTCTATTGTTTTTCTATGCTATTCTTTTCTATTATTTTCTATCTAATCTTTTCGATTCAAATTCAAAATAATTCTATACAAAATTTCGTTTAGAATGATTTTGAATTAAAATAGAAAAGATTAGAATAGAATAGAAAATAGAAAAGAATAGAATAGAAAAACGATAGAACAGGATAGAATAAAATATAATATATGTTTTTCTAGTTTATTCTTTTCTATTATTTTCTGTTCTAATCTTTTCTATTCAATTCGATTTCATTATATATATATATATATGTAGCGGCATCCACTCTCACACTCCCTGGCTTCGTTCTTCTGCGTGTCTAGGGGTTGCTCCGGAGGGGAGAGTGCGGGGTCACCACGCCAAACCTTCACCACAGATGCCTGTGAGGTGTAAGCAAAGTTTCTTTACCCTCGGGTCGGTGTCCTGCCCTTGGAACCTCCACCTCCTCTCTTGAACAGTGTCTACCAGTAAAATGAGCCCCACACCATCAAAAGTCCAACACTCCTTTATTCTTCTCACATCAGAACAAAACACAATCAGTTGGACTCCCTCAACGAACAGAACAGACAGGGGGTGTGGATGCGAGTAGGCCCAGGCACAACTTACTCTCCTCTTTCCTTCTTGAAAGTGTTTTTTGGTCCCTTGTTCGGGGAAGACATCCCTCCAGGCGGTCTCCGGAGGCTCACCCGGCACCGGCAATTTGCTGCACTAGGTCTTTAGGTGAGTAACTCCTCCGGTCCCTTACGCCTCTGGATTCGGGTACCCACTCCCGGGGTCCCCTAGGAAATCCTTCCCCCGAGGAACCCAGCGAAGGACACAGGGCTCCAGACCTCCATCTGAGTACCTCACCCCAGGCTAAAGGTGCCTGAGATGGAACACAACCTCCCGGGGTGGCCTCTATACCTGGGCCGCCTAGACCCCCCCTCAACAAGAACCACCGTCCTCAGGCTGAAGGTGCCTGGGACTCCTCCCTGACAAAGATGGCCGGGCCCCTTTATACCCTCCCCCAGCAAGCACGGCAGGCTCCGCCTCACCATACAACCACTGAGAGAGGCCAAAAAGAGGCGCGGCACTCAGCAATGGCTCAACCCCAGCCCAAAGTGACAACGCCACCCGCTGGGCCCCAGGGAACCATACATCACTGGTGTCTCTGACAGTTAGAAATATACTTGTAAAGTATATACCCGCAACACTCTCCCCCGGGTCATTTGACACTGGTCCCCAGTGTCTGGAACAAACTATGCCCTCCATGGCTGACAGCCCAATCCAGAAAGCAACTATAAATTGGGGAAAAAAAATTGAAAACTTTGGAAAATAACTAACTAGAGCAGTTGTACCTGAGCCTCACATGAAAAGGGAGGGAAGGGAAACAGCAACACATAACAACAACATTGAGAATCATATTTCACATAACATCTCTCCCCACCCATCCTGGCTAAGACCCACCCCCATTCTCAGTGGTCTTGATGGGATGCTCTCCTGCAGAGGGGAAAATAAAATTAAACACACAAATCCCTGACACAGATGTTCGTGTGAGAACGAAAAAACTTCTCCGCAGAGAAATCCTTTCCTTCTTAAAGTGTGTGTGTGGAAAGTGAATGCCGATGCACGACACTGCCACCTGGTGACAGCGTCGCAGTAACTGCACTTGTGGAGACTTCTTCTTCTTTGGCCCTATCTACCCCAAAGTCCATGATCACTGACTGAAGAATGAAGAACAAACAGAAACAGTCCTTCCATTCCTTTGAAGAGCATAAACACCCTTAGCTGGACACAGTCGCTGAAGTTCCCCCGGGTAACAAGAACAACAACCCCGGAAAGTTCAGCAGTGTAAAGAAAACAAGAACGGAGTCTCTTTTCTCCTACAGATAGAAACGAGGGTGCTGCAGGACAAGTGGTTTCAAATGCTGGTCCATGGTTTCCAAATGGTATTCGACGTCTTCTCCTTCCTTGCGTCGAATCAGCACCTTGTTCGCGTGGATATGCCGCCCCAGCATCCATTCTGCCTTGCAGTCTTTGAAGCGCTGAGATGCCTTGGGAGAACACGCAAGGTACCTGCGGGCGTGCGGGACCTGAAAGTGGGTCCACACAAAGTCATTGTACCAACGCTCCCGGCAAACTTCCACTTCGTACAACAACTCCTTAGACAAGTATGGGTACTCCCATCCGTACTCAGCAGCAACCTTCTGGCAAAATAGGCATTGTAGTCTCGCCAGTGGAGGCATGGTGGCTTTGTCTCCTTCACCTGGCAAAACTATAGCATCCGGATGGCGAGGTGCTGTGGTCACCTCCGTTCTGGGCCTAGGTGCCCGCAGCGACAGTCTCTTATCCCCAGCATTAGGTGCAGGGGGCACCGAGGATGCGAGAGTAGGCTGGGGACAGGATCCCTCCTCAGCCGCTGGTGCCTCCACCTGGGGTGTACTATCCCCTGTAGACATGGGTGGGTCCCTGGTTCTGCGGAACGAGGCAAGAGGCACTTTGTCCCAGCCCTTTTGAGCAAACAGCTCATCTATGGTGATATCGTCTCCCAGATCGGAGAGCGACTCCAGGTCGGAGGTGTCACACTCCTCTGCGGGCAGGTAGCCTGTAGTAGAGACTGAACTGCCACCTCCCATGGACACACAGGGCCGTGACTCCCCGACACCTCCGCCCATACACCAAGTCCCTCCGCCTGGCTTACCTCGGCCTTTACTTGAGACGGGATGTCCAGAACTCCTCTCACCGGTTCCATCCGGGCCGGGCGTAAGCGGGCAGGATGGTCCACCGCGACCGCTGGACGGGGCTACCATGCCGGTCTTCTTCTTCTGCAGTGGACGCTGTGAGACAGTAGTGACCGTGTCAGCATCCTCGGATTTCTCCTGTGTGTGAGTGATTACGACCTCCTCCGCGGTCGCTGCAGTGCGCATGGGGGCGGCTGCAAAAGCGGTGATACTTCCAACTTGAGTGGTGCTGCCTGTGGTATGGCTGGGGTAAATGGTTCTTGGCTTCTCGATGACTGCATCCACCTCGAATAAGAACTCCCCACAGGCTTCGCATCGCCCGAATGGCTTCAGCTGACACACCAGTCCCGAACAACCGGGACAAATCACACCCAGGGCCTTAACGTCCATGCACGAATACAGGGCGAATCGTCCCCGGGGCTTTAGCAGAATCCCTGTATCGGTCACCAGAGCAGCAGCAGTCAAAGTCGTGGCAGAAGGGTGAAGTGGAACCCACGATGTATGTCCGATCATGGTGACTTGCTGCTGATCCATTGCGCACTGCAAGTTTTGCGCCAAAGTCCCCACGTGTAGTCCTTCACACGACTGGACTCCTCCCCTCTTCTCGCTCTTCTGCGTAGTCCTTTCCCTTCTTAGGGTCATGCCCACGACTTCGAGCAGGGTTGCACTTTGGCCAAAAATATGGCCGACCTACTTGGAACTCCTCCCGGCAGACATGTTCAACTCCGTCCATAGTACACAACACCATCCCGGACGAGAACCCCCACGTGTAGCGGCCTCCACTCTCACACTCCCTGGCTTCGTTCTTCTGCGTGTCTAGGGGTTGCTCCGGAGGGGAGAGTGCGGGGTCACCACGCCAAGCCTTCACCACAGATGCCTGTGAGGTGTAAGCAAAGTTTCTTTACCCTCGGGTCGGTGTCCTGCCCTTGGAACCTCCACCTCCTCTCTTGAACAGTGTCTACCAGTAAAATGAGCCCCACACCATCAAAAGTCCAACACTCCTTTATTCTTCTCACATCAGAGCAAAACACAATCAGTTGGACTCCCTCAACGAACAGAACAGACAGGGGGTGTGGATGCGAGTAGGCCCAGGCACAACTTACTCTCCTCTTTCCTTCTTGAAAGTGTCTTTTGGTCCCTTGTTCGGGGAAGACATCCCTCCAGGTGGTCTCTGGAGGCTCACCCGGCACCGGCAATTTGCTGCACCAGGTCTTCAGGTGAGTAACTCCTCCGGTCCCTTACGCCTCTGGATTCGGGTACCCACTCCCGGGGTCCCCTAGGAAATCCTTCCCCCGAGGAACCCAGCGAAGGACACAGGGCCGCCTAGACCCCCCCCTCAACACGAACCACCGTCCCCAGGCTGAAGGTGCCTGGGACTCCTCCCTGACAAAGATGGCCGGCCGCCTTTATACCCTCCCCCAGCAAGCACGGCGGGCTCCGCCTCACCATACAACCGCTGAGAGAGGCCAAAAAGAGGCACGGCACTCAGCAATGGCTCAACCCCAGCCCAAAGTGACAGCGCCACCCGCTGGGCCCCAGGGAACCATACATCACTGGTGTCTCTGCCAGTTTAAAATATACTTGTAAAGTATATACCCGCTACATATATATATATATATATATATATATATATATATATTATATTTTATTCTATTCTGTTCTATTGTTTTTTTAGTCTATTCGTTTCTAATCTTTTCTATTCTAATCTTTTCTATTCAAATTCAAATTCATTCCATACAAAATTCGAATTTCGGAAAATGGTTATGTGTATATATAATAGGGTTAGGGTTAGGGTTAACCCTAACCCTAATATTTATATATATATATAACCATTTTCCGAAATTCGAATTTCGTATAAAATGATTTTGAATTAGAATAGAAAAGATTAGAATAGAATAGAAAATAATAGAATAGAATAGAATAAGATATAATATATATTATATTTTTATTCTATTGTTTTTCTATTGTTTTTCTAGAAAAACAATAGAACAGAATAGAATAAAATATAATATATATTATATTTTATTCTATTGTTTTTCTAGTCTATTCTTTTCTATTTTAATCTAAACCCTAACCCTAATATATATATATATATATATATATATATATATATATATATATATATACATACATTTTCCGAAATTCGAATTTCGTATAGAATGATTTTGAATTAGAATAGAAAAGATTAGAATAGAATAGAAAAGATTAAACTAGCAAAACAAAAGAACAGAATAGAATAAAATATAACATATATTATATTTTATTCTATTCTGTTCTATTGTTTTTCTAGTCTATTCTTTTGTTTTATTTTCTATTCTAATCTTTTCTATTCAAATTCAAATTCATTCTATACAAAATTTGAATTTCGGAAAACGGTTATATGTATATATAATAGGGTTAGGGTTAGGACTAAACCTAACTCTAATATTTATATATATAACCATTTTCCAAAATTCGAATTTCAGGTAGAATGATTTTGAATTAGAATAGAAAAGATTAGAATAGAATAGAAAATAGAAAAGAATAGAATAGAAACACAATAGAACAGAATAGAATAAAATATAATATATGTTGTTCTAGTTTATTATTATTATTATTTAACACCCTCTGAAATTCGAATTTTGTATGGAATGAATTTGAATTTGAATAGAAAAGATTAGAATAGAAAATAATAGAAAAGAATAGACTAGAAAAACAATAGAACATAATAGAATAAAATATAATATATGTTTTTCTAGTTTATTATTTTCTATTCTTTTCTATCCTAATCTTTTCTATTCAAATTCAAATTCATTCTATACGAAATTCTAATTTTGGAAGATGTTTTATATATATATATATATATATATATATATATATATATATATATATATATATAATTATATTATATTTTTTCTAACATCTTCCAAAAATGTAATTTCATATAGAATGAAATTTGGATAGAGAATATTAGAATAGAATTGAAAATAATGGAAAAACAATAGAACAGAATAGAAACAAAATATAATATAATATATAAATATAACCATCTTCTGAAATTGGAATTTTGTATAGAATGAACTTGAATAGAAAAGATTATAATAGAATGTAAAATAATAGAAAATAATAGAATAGAAAAACAATAGAACAGAACAGAAAAAAAATATAATATATATATATATATATATATATATATATATATATATATATATATATATATATAAACCATCTTCCGAAATTCGAATTGCGTATGCAATGAATTAGAATTTGAATAGAAAAGATTAGAATAGAGTAGAAAAGAATAGACTAGAAAAACAATAGGACAGAATAGAATAAAATATAATATATGTTTTTCTAGTCTATTCTTTTCTACTCTATTCTAATCTTTTCTATTCAAATTTAAATTCATTCTATACAAAATTTGAATTTCGGAAAATGGTTAGATATATATATAATAGGGTTAGGGTTAGGGTTAGAATGATTTTGAATTAGAATAGAAAAGATCAGAATAGAATAGAAAATAGAAAAGAATAGAATAGAATAGAAAAACAATAGAACAGAATAGAATAAAATATAATATATGTTTTTTCTGGTTTATTATTTTCTATTCTAATCTTTTGTATTCAAATTCAAATTCATTCTATACGAAATTTGAATTTCGGAAGATGGTATATACACACACATATATATTATATATTTTTTCTGTTCAGTTTTTTTTTTATGCTATTCTTTTCTATTCTATTCTAATCTTTTCTATTCAAATTCGATTTGAATGAAATCGAATTTGAATAGAAAAGATTATAATAGATTAGTTTCGTATTAGAATTTGAAAAAATTTTGACCGAATTAAAAAAAAGTCATTTGAAAAAAATCTACCGGATTAGAAAAAACGATCAAATTCGAAAAAATTCTACCACATTCGAAAAAAATTGTCCGAATTCGAAAAAGTTAACTATATATAACCATTTTCCAAAATTAGAATTTCGTATAAAATGAAATCGAATTAGAATAGAAAAGATTAGAATAGAATAGAAAAGAATAGAAAATAATAAACTAGAAAAACAATAGAACAGAATAGAATAAAATGTAATATATATTATATTTTATTCTATTTTGTTATATTGTTTTTCTATTATTTTCTTTTTTTTTTTAACATTTCAAAAGTTTATTAAGCTTCAGAAACAGCACAGAAAGGGTTACAGTCAGCTATCATGCATCGACAAATGTAACAGTAGAAAACATGAGATCAAAGATATTCCTATTAAAGTTCAGTGTCATTAGGTTCAAAACATCTAAAACGAACTATTCAACCGCTCGTACAGATTAAGCGGGCATTACTGAGTAGTCAGTAGCAACAGAGATCTGCTCCTAAAACCGGCTATGGGAATGTAAACATCTGTCCCTAGCATCTATTGGATGTTGCAAGCCATTCTATACCTGTGTAATTAAGTTAGCCTAAATAGGGAGTTCAAGGAAGGGAACAGAGAAAGGAAGGAAGTGTTCGATGAGACGGATAGAAGGGGGAAGTATGAAAGATATTGCCGCGCAATGAGATTGTTCAAAAAAGGGAAAAGATCTTGTCGGACTATAAGTCCGTTACATGGAGGAAGTTACCTCCGTTAAGTGTTTAACAAGTCTATGTAGGCATTTGAGTATCGTAATCCAAACCAAGGGCGCCAGGTGTCATGGAAGTTGTCCACCCTATTAGAGGCCTGGGCCAGCGTGTCCTCCATTTCACAAATCTCAGAGATCTTCGCCAACCAGTGGGCGACAGTGCGTACTCGTGTGGTTCTCCAGAGGGCCGGGATCAACGTCTTAGCTCCATTTAGCAAATGTTTGGTTAGTGAGCCTTTGTATAGTTTAAGGGAGAACGAGGAGATGTGTAGGAGACAGCAGGCAGCATCCAGCTCTAGACTGGTTTCTGTAATAGTTTTTATCACCTCTCTAACCCGTTGCCAAAAAGTGGCCAGGCGAGGACAATGCCACCAAATATGCACTAGCGTGTCCGTGTCTTCCCCACACCTCCAGCATACGTTGGGGGTCTGAACATCCCAGGAATGCAGTTTTGCCGGCGTAATGTACCAGTCCATGAGTAGTTTATATGAAGTTTCTTGTGTCTTGGTACTGATAGAGCATTTGTGTGCTAAGATGCAAGCATTAGCCCATTGTTTGTCAGAGAAGGTTTGCTCTAGTGCGGCAGACCAGCGCGTCTAAATCTGTCTTCCGCGTCAAGGGCGGGGTTTTGGAGCCACTTATAGGCAGTTGCGGTGGCCTTTTGCATTTGCTCCCCCCTCCCGCAGACCCTCTCTAGGTCTGTTAGATGTCTGGAAAAGTGACCTTATCTGGTCGAGCCATTTACATAGCTACGTAGTTGGAAATATGTCCAGAATGGTAAATTCGTCAGTCCTCTCATCCTGCAAAGTGACCTATGGTCCATGATCCTCCCGTCCTGGAAGCAGTCACCCGTTTGCAATGTTTTGTTGGTGGAGGGATGTCGAAACAGTCAGTTACCTACACCAGGTTGGAAGTCTGGGTTGTCTGAGAGTGGCGTGAGAGGGCTCAGGGGAGTGTGCAGATTTGTGAGATTAGCCAGTTCCCTACATACCGCCAATGTGTTGGCCAGTAGGGGTTGGTGCAGAAGTGTACTGGTTTTCTGCAGTCGCGGGTTCCAGGGCGAGAAAACGAGGGGGTATGTGCCCAAACTGTCTTCCAGAGCCACCCAGTCCTTGGCCCGGCCATGGCAATGCCAGTCAATCACTCTCATCAGGTGGGCCGCAAGGTAGTACTTTCTGAAGTCCCATTCCCCCAGCTCCTTAGGCCTAGTCAGTAGGATGAATTTGATCCTGGCCTTCCTGTGTGCCCACAGGAAAGCCAGGAGTTTGGAATTCAGGTTGTTGAAAAAAGACCTCGGGAGACTGATCGGCAGAGCCCTTAGTAGGTACAGAAGTATAGGGAGTATTACCATCTTTAAGATGGCTGCTCTTCCAAACCATGAGTAGTAACCCGCATTCCATCGTTTAAGGTCCCTGTCTACCTTCTGGAGGAGTGGTGGGAAATTTGCTTCAAATAAAGAAGACAGTTTGGGGGTTAACCCTATACCTAGGTACTTTAAGGCTTTCTCTTCCCATTTAAAAGGGCAGTTGGACCTGGTTCTAGACAAAATAGGGGGGGGCAGGTTAATGTTCATGGCTTCCGACTTAGATAGGTTCATTTTGAGATTAGAGAGAAAACCGTATGAAGCGAAAGCTGTTAGAAGGTTGGGGAGGGTTGTGTGTGGGCCCGTCACAAAAAACAGGAGATCGTGGGCTTAAGCTGCCAGCTTGTACTCCTTATCGTGGATTGAGATACCCTTCACTGAGTTGTCCATGTTAATCGTGCGGATGAAGGGTTCTAGTGAAAGGATAAACAGCAACGGGGACAGGGGGCAGCCCTGTCTCGTGCCGTTCTGTATCTGTACAGTCTCTGACAACGACCCATTAATTCTTATCCTGGCTGAGGGGCATTGGTATAGAGACGTGATCCAAGCCATCATACGAGAGCCGAGGCCAATGTGAGTGCAGGTTGCGAACAGGAAGTCCCAGGCCACCCTATCGAAAGCCTTCTCCGCGTCCGTGGACAGGAGAAGGCTCTCAATGTCCCGGGAGCGGGATGCATGCGTAAGGAGGAGCACTTTAATGACATTATCCCGTGCCTCCCTCCCTGGCATAAAGCCAACCTGTTCTGGGCCTATTACTATAGACAGCAGAGGCCTGAGTCTATTCGCCAGGATTTTGGCCAGCAGCTTCAGGTCTACATTTAGTAAGGAGATGGGCCTATAGCTGGCACAGACAGCTCTGTCTTTGTCAGGTTTTGGGATGACCGTTATGTGGGCAGATAGAAAGTCCGGTGGAATCGGTCTAGTCCCAGTCAGTGAGTTAAAGGTTTTCTGTAAGGGGTCTGTCAGTATATCCATAAAAGTCTTGTAATAGACGGACATATACCCGTCTGGACCCGGACTCTTCCCAGGCTTTAGGGCTTTTATGGCCTGTCGTATTTCTGTGACGGAGATCTGTTCTTCCAGTAAGGATATGTCCTCAGCGGATAGTCGGGGTAGTGCACTCTTTTGCAGGTAATCTTGTATAGCCTGGGTTCTATCACCCGACAAACCCGGAGGTCTGTGTTGTGTCGGTAAATTGTACAATGTTGAATAGTATGTGTGGAAATGTCTTGCAATGTCTTCCGTTTTGGCGTCTAAAGTCCCGTCCACCTTCCGTTTGCCTGAGATATGAGTGGAGGAGTTTGGTTCTCGCAGGGACCTCGCTAGTAGCTTGCCCGCTTTGTCTCCTGCTTCGTAGTAAGCCTTTTTCTTAAAAAATAAGGAGACATTTTGTTTTAGTGTCTAGGAGGAGTTGCAGTTTTTCTCTAGCTTCTAGAAGCTCTGAGGCAGAAGCCTCAGACAGGGATTGTTTGTGTTTCAATTCTAAGCTGGCAATTAAGGCCGTAAGTCTGTTAGTTTCAGTCTCCTGAAGCCTTTTACGTCTGGCCCCCAGTCGTATCAGTTCCCCCCTGATGGAGCACTTATGAGCACCTAAGACTATCAGGGGGTCTGCACCTTGGGTCTTGTTCGTTCGGAAGAAGTCCTGAAGCTTCGCTGTAATTTGGGGTAGACGTTCAGGGTCTGTCAGGAGGGAAGCATTTAGTCTCCAGGAGGCTGAATGGGCTTTGGGTGCAGTCCCAGCCAGGGATGAGCCGAACACCCCCCTGTTCGGTTCGCACCAGAACCTGCGAACAGACAGAATGTTTGCGCGAACTTTAGAACCCTATTAAATACAATGGACTCGAACGTTCGAAATCTAAAGTGCTAATTATAAAGGCTAATATGCAAGTTATTGTCCTAAAAAGTCTTTGGGGACCTGGGTCCTGCCCCAGGGGAAATGTATCAATGCGGTGATTTTAATAATGCTTAAAATGAAAAAATAAAAGTGAAATATTCCTTTAAATTTCGTACCTGGGGGGTGTGTATGATATGCATGTAAAGTGGCGCATGTTTCCCGTGCTTAGAACTGTCCCTGGACAAAGTGTCATGTTTCCCGCTGTGTTTTAAATGTATAGACCCGCCCCTTCTAAAGTTCCTCATCAGGTCCGCTCAGCGGACCAGATACGGAACGAGAGAAGGGGCGGGTCTATTCATGTATTACACAGCGAACGAAGTTCCCCATCAGGTCCGCCCCCTCGGTATGTCGGACCCCGCCTACGTCATTGGCCTGAGTGGGGAACTTCCTTCACTGTGTAAATTTAAATTACACAGTGAAGGAAGTTCCCCGCTCAGGCCAATGACGTAGGCGGGGTCGGACATACCGAGGGGGCGGACCTGATGGGGAACTTCTCTCACTTTGGTAATACATGTATAGACCCGCCCCTTGTCATTAGGGATGGGCCCGGTGCTCGATTCGAACCCATGTTTGAAACACAGGAAAAAACCAAGCCTCGTTTTCAAAAAGAGATACAGCAAAGTCACCCCGGAGCCAACATATCTGGAAATCGTGCCGGATAAAAATTAAATATCCAGCGCTGTCAGTACTAGGATCCCTTTAGGACCCAGCACAACTCATCTGACACAGCCTTTGCCTGGGAAACAACAGTGATTAAAATCACCTGTATCATCGTCCAATCAGTGCTTGTGATAGAGTTACCTTTGTGTGCCACTGTTTGATCCAGCTGATATCTGCTCTGTGTATTTCGTGTATGACCCGGCTCGTTTGACCCTGCTTGCTTGCTTCTGATTCGGTACCGTTTGGACTCTGATCTACCTGTGTATGACCCAGCTTGCCTAGACTACGCTTTGCCTGATTCTACTGTAGTACGTTCATCTGCAGCGGTGAACTACAAGCACCAGCTAACATCCACCTTCATCTGCAGAAGTGAACTACAAGGTCCAGCCAACATCTACCTTCATCTACAGTAGTGAACTACAAGTCCCAGCAGACCTGCTCATGGTATGTGCTCTTGTTCTTGAACTCTTTGCATAATCAGCACACCTGCACTGTTACCTGTTATCTGCTCCTAGCCTGACAAGCGCAAACCGCAAATGCGGGTAACAAGTAAAAAGGGTGGTGAACTGTCCAGATCCCACTAAAAATGGCACAGTGTAATCACCATGAAAAAAAAGAAAATTGTATGTAAGTAAAATTTTTATTTCATATCTAATGAATTTGTGAAAAAATGTATTTGTAAAAAATGAATAACATTTTATCTCACTGTAAACATAAAAGAAAGGGGGGGCTGTCCTCTTTCTGCAAGGGACCACTATGATGAATTGTACCCATCTTAATAATACAACAATCAATTTACGTAAAATGAAAAATAAAGGACAAATGACAGGGAACCATAAATAAGGACATCAGGAATTGTTTATAAAGGCATTGATATCACAATCAATGTTTATGTAGCAGACCCCCCATAATTGGGGTCGCTATGCCTAAATTTAAGGGGTAGCCTGAGCAAATAGTTAGGCTCAGGCCGTTTGAATTCTTTAAATTGGTTTCTGCTTTGTTGTGGTGTTGCCTGGCAGTACAGTTCCCTTTGACCTGTGGGTGGCGCTGTCGCCCAGGTCTTAGGTTGAGCCACAGGTAGCGTTGCAGCGCGATTGGGTGTCTTCTCTTGGCGGCCGTGCAGTGTTACCTGTTATCTGCTCCTAGCCTGACATTATCACGAGCCATACATAAAAAGGGAAACCTATCATAGATCCTGAGCAGGCTCAGATGTTTGCACAGGAACTTTGCCGTTTATCCCATCAAGTTCAGAAAATGGCCACAGAGCTCACCAAGGTGCAATCTCTTTCTACTACCACCAGTGGCGTCTCCAGCTTTCATATTTAGGGGGGGCACATGGGGGGACAGGGAAAAAAGTAGGGGGGCCAACTAAAAAAATGCAATTATATATATATATATATATATATATATATATATATATATATATACAGTCAGGTCCATAAATATTGTGACATCGACACAATTATAATCTTTTTGGCTCTATACACCACCACAATGGATTTGAAATGAAATGAAGAAGATGTGCTTTAACTGCAGACTTTCAGCATTAATTTGAGTGTATTTACATCCAAATCAGGTGAACGGTGTAGGAATTACAACAGTTTGTATATGTGCCTCCCACTTTTTAAGGGACCAAAAGTAATGGGACAGATTAACAATCATAAATCAAACTTCCATTTTTTAATACTTGGTTGCAAGTCCTTTGCAGTCAATTACAGCCTGAATTGCGTCTGAAACGCATAGACATCACCAGATGCTGGGTTTCATCCCTGGTGATGCTCTGCCAGGCCTCTACTGCAACTGTCTTCAGTTCCTGCTTGTTCTTGGGGCATTTTCCCTTCAGTTTTGTCTTCAGCAAGTGAAATGCATGCTCAATCGGATTCAGGTCAGGTGATTGACTTGGCCATTGCATAACATTCCACTTCTTTCCCTTAAAAAACTCTTTGGTTGCTTTTGCAGTATGCTTCGGGTCATTGCACTGTGAAGCGCCGTCCAATGAGTTCTGAAGCATTTGGCTGAATATGAGCAGATAATAATATTGCCCGAAACACTTCAGAATTCATCCTGCTGCTTTTGTCAGCAGTCACATCATCAATAAATACAAGAGAACCAGTTCCATTGGCAGCCATACATGCCCACGCCATGACACTACCACCACCATGCTTCACTGATGAGGTGGTATGCTTTGGATCATGAGCAGTTCCTTTCATTTTCCATACTCTTCTCTTCCCATCACTCTGGTACAAGTTGATCTTGGTCTCATCTGTCCATAGGATGTTGTTCCAGAACTGTGAAGGCTTTTTTAGATGTTGTTTGGCAAACTCTAATCTGGCCTTCCTGTTTTTGAGGCTCACCAATGGTTTGTGGTGAACCCTCTGTATTCACTCTGGCAAAGTCTTCTCTTGATTGTTGACTTTAACACACAAACACCTACCTCCTGGAGAGTGTTCTTCATCTGACACACATACACCTACCTCCTGGAGAGTGTTCTTCATCTGACACACATACACCTACCTCCTGGAGAGTGTTCTTGATCTGGCCAACTGTTGTGAAGGGTGTTTTCTTCACCAGGGAAAGAATTCTTTGGTCATCCACCACAGTTGTTTTCCATGGTCTTCCGGGTCTTTTAGTGTTGCTGAGCTCAGTGGTGCATTCTTTTTTTAAGGATGTTCCAAACAGTTGATTTGGTCACACCTAATGTTTTTGCTATCTCTCTGATGGGTTTGTTTTTAAAGCCTAATGAAAGCTTGCTTCACTGATAGTGACAGCTCTTTGGATCTCATATTGAGAGTTGACAGCAACAGATTCCAAATGCAAATAGCACACTTGAAATGAACTCTGGACCTTTTATCTGCTCCTTGTAAATGGGATAATGAGGGAATAACACACACCTGGCCATGGAACAGCTGAGCAGCCAATTGTCCCATTACTTTTGGTCCCTTAAAAAGTGGGAGGCACATATACAAACTGTTATAATTCCTACACTGTTCACCTGATTTGGATGTAAATACCCTCAAATTAAAGCTGAAAGTCTGCAGTTAAAGCACATCTTGCTCGTTTCATTTCAAATCCATCGTGGTGGTGTATAGAGCCAAAAAGATTAGAATTGTGTCAATGTCCCAATATTTATGGACCGGACTATATATATATATATATATATATATATATATATATATATATAGATCCTGGGGCCCTTTACTACGATCCCACAATGGGCCCTTTCACATGTTCTGCAGTGAGCTCCCTTCCTACTATACTGGGCCCCCCCAGGGTGGCAGAAAACAAGAGATATATGTCACCAGCACACCAAGAAAATATAAGGGTCCAAAGCAGTGGGAGAACTATCAGGGTTGCAAAGGTTGTCTTGCCACCGAGCCCTGGTGTTCTGCCACCGTGGGGTTCCCCAGCTGTCCTGTCCCTGTTATTGACAGCACTGGTCTGGCATCTGTCTCCTTGGCAGCGGCGGCAGTCTATTAGGACCTAGTGCTGGTGACATTATGGGTGCATGCAGGGGAAGGCTGGCACTATTGGTTATAGAGAGCCGAGCCCCCAGCTGGTCACCTAGAAGCAGTAATGCTGTATAACCTTCTCTGTTGACATGCTGATCGAGATGTGATCCTAGTGATGCTCCCAGTCAGATCTAATAAACACAGTATTTATTAGTATCAAGAGTACAACCACATATATATAATCAACCGTATGTTCAGCAGCCATGTGGGATCTATGCCTGTAAAGTGTGGGCTTTGATCAATAAAATCCCTGATACTTAACACTAGGATTTGACTAGAAGCATCACCTGGATTGCATCACAATCAGCATGTCAGAGAAGGCTCCACTGCTGCTAAGCAACCTGCAGGGAGCTCAACCAATAGAGATGGGCTCGGGTTTGAAATCCCACATGCCCGATCAGGCACGTCGCTACAGGACAGGCAAAACAAGCAATTGCTTGGGGCCCCAGGAGGCCTGGGGCCCCCAACTTCTCCTTCCCAGGCTGTAGCCCTGAGTCTCTTATCGGGTGCTGTGGCTGTGGGTAAATATAGAAGAGAGATAATCGCTCGCTATTCTCTAATTGCGGGGAGGCTTCCGTCTTTAATTCACACCCCTCCTCTCTCATTGGCTCCAGAGAAGCTGAATTTGTGGCGCCAAATCTGAGTCCTGAGCAGGAGAGGAGCTAGCTGGAGGAAGGATGGGAAATGTCAGCGCTGACAACTAGCACACATTGAGCTGGGCGAGGGAGGAGGAGAATGTCGACCCAGGAGCCTGGACATTGTCACTGCTCATGCAAGACACCCCTTGGGTCAATGGACAAGTAAGGAGCAGGTAGCGAGCATGCAGAGGACTGTCCAGAAAGGAGAAACTCGATCTCTTCTATGCTTGTGTGTGTCAGGCAGCACCTGAGTCTCCCTCCCCCTCCTCTCTCCCGGGGGGGGGGGGGAGGACAGAGCAAGCAGGACAACACAGTAGCGATCATTGCTACCCATAAAGTAGTCACCGGAGCTCCCCCAAGGCAAGATAACAGGACGGATGGCAGACTGCATTCTTCTCCCGTGAGTCACAATTGTTCTGCCTTCCACACTGTATAGATCTGTGCTTTAAACCTGTCCTGTACCTCAGCAGGACAGGTATGGTGAAAGTAAAATTGTTGAATATGTTAGAAATATAATGGGACTTAATTTCTGGTACTACATACATAGATGCATTTTTACAAAATAATTGTTTTTAATATATGTGTATGTAGAAGATCTCTAGCACCTCGAAAGTCCCAATATATTTCTAACATATTCGTGAATTTGTGCAAAAACAGCAAAGGATGTGGTGCCATAATACAGCCCATCTCAAGGAAATTAGGATCAAGTCCATTCTTGCAGTGTGTGTGTGTGTGTGTGTGTGTGTGGGGGGGGGGGGGGAGCCTCTTTCACCTACCTGTTTTCATGCTCCAGCCAGCTGCACTGCTCTTTTCCTCCACTAAAACCCCAGCCTCATTACATACCATAAAGTAACATTAACTTGTATGTTATGATGAGGGGGCTGGAGTGTTATCTGCACATGCGCCGCCGCCGCTTGGGCTAGCCCGTACATGGTCAGTCATTTTCGAACATGCAGGCGCATGCACAGTGACATAATGGCACCATTTTTAAATGTAAGGCAGCAGTGGCACTTTGTGAGGTCTCAGCAGTGGCGCGTACCTCATCACAGCCCGGTAAGACCCCTCCGCAGCCTCTGGCCCCTGGACCATGTCCGCAGCCTCTGGCCCCTGGACCATGTCCACAGCCTTTGCAGTGTGTGTGTGTATGTATGTATGTATGTATGTATGTATGTGTGTGTTTTAAGTATGTTGGATTTAGTTATTGTGCACTTTTTTAATGTATATTAATTGATTTTATGGTACAGTGGTGTTTTTTGCAAATGTTCAATTGTTGAAAATGTTAAAATTTTATGCACAGTATTTGCACCGTAAACCTTTTTTTATTTAAAGTGTGGGTGAACCTAAACTGTATCGCTATGCTGTGGTTCCTGTAGGCTTTGTGGGGGGGGGGGGGAGGTTCGGGGGCCTCCATGTCCATTTTTTGCTTGGGGCCCCCAAATTCCTTCAAACGGCCCTGTGCCCGATCCCGCCAGGAAGCCGACACTCCACAGTGCTAATCACAGCCAGTGAGACATTTCCTGATCTGTGCAGCTGCGGAGCGGGAAATGTCTCACTGCCTGTGATTAGCACTGTGCAGTGTTGGCTTCCTGGCAGGTTCTGGCATGTAGAATTTTGAACATGCCCAGCCCATCTCTAACAACAAATTGTGCTGGCCCTCCTGTACATCAGCCCCATAAAGTAACCAGCACTGGGTTCCAATGTGCTGCCGCCGCTGCCATGGAGACAGAAGCCAGCGCTGTGAATAGCCGGGACAGGACAGCAACTCTGGTTGTTCCAGCACTGGTCCACACTGGGAGGATTCCACCCATCCACCTATAATGTGTAGATGGGGGAATTGGATCATTTCTTTTTTTTTTCATTCAACATAATAGTTGAATGAAAAAAGTGATCAATGAATGGGCTGCCTAAGAGCTAAGACGAGCCATAGACAGTTTAAATCTCAGCTGGTTCAGCAGGAACTGGCTGAGATTTGAACCATTAATGAGCAGATTCTCTTATGATTATCACTAGTGGTTGCTATAGCCACTAGTGATAATCACTGTTTGTCAGGAGAATACAATTGCTGGGCAGAAGGGATATTCCCCTGTCAGCACTGTCTGTGTTGATGGGGGAATTATGCAAGTTTCTTTCCTGCAATCTGTGGATGCAGGAAAGAAATTTGCACCGTATTTTACCTGCCTAACTGAAAGTGAAAGGTCTTGAAAGAACAGGAGAGGGGAAGGGAGACAGATGGGGAGAGAAGGAATGGAGATAATGGAGATAATGCAGTTCAGTGATTACAGTGTACTGCAGTCTGCAGTGCACACACCCACAGGTCCAGGCTAGAATCTCAGGCATCATTCACACACAGCCAGGAATGCTGCTGATTTTCATATTTCCCGCCCACACATCCCCTCTCTTCAGATACAGCACTCCGGGATACTGTGGGCGGGACTGGAAGGAGGAGGAGGAGGAGCTGTATTCCTCACTGCTCGTATGTGAGGAGAGTGAGGGGGGGTGGTTGGACTCGCTGGGATGTGAAAGAGTGACATAGACTGACACTCGGCTCAGCTTGCAGTCACCACTCTCGGAATTTACAGGCTGGTTCTTCTGTCCTAAGGATGGGAGAAATCAGTCTGTTTTTTCAGTAACTGAGATGAAGGCTTGGGCCCCCCTCCCCCCCCCCCACAGTGCTCGTGGAGTCACTCCTGCAACTCGCTCTTCTCCATGCCAATGAGGATGCAGGGGAAGGAGCAGATCAGGTGGCTGTGGTTGTGTGAACACTCGCATTATGCAGTGTCAGCGAGCAGAGGGAGGGGGGAGGAATCCCCCGCAGGAGCTGACTGGGGACGCTCTCCCTCTCAGGAGAGACTGTTACCCCAGCAGCAGCCCGAGCAAAATACAAAAATGCAAAAAAAAATGTTTTTTTTTTCTTTTGGGGGGGGGGGGGGGCACATGGTGGGGCACAGCATAATGTTGGGGGGGATGCCATTGACTACCACCGCTACAAAAACTCTATCTGAACCAAAAATTAAACCCATAAAGGGTTTTGCAACTTTAAAAACAGCTGCAAATTATATTTCAAGTTAAGGCCATCCTCGTCTGGCTCTGAAACTCAGAGGGTTCAAATCATTATCTCTCTACTACAGGGTGACCCCCAGGCTTGGGCCTTTAACCTGGAACCAAACCATCCAGCCCTGCTAACAGTAGATGCCTTCTTTGAAGCCCTCGAGTTGCTGTATGATGATCCAGATTGCGCTGCTACTGCAGAATTAACCCTGCGTAACTTAAAGCAAGGAACTACCACAGCTGAAATGTATTGCTCAGAGTTTCGCAGGTGGGCCCCGGAATCTGACTGGAATGATGCAGCTCTCCGCAGCCAGTTTAGAATAGGCCTTTCAGATGCAATTAAGGATGCTCTGGTCAACTTAGCCTTCTCCAGTGAGGCTGGGTAGGAGATGTGTCTAGCCATTAGAATTGACCGCCGCCAGCGAGAGAGGAGGCGAGAACAAACTGCGGCTGTGGCAAACTATATACCTCCCTTGCCACCTGACTATTCCACCTCCAGTGCCAGATCTGAGGAAGAACCTATGCAGTTAGGCTCCACCCGGTTATCTGCCCAGGAACACACACGCCGGCGTAACATGGGACTCTGTTTATATTGTGACCTCAGGGGTCATATGCTCCATTCGTGCCCTACACGTCCGGGAAACTCCAGGATCTAGGTGATTGTGGGGAGGTCACCTTAGATCTGCTTTCATCTCCCCAGGGGGACAATCGTATACTTTTACCCGCTGTTATTCACTTTGGGACAGGGACTTATGAACTGCTGGCCTTGGTAGATTCTGGACCCGCTGAGAATTTTATTGATAAGACTCTGATTACCTCTTTGTCCCTGGAAACTCATGCTCTAGATTGCCTAGTCCACCTGATTTCTGTGGATAATCGGCCTCTCTCACAAAATCTAGTGCTCCAATCCACCAACCCATTCCAGGTACAATTGGGGGCCTTGCATTGTGAGAAGATTTCATGTCTTGTCATTGACTCCCCATCAACTCCTTTGATCCTAGGCCTTCCTTGGCTTCAGAAGCACAATCCTGTAATTGACTGGTGAACAGGAAATATTCTGGCTTGGTCCAATCAGTGTAAAAAAACTGCATCCAGCACCCTGTTCGACTTGCTACCTGTCAAGTGGGAATGGAACAGATTCCACTTTGTTATAAGGACTTTCAGGATGTGTTTTCTAAAGGGATTGCTGACACTTTACCCCCTCATCGCAGTTATGATTGTCCCATTGACCTCTTGCCTGACACTACACCTCCTCGAGGGAGAGTCTTTCCACTGTCTGAGCCAGAGAATCTTGCTTTGCAAGAATACATCCAGGAAAACCTATCTAAGGGTTTCATCCGTCCCTCCACTTCTCCCGCAGGCGCAGGATGCTTCTTTGTCCCAAAGAAGGATGGGGGACTAAGGCTTTGTGTTGACTACAGAGGTCTAAATAAAATAACTGTTCCCAATCGGTACCCTCTTCCTCTCATCACAGAGTTGTTCTCCCAAATCCAGGGAGCAAAAATCTTCTCCAAACTGGACTTAAGGGGAGCCTATAATCTAGTGCGCATCCGTGCAGGAGATGAATGGAAGACGGCCTTTAACACCAAGGATGGCCATTATGAATGTCTTGTCATGCCTTTCGGTCTCAGGAATGCACCAGCTGTCTTTCAAAACTTTCTGAATGACATTTTCCGTGACCTGTTGGGTCGTTTCATGCTTGTATACTTAGATGATATTTTTATATACTCTCCCAATCTTGAAACACATCAGAGGCACGTCTGCTCAGTATTGGCCCGATTAAAGGCTCATTCCCTTTTTGTTAAGCCCAAAAAATGTTTATTTCATGTCAAACAAGTACATTTCCTGGGCTACCTAATCTCTGACACAGGCCTAACCATGGATCCAGCCAAGATTCAAGCCATTTTAGATTGGACTGGGCACCACCTTCAGACCTGAAAGCAGTTCAGCGCTTCCTGGGCTTTGCAAATTTCTATCGGAAATTCATTAAGAACTTTGCCACCATTGCACATCCCATCACCTCTCTCACCAGGAAGACTCAGACTAAGTTTAAATGGACTACTGAAGCCCAGGCATCCTTCACTCAGTTGAAGAAAGCCTTTACCTCTGCACCAATTCTACGCGATCCTGTTCCTGAGCTGCCTTTTATTGTGGAGGTAGATGCATCTGAAGTAGGGGTGGGGGCGCTTCAGTCACAAAAAGATCCTGTAAATGCTGCCATCCACCCCTGTGCCTTCCTGTCCCGTAAATATTCCCCAGCAGAGCGCAATTATGATATAGGCAACAGAGAACTGTTAGCCATAAAGCTAGCTTTGGAGGAATGGAGACATTGGCTGGAGGGAGCTCGCTATCCATTCATAGTTCTGACTGACCACAAAAACCTTGAATACATCCGTTCTGCTAAAAGACTGAACTCACGTCAAGCCAGGTGGTCATTTGTTCTTCTCCAGATTTGACTTTACAATTTCTTATTTACCAGTGTCAAAAAACATTAAAGCTGACGCCTTGTCTCACAGCTTTTTATCAGAGTCTCCACCTCCGCTTCCTCCACAACCCATTAGGAGGATAGGATTTTGGCTTTTACCCAGACTGACATCTCTGAGGCCTTGTTACCTGCACAGGCTGAAGCCCCTCCCTACACTTCCTCTGGTATGCTTTTTGTTCCCTTGGCTCTTCGTTTGCAGGTATTGCAGCAGGTACATGCATCAAAACCTGCAGCACATCCGGGGTCTAGACAAACTTTTGAGATTATCTCTCGCAAACTCTGGTGGCCATCGATTAGGCAGGATGTGTTAGCCTTTGTCCAGGCCTGTGAAGTTTGTGCCAGAATCAAGGGCAGAACCTCTAAGCCCTCCGGTCTTCTACGTCCTCTACCAATATCTACCTGTCCCTGGACCCATTTATCTATGGACTTTATCATTGACTTGCCTCCGTCCCAGGGATGTTCCACAATCTGGGTGGTGGTAGACAGGTTCAGTAAGATGGCCCACTTTGTTTCCACTTCTGAAACTGCCATCTGCTAAAGAACTGGCATCTTTATTCATTAAACATGTTTTCAGGCTCCATGGGGCACCAATTAACATTGTCTCAGACTGTGGCTCTCCGTTTATAGCCCAGTTTTGGAAGGCCCTTTGCTCTCAATTGGGGATTAAGTTATCGTATTCTTCAGCATATCATCCTGAGACAAATGGGCAAACAGAAAGGACTAATCAGACTCTAGAGAATTTGATGGCCAATGATGAGGTGGAGTGGGTCAATATCCTTCCATGGGCAGAGTTTGCCTTTAATAATTGTGCCAGCTCATCTACAGGGACCTCTCCTTTCTTCTGTGTTTACGGGTTGCATCCTCGAGTGTGTGCTCCTTTGATCAACTACCCTCTGATGTTCCAGATGCCAACACCACGATTGAAAATTTCTCCAAAATCTGGTCCGATGTTAATCGTGCAATTTCTTGCTCTGTGCAGGCTTTTAAGAAAATAGCTGACAAGAGGCGCTCAAAGGAACCAGGCTATAAAGTTGATGACAAAGTGTGGCTATCATCTAGGAGTCTGTCCCTGCATGTTCCATCTAAAAAACTTGGCCCAAAATTCATCGGGCCCTATGACATTTCAGAGATTGTTAATCCTGTGTCCTATAGATTAAAACTTCCCCCATCCATGCGCATTCCAAATGTCTTTCATGTTTCATTGTTGAAACCTGTTCATTCCAGCCTCCAAGTAAATGAACCAGAACCTGTGGATGTGTTGGATAGTCAGGAATATGAAGTGGCATTTATTCTTGATTCCAGACGAGTACGCAATTCCTTACAATATCTCGTTCATTGGAAAGGTTTCGTCCCAGAGGATCGATCCTGGGTCCCAGCTTGTGATCTTCATGCTGACCGTCTTAAGAAGAAGTTCCATCTTCATTATCCAAGTAAGCCTGGGGGTGCAGGAGCAACCCCTCGAGAAAGGGGGGGTACTGTCAGTACTTGGATCCCTTTAGGACCCAGCACAACTCACCTGACACAGCCTTTGCCTGGGAAACAACAGTGATTGGCCAGCTCACCTTTAAATCACCTTTAAATCACCTGTATCATCATCCAATCGGTGCTCATGGGTCTTGTATGGATATTAAGGGGAACCCCGCACACAAAATAAAAAAGGCCCTATATACTCTGAACAGCCGTATACAGGCGGTGCATACAAGACAGGGACTGTAGGTTTGTTCTTATGTAGAATCTGTTTGTAATTTTGAACAGGTACATTGTTTAAGTGTAGCTCCAGACAAAAAATCTATTTTTAAGCTTTTTGGAAAACATAGGGAAGGGTTATCACCCCTGTAACATTTGTTTTGCTGTCTGTGCCCCTGTTCAGAACATTTCACCTCACTTTGCATCCCAATGACAACTGTTTTTGAAATGTGGTGTTTTTATTGAAACAAGGATTGGTGATAAAGCATCAGTAGAGAGGAGACACCTTTCTCCCATATTAATTCTTACAGGAGAGAATTTTCCTTCCAAGGGGTAGATTTCCTCTCACTTCCTGTTGTCTTCTTCCGTTTGCAAGTAGTAGTCGTTTGTAAGTTGGATGTTTGAAAGTAGGGACCTGCCGTATATACTCTGCAGAAATTGGCCCCTTAGGTGTTGGTGTTGGCACAACACTGTAAGCACTCACAGTTACTCTTGGTGGGTGCTGGAACGCCCTGCTGTCAACTATTATATCAGGAATTGTAATAACATATAATTGTTGAACAGTGGTAGTAAAAATTGGGCCTTTGATGGTGGTGCTGGTGCCACAACACTGTAAGGCCTGACAGTTACTCTTGGTGGGCGCAGCAATGGGCCCTGCTGTGAATTATTAGATCAATAATTATAATTGCATGCCCCTGTTGAACAGGGGCTGAAAAATTGGGCCTTTGGTGGTGGTGGTGGTGGTGGTGGTGTTGACACAACACTGTAAGGCCTGACAGTTACTCTTGGTGGGCGCAGCAATGGGCCCTGCTGTGAATTATTAGATCAATAATTATAATTGCATGCCTCTATTGAACAGGGGCTGAAAAATTGGGCCGGTGGTGGTGGTGGTGGTGGTGTTGACACAACACTGTAAGGCCTGACAGTTACTCTTGGTGGGCGCAGCAATGGGCCCTGCTGTGAATTATTAGATCAATAATTATAATTGCATGCCCCTGTTGAACAGGGGCTGAAAAATTGGGCCTTAGGCACTGGTGGCACAACACTGCAACCCCTCACAGATACTGTACTTGGAGCACAGCAATGAGGCCTGTTGCAAAGTATTGCATCAAACATTGTAATTACACGCCCCTGTTAAACAGGGGCTGAAAAATTGGGCCTTAGCCACTGGTGGCGGCACCCATAAACCAAAATGATCTTCCAAGCTATCATCATTAATCGGATCATTGAGGAGGAGGAGGAGGAGGATAGCCAGTCAACATAACAGCACAGGCACTCAGCATCAGCATCAGTCTTGAAGGGATGTGACATTTTAAAATCAATTAGTCTGTTATATCAGCATCAGGTGTGTGGTAGCTGGTGGTGATCCAAGACTGGTTCATCTTGATGAAAGTCAGTCGATCAACCGAGTCGGTGGACAGGCGCACCCTGTGATCCGTGACAAATCCTCCAGCAGCACTGAATGTGCGTTCTGAAAGAACGCTGGATGCAGGACAGGCCAGTAGCTCAATTGCATACTGTGCAAGCTCTGGCCAGTGATCCATCCTCAATACCCAGTAAGCCAGAGGATTTTCGGTGGGGAAGGTGTCCAAGTCTGACCTTGCCCCTAGGTATTCCTGCACCATGTATATCAGACGCTGGCGATGGTTGCTGGAACCGATCATACTTTGGGGCTGCGGACTAAAGAATTGTCTGAACGCATCGGTCAGACGGCCACCTTCCCCACCGCTCCTTCTTTGACTGCCCGAAGCCTCAGCAACTCGTTGTCCAGGACCAGGAGTTTGTAACCTCCCAGTCTCTGGGAACGCGTTGCACAGACCTTTCTGCAAGGCCTCCCGGAGTTGTCTCATCCTCTGCTCCCTCTGCGACGGTAACATAAGGTCCGCAACCTTACCCTTGTACCGTGGATCAAGGAGAGTGGCCAGCCAGTAATGGTCCCTCTCCTTGATCCGAAGAATACGAGGATCCTTCCACAGACTTTGCAGGATCAGGGAGGCCATGCAGCGTAGGTTAGCTGAGGCATTCAGTCCGGAGTCCTCTGGGTCACTAAGGACGACATGATCCGCAGCCACCTCCTCCCAGCCACGTACAAGTCCACTGGTTTCTTGGGACTGTAAATCATCCCTAAAAGACTGCTGCTGATGATGCTGAGTGCCAGCCTCCACCTCCATGCTGACACAATCCTCCTCCTCCTCCACCTCCTTCTCCTCCTCTTCCTGTGCGATGGGTGGGACAGAAGGAACACTGTCTGGGTAAAGGGGGCCTTGAGAGGCAAGGAAGTCCTCCTCTTCCTGCCTCTGTTCTGCCTCAAGTGCCCTGTCCATTATTCCATGCAGCGTGTGCTCCAACAGGTGGACAAGAGGTACAGTGTCACTGATGCATGCACTGTCACTGCTCACCATCCTCGTGGCCTCCTCAAATGGTGCCAGGACAGTGCATGCATCCCTGATCATGCCCCACTGGCGTGGTGAAAAAAACCCGAGCTCCCCTGACCCTGTCCTGGTGCCGTAGTCGCACAGGTACTCATTGATGGCCCTCTGCTGCGTGTGCAGCCGTTGCAGCATGGCCAACGTTGAGTTCCACCTGGTGGGCATGTCACATATAAGGCGGTTCTTGGGCAGGTTCAACTCCTTTTGCAGCTCAGCCAGGCGAGCACTGGCATTATAAGATCTGCGGAAATGCACACAGACTTTCCTGGCCTGCCTCAGGACATCCTGTAAGCCCGGGTACCTGCCCAAGAACCGCTGCACCACCAGGTTAAGGACGTGAGCCATACAGGGCACATGGGTCAGTTGTCCCTGTCGGAGGGCGGAGAGGAGGTTGGTGCCATTGTCGCAAACCACCATTCCTGGCTTAAGCTGGCGTGGCGTCAACCACCTCTCGGCCTGCCCCTGCAGAGCAGACAGGACCTCTGCCCCAGTGTGGCTCCTGTCCCCCAAACACACGAGCGCAAGCACGGCATGGCATCTTTTTGCCTGCGTACTTGCGTAGCCCCTTGAACGCCTACGGAGCACCGCTGGTTCCGAGGACAAACCACAGGAAGAGGCCATGGAGGAAGAAGAAGAGGAGGGGGTGGAGGAGAGAGGTGTGTCACAACCAGTAGTAGCATTTTGGAGGCGTGGCGGCGGAACAACCTCCAACACTACTGCTCCTTGTCCTGCATCCTTCCCAGCTGCCAAAAGAGTGACCTAATGGGCCGTGAAAGAAAGGTAACGTCCCTGTCCATGCCTGCTGGACCATGAGTCAGCGGTAATATGCACCTTACCGCTGACCGCCCTGTCCAGCGAGGCCAAGACATTGCCTTCCACATGCCTGTAGAGAGCCGGAATCGCCTTCCGTGAGAAAAAGTGGCGTTTGGGAACCTGCCACTGAGGAACCGCACATTGCACAAACTCACAGAAGGGGGCCGAGTCTACCAACTGAAAAGGCAGCAGTTGAAGCGCTAGCAATTTAGCCAAGCTAGCATTCAACCGCTGGGCATGTGGATGGCTGGGAGTGAACTTCTTTCGACGGTCCAGCAGCTGGGGCAGGGAAATTTGCCTGCTAGAATCGGACGTCGGTGTACTGCTAGCAGAGTGGCCGCAAGTACTTGGCTGTGACACACCTAATTCTACACCTTCATTCCTCTCAGTGCAGGTTTCAGAGAGGACTGAAGGTATACTGGGGTTGGAGATCCCAGCTGATGCGGTGCAAGGAGAGGTCCGCTTTGTTCTTTGGTGTGGGTCTTTAAGGTAGGCTTGCCAACGAGCTGCATGGCAGGTCAACATATGTCTGATCAAGCATGTGGTGCCCAAGCGGCTGATGTTTTGGCCACGCGATATACGCTTGAGACATATGTTGCAAACAGCAGCTGTGCGATCTGATGCACTCGCCTCAAAAAAGGCCCACACCAAAGAACTTTTTGAATGACCGGCAGAGGCAGCGCCTTGCACAGGCGGAGCTCTGCGGTGTGATTCCGTCGGTGTGCTGCCCATACGCTGGCCACCCAAGGGCATCCTGCCTCGTTGGAGATGTGCCTCCTCCTCATCCTCCTCCTCCTCCTCCTCTCTCCTATTAGGCACCCACGTGGAGTCAGTGACCTCATCATCCCCTCCCTCCTCATCACTGGAGCCAATCTGGCAGTATGCTGCAGCTGCTGGAGCATGACTGCCAGATTGGTGTCCTTCTTGAGCATCCCCTCTCTCAGCTCTCACGCTACTGCCTTCCTCTAGCTGGGTATCATCATCAGATCCTTCGAAACGCTGGGCATCCTCCTGGAGCATGTACCCAACACTGTGCTCAAACAGTTCGGGGGACTCCTCAGGAGGAGGACATGGTGGGTCTAAGGAAGGATTGACTAATGAAGATAATGATACCAGAGAAGAGGACGCTTTGGCAGCTGCTTTGCCAGTACCCTGAGCCTGGGTGAGAGAGGATGAGGAGGATGAGGTGGGCTTGGTCATCCACTCTACCAAATCTTTGGCATGATGTGGCTCAACATGTCCAGCTGCCGAAAAGAAGGACAAGCGTGTCCCATGGCCATGTGCTGATGACAATGCACCGCGTCCACGACCAGCACTGTTGCCCCCAGACACAGAGCCTGCTTGCCCTCTTTTTTTGCCTCCTGTCTGTCTGCCTCTCCTTGTTTGCCTTCCAGACATTTTAATGGATGGCCTGCAGGGAGATGGGAAAAACAGCAATAAGGGCTACCTTCAGGTGTATACTGTGCAGGAGGCTTAGCAACAAAGACACTGACACTGTCCCCTGCCTATCCTTCTCTGTCCCTAAACACAAGGATTTGCAATATGGTTCAGCAAGATTGGTTTAGCACAGAATAGCACACTGACACTTTCCCTCACTGTCCTTCTCTGTCCCTACAAACAAGATTTAGCACAGAATAGCACACTGATAGTTTCCACGAGTGTCCTTCTCTGTCCCTAAACTCAAGGATTTCAAATATGGTTCAGCAAGATTGGTTTAGGACAGAATAGCACACTGACACTTTCCCTCACTGTCCTTCTCTGTCCCTACAAACAAGATTTAGCACAGAATAGCACACTGATAGTTTCCACGAGTGTCCTTCTCTGTCCCTAAACTCAAGGATTTCAAATATGGTTCAGCAAGATTGGTTTAGGACAGAATAGCACACTGACACTTTCCCTCACTGTCCTTCTCTGTCCCTACAAACAAGATTTAGCACAGAATAGCACACTGATAGTTTCCACAAGTGTCCTCTGTCCCTAAACTCAAGGATTTCAAATATGGTTCAGCAAGATTGGTTTAGAACAGAATAGCACACTGACAGTTTCCCCGAGTGTCCTTCTCTGTCCCTAAACTCAAGGATTTCAAATATGGTTCAGCAAGATTGGTTTAGGACAGAATAGCACACTGACACTTTCCCTCACTGTCCTTCTCTGTCCCTACAAACAAGGATTAGCACAGAATAGCACACTGATAGTTTCCACGAGTGTCCTTCTCTGTCCCTAAACTCAAGGATTTCAAATATGGTTCAGCAAGATTGGTTTAGAACAGAATAGCACACTGACAGTTTCCCCGAGTGTCCTTCTCTGTCCCTAAACTCAAGGATTTCAAATATGGTTCAGCAAGATTGGTTTAGGACAGAATAGCACACTGACACTTTCCCTCACTGTCCTTCTCTGTCCCTACAAACAAGGATTAGCACAGAATAGCACACTGATAGTTTCCACGAGTGTCCTTCTCTGTCCCTAAACTCAAGGATTTCAAATATGGTTCAGCAAGATTGGTTTAGGACAGAATAGCACACTGACACTTTCCCTCACTGTCCTTCTCTGTCCCTACAAACAAGATTTAGCACAGAATAGCACACTGACACTTTCCCTCACTGTCCTTCTCTGTCCCTACAAACAAGGTTTAGCACAGAATGACACACTGACACTCTCCCTACCTATCCTTCTCTGTCCCTAAACACAAGGAATCCAGGATTAGTAAAGGAAAAAAATGACACTGTCCCTGCCTATGCTTCTCTTTCCCTGCTCCGGAACACACTACACAAGGCCGCCGCACTGGCGGCCTTTTATAGTGTGGGGCGTGTACTAAACCCCCTCAGCAATAATTGGCCACAGGCATCCTGCCTGTGGCCAATCATTGCTCTCCTCGCTGCCGGCGCTGTGATTGGCCAAGCATGCGGGGTCACAGTGCATGCTTGGCCAATCACAGCGCCTGGATGACACTGCGATGGCGTAGTGCATTGTGGGCCGTTCGCGTCACTCGAATTTGGCACGAACGGCCCAAATCGTTCGATCTTCGTCGAACGATCGAACAGCCGATGTTCGAGTCGAACGTATGTTCGACTCGAACACGAAGCTCATCCCTAGTGCTCATGATACAGTTACCTTTTGTGTGCCACTGTTTGATACAGCTGATATCTGTTCTGTGTATTTCGTGTATGACCCGGCTGGTTTGACACTGCTTGCTCGCTTCTGATTCGGTACCGTTTGGACTCTGATCTACCTGTGTATGACCCAGCTTGCCTAGACTACGCTTTGCCTGATTCTACAAGCACCAGCCAACCTCCATCTGCAGCGGTGAACTACAAGCACCAGCTAACATCCACCTTCATCTGCAGCGGTGAACTACAAGGTCCAGCCAACATCTACCTTCATCTGCAGCGGTGAAAGACAAGTCCCAGCAGACCTGCTCATGGTATGTGCTCTTGTTCTTGAACTCTTTGCATAATCAGCACACCTGCACTGTTACCTGTTTATCTGCTCCTAGCCTGACAAGTGCAAACCGCAAATGCGGGTAACAAGTAAAAAGGGTGGTGAACTGTGCAGATCCCACTAAAAATGGCACAGTGTAATCACCATGAAAAAAAAGAAAATTGTATGTAAGTAAAATATTTATTTAATATCCAATGAATTTGTGAAAAAATGTAATTGTAAAAAATGAATAACATATTATTATCTGACTGTAAACATAAAAGAAGGGGGGGGGGGCTGTCCTCTTTCTGCAAGGGACCACTATGATGAATTGTACCCATCTTAATAATACAACAATCAATTTACATAAAATGAAAAATAAAAGACAAATGACAGATAACCATAAATAAGGACATCTGGAGTTGTTTATGTAGCGCCCCTCTACTTTGAGGGGTGCTGTGTGCCTAAATTTAGGGGTTGGTCTGAGCTAGTAGCCAGGCTCAGACCGCCTTTATTAATAGGTACGGTTGTTTTGTTCCTCAGGTGTTGTACTGGTGTGCAGTTCCCTGTGGCCTGTAGGTGGCACTGCCATGACAGGTCAGGGTTGAACCACTGGTAACAGTGCTGTGCCTTAGGGTGTCCTCTCTCGGCAGTAGTACAGTGGGCGTGGTCAACCTGCTGTGCATACCGGGAGGGGATACATAAGGGGCAGCCGCCGCCTGGAGGAGTAGGTTGTTCCAGAGTTCCGGGGCTCCGGAGTTCGGGTCACGTGACCTGGCCCTCCAGGCCAGGGGTGCGCGTATGCATCGGTCCCAGGCACCTTCAGCCTGGGGCTGCAACTTCGCCATTGGGCCCAACACCTTTTAGCTGGGGCTCAGCTCTAAGAGGAGGAATCCCAGGGTGCCCCAGGAGAGGGTACCCGCTCTAAGAAGAAGAGACCGGGGGAGGACCTTTCTGAGGGTCCGGTGAGTTTCACGGTGAAAGAGAGGCCCGGTAAACTTCTGGAGGGATTTCACTAATCATCTGATGCCTTGTAATATGCAGCAACTTGCACCTGTTCTTTAATTACAAGCGCTGAGAGGTTCGGGGCTCAGATTCTGTGGCAGAGAATCTCCCGATCGTATCTCCAAAAGAGGGACTTAAGAGAAGTAAAGTTTGTGCATCACTCCGGCTGCTAGTACCGCGAGAGGGGACTATCCGGGTGAGCAGAGCCCACTAGGGATTGAGTGGTGATACCAGGTGCCTGAACCTACCTCCCTGTTTCTGTTATTCTTCAACTCCAACTTTCCTAACCAGTTATCAGCATAAAGAAAATAAACCTTCCTTCATTAAGGTTTAACCTTGTCTGGACTTTGGCCTTATTGGCGCACCTACAACAGACTCTTCCCTACACTCTAGGGGTGAGATCCAACCGAGGGAAGGTAACTCGCTGCGGGACCCAACAATTTCTGAACACCGCTCACCCTCTTACTCAAGAAGGAACCTGTGCATTGTGGTACAGTGTGTCCTGCCTTGAGGAGGTAAGGCCAGGGATCTGTGTGCTACATTTATAAAGGCATTGATATCACAATCAATGTTTATGTAGCGGACCCCCAATAATTGGGGTCGCTATGCCTAAATTTAAAGGGTTGCCTGAGCAAATGGTTAGGCTCAGACTGTTTTAATTCTTTAAATTGGTTTCTGCTTTGTTGTGATGTTGCCTGGCAGTACAGTTCCCTTTGACCTGTGGGTTGCGCTGTCGCCCAGGTCTTAGGTTGAACCACAGGTAGCGTTGCAGCGCGATTGGGTGTCTTCTCTCGGTGGACGTGGTCTACCTGATGTGCATGCCGGGAGAGGGTACTTAAGGGGCGGATGCCATTGGGTTCGGAGGTGATCCAGAGGACCCCTTGGTCCTAGGCATGTACCCCACCTTCGGTGGCCCTTATGGCCAGGGGTACGTGTGGGTGTATTCAGCCCCGGGCACCTTCGGCCCGAGGCTGCATCGTTCCAGGTAGGCCCAGCACCTTTAGCTGAGGCCTACATTAGAAGAGGAATCCCAGGGTACCCAACTGGGGGTGACCCGCTCTGAAAGAGAGGAGACCAGGGGAGGACCTGTCCGCAGGGATCGGTGAGTGAAGTCACTGTCTCGGGAGAGGCCTGGTTGCCTATCAGAGGGAAGGATTCCATAATCCGCCAAAAGCCTTGTAACGTGCCCACTGGCACCTACGGTCTCAAGTGTTACAAGTGCTGGGAAGTTCGGGATTTAGAAGTTCATATCCTGATCGTATCCTTAGGAAATTTAAAGTGAATGTTCCGTGCTCCACACTGGCTGCTAGAACCGTGAGAGGGGACTATCCGGGTGAGCAAAAAACCCACTCAGGGCTGAGTGGAGATAAATGTCAGTTAAGTGCCGCGTGCCTGAACCTGCCTCTCTGTTAAATTCTCTATCTCCAACTTTCCTATCAAGTTTCTACGCAAGCAAAATAAACCTTTCTTTATTGGGTTTAATACTGTCTGGACAATGGCCTTATTGAATACAAAGAGAATAGACTTTTCCCTACACTCTAGGGGTAGGGTTGCCACCTCATCCCTTTAAACCCGAACACATATGAATTACACAGGTTCTGAGGCTAATTTAATTCAGATAAGGCACCAAGTGAGTTTAATTACCACCTTAATAAGCCACAGAACCTGTGTAATTAATATGTGTGCGGGTTTAAAGGGATGAGGTGGCAACCCTATTTAGGGGAGAGAACCAACGGAAGGGGGTAACTCGCTGCAGGACCCATAACAGATAACACCGCTCACCCTCTTTTATCAGGAGGCTATTGGGCTTGTGGCATGGTGTGTCCCATTATACTTGTGGAGGTAAGCAGGGTAAAGGATCTGTGTGCTACACGTGGGGGCTCGAGTCCGGGATTTGCAGCTACCCCTGGAAATTGGACTATTTTTCTCTGATCTGTGTGTTTTTACGGAGGTCGGCCATTAAGGAAAATTGGACTGCGTCACTACTTTGTCGAGAGAAAAGGAGGTACAGGACTGTGCTTTAATTTTTTCCTAACTGCGTAGTTCGTGGGCGTGCCTCAAAAGAAGAAATGCCCTTTATTTGCCTGCCGAAGAATATGACTCGTCGGATTTCAAGTCATCCTCTGAACTGTGTGATGTGGAGATCGACGAGATCTTCGTCAAGAAGGGTTGGGACAGGATTCCGGTGACCCCGCCCCGCAGAGACGGGATCGCCCATGGACTCTGGGGAAACTACGCCCTGAGTGAAAGCCCCTGCTCTGGAGGAGAAGGTTGTTCCCGCACTGCCCGCACCTGCATCGCCCGTGCCCGCCACTACAGAGGGGCGTCTGCCGTTGCGGCCACCTTTACCAATGTCCGATGCAGTGTCAGTCAAAAGATCCCCAGATGCCATTGTTTTATCAGGAGCAGGAGACCATGCAACCCTGCTACATATTGCCCGGTTGCAGCGGCTCCTCAACAGGAGAGTCGCTAAGGAATATGGTTGGGAGTACCCTTATGTTCCTAAGGAGCTCCTATTTGAGAGAGAGGCCTACCATGAGAGGTGGTACTCTGACTTTATTTGGGATCACCTGGAAGTGCCTAAATCCCATAGGTACTTTGCTTGTTCAGCTGCCTTGACTGATCGTTTCAGAGGTTGCCGCAAAGAGTGGAACTATGGCCGACACATACATGCTGACCGAGTGGTGATTTGCAATAAGGGGAGAGAGGACGCTGTGTACTTTATTGAAACACTGGACAAACAGTGGAAGACTCTCATTCTCCCTGATCCTCACTTTTACCTTTTGAAACAGGAATTTGTGTGTTTTTTCCCTTTATCCTGTTTTCCATGGATGAACTGCCCTGGATTTAGTAACTTTGCCCTCTGCTACAAAGGAGGTCTACTCTATTGAGGAAATGGGAGAGCTGATTTTTTTTCTCCCCCTCTCCTCTGCTCTTAAAAAAAAAAAAGAAGAGGTTTTTTTTTTGTTTTTTTTTCTTTTGAGTTGAACTTTGGGGTAGTCTAGCCAGGGCCAAAGCACGGGAGATGTCATGGTCAAGATGGGAAGTGTTTGTGTGCAGTGATTCATTCCCATGCGCAAATATGGTAGATGTAATGACTTTAAGCTGCCACCAGGTGGCAGCGGTTTGCAGAACTTCTTCTTTGTTTAATTTATATATATATATATATATATATATATATTAATGTAGCGGCCTCCTCACTCCCCTCTTTCTCTCATCTGTGTCTCGTCTCTTGTCTAGGGGTATCTTAGAGGGGAGGGAGCGGGGACACCACGCCTGGCTTCCACCACATGTGTCCGTGCGGTATAAGCAACGTTCTTGTATTACCTTCGGGTCAGTGTTGTGCACCTGGATCCTCCCTCCAAGAGTCACCTTGAACAATGTCTGTCAGGAAATGAGCCCCACACCATTAAAGTTCAACACTCCTTTATTCTTCTTGAATGAACACAATCAGTTGAACTCCCTTTAGTAGGAACAGAACAGGAAAGGAGGTGTTTATGCGAATAGGCCCAGACACAATGTAGTTCTCCACTTTCCTTCCTGAAAGTGGGTTACGGTCTCCGCACAAGGGGGGGATTTCCTTCCAGGCGGTCTCCGACGAGAGGCTCACCTGTCACCGGCAATATGCTGCACCGGGTCTTCAAGTGAGGAGCTCCCCCCGGTCCATTACGCCTTCCGGATTTGGGTACCCACTCCCGGGGTTCCCTAGGATCTCCTTCCCTCGCGGAACTCAGTGTTGGGCACTGAGCTCCGGACCTCCATCCGAGTACCTCACCCCAGACTAAAGGTGCCTGGGATGGAACACGACCTCCGATTGTCCTCTAGGCCTAGGCCACCCAGAGGACCGACATGAACCACCGTCCACAAGCTGAAGGTGCTTGGGACTTCGACCCCATGACAAAGAGGGCCGGCCCCTTTATACCCTCTCCCAGCATGCACGGCGGGTTCCCCGCCCCACCATACCGCTGCAGAGGGAGGACAAAAAGGAGGCACAGCACACAGCAATGATTCAACCCCAGCCCAGGGCGACAGCGCCACCTGCTGGGCTGCAGGGAATTTCACATCACCAATGTCTCTGCCAAGTTCAAATTTACACCCGGGAAAGTACATACCCGCTACACTCTCCCCCTGGTGGTTTGACACTGGTCCCCAGTGTCTGGAGTAAATCATGCCCTCAACGGCTGACATAATCCAATCCAGAAACCGACTAACAATTGTACAAAAATATTAAATTTTTGAAAAAACTATCCAACTGAAACATTGTGTCTGAGCCCTGTAAAGAAAGGGAATAAAGACAGAAAAGAAACAACAGCACTGATTCATAACTTCGAATCACATATACACATTTGACTTTTCCCACCCATCCTGACTAAGACCCACCCCATCCTCAGTAAACTTGATGGGATGTTCTCCTGCAGAGGGAAAAGAAAGGATTAACACACATAACCCTGACACCTGTATTCGTGTAATGGAAAATAAACTTCTCCGAGAAGAAATCCCTTTTCTCCAAAGAGTGCATGAAAAGTGTCTTAACGTTGCGCAACACTGCCACCTGGTGACAGCACTGCGGTAACTGCACTCGTGGAACTTTCTTCTTTCCTTTCGGCCCTATCTACCCCAGAGTCCATAATCTCTTTCAGGAAAGTGAAAAACAACAGTAACAGATCTTCATTCCTCTGGGCACAAAAGCAACGGGCCCCAGAAAGTTCAGCAACATGATAAGAACGGAGTCTCTTTTCTCCTACAGGTAAAAGCGGGGATGCGGCAGAACAAGTGGTTTCAAGTGCTGATCCATGGTTTCCAGATGATACTCCACAACTTCTCCTTCAGGGCCGATCCTAGGGTCACAGACGCCTGGGTGCAGAAATATTTCTGGCGCCCCCACATGGGCGTGGTCATCTTACCAACCCCTCCCCTTTACAAATGTTTCTATGGCAACGACTCAAACAGAGATGCTCCCCTAAGAAGTCTTCGTTACCCTGGGATCCTCCCATGATCTTTTAACAATAAAGAAAATACAGGAAGAGCGTACACTAATGAGACCTGGAGGGGAGTCTCTCTGATGCACACAGAGAGGGCTTCTGTTAGAGAGTCTGTTAGAAAATGCTCCAAGACATACTACAGGAGATGCTCAGAGACTGCAGACATGATACAGGAGATGGTCAGACTGTAGACATGATACAAGAGACCGTCAGAGACTGCAATCATAGTACAGGAGATGGTCAGAGAATGCAGACATATTAAAGGAGACGGTCCGAGAGTGCAGACATATTACAGGAGATGGTCAGAGACTGCAGACATATTACAGGAGATGGTCAGAGACTGCAGACATATTACAGGAGATGGTCAGAGACTGCAGACATACTACAGGAGATGGTCAGAGGCTGCAGTTCCTATGGACGTTAGTAGATAATGGCCGATCGGCCCTCTTACCTGACCCAGCGATACAGCAACAACGGTTCCTCTGATCAGGAGTCAGCTCACTCTGAATTGCCCGTGGCGACTCCGCTGGGTAGAGCCCAGATCTGTATTCTGGCAATGACTCCATTCATTTTTCCACCAGGGATGGCGCTAGGCTGTGTGGCTTTCACTCTGGTGGCGCAGGGCAGCGGGGTTCTCTCTCTGATGGTGTTCTCTCAGCACTGTCCTTTCCCTCTGGAGTCCTGGGTGCACTTCCCTGAAAGCTTTCTCGGGCTCCTGGCTCTCTCTCTCTCCCATTCAGCTGGGCATGCTGTGTGGGCTGCAGTTTCTTTGTTACAGTGGGGCTGCCAGTCCTCGAACTACATGTCCCTCAATCCTCTTCTCTGCTCCTTTTTCTAAGAAACATAGTGGGCGGCTTAGCTGGCAAGCGCCGCTCACTAGTACAGCATCACGCGCAAGGAGGAGATGGAGTGGGAGGAGGAGAGGGGGGGGGAAAGAAGAGTCCGCAGCTGCAGTGGCGTCACTAGGGTTGGTGTCACCCGGTGTGGTAAAACATGGTGTCACCCCCCTTCCACCACCTATAGTCGCCCCTCAGTACAGACCCACTCCACGAAGTATAGACCCCCCTCCGCCAGTGCAGACTCCCCACTAAGTATAAACCCCTCCCTCAGTACAGACCCCCCCAGGACAAACCACCCCCTCCATTAGTACAGACCCACTTCCATTAGTACAGACCCCCCCTCCAGTAATAAAGACCCCCCAGGACAACCCCCCTCCGTTAGTACAGACCCTCCAGGACAAACCAATCCCCCTCCATTAGTCCAGACTCCTCAGGACAAACCCCCCCATTAGCACAGACCCCCCCAGGACAAACCCCCCCATTAGTAAAGACTCCCCCCAGGACAAACCCCCCTCCATTAGTACAGACCCCTCCAGGACAACCCCCCCATTAGTACAGACTCCCCCCAGGACAAACCCCCCCTCCATTAGTACAGACCCCTCCAGGACAAACCCCCCCCCCATTAGTACAGACTCCCCCAGGACAAACCCCCCCATTAGTACAGACTCCCCCCAGGACAAACCCCCCTCCATTAGTACAGACCCCTCCAGGACAGCCCCCCTATTAGTACAAACCCCCCCATTAGTACAGACTCCCCCCAGGACAAACCCCCCCTCCATTAGTATAGACCCCCCCAGGACAAACCCCCCTATCCATTAGTACAGACCCCCCAGGACAACCCCCCATTAGTACAGACTCCCCCCAGGACAAACCCAGCCTCCATTAGTACAGACCTCCCCAGGACAAACCCCCCCATTAGTACAGATTTCCCAAGGACAAACCCCCCTACATTAGTACAAACCCCCCTCTCCATTAGTACAGACCCCCCCAGGACAACCCCCCCATTAGTACAGACTCCCCCCAGGACAAACCCCCCTATTAGTACAGACTCCCCCAGGACAAATACGGTACCTTGCGGCAGCTGGAGAAGAGAGGACAATGCGCCGCCCAGGTGGAGCACAGATCGCAGCAGCAGTAGGCAGGAGTTTTAGACACAGAGAGGAGGAGGAGAACACGTGTCAGGCACGGACCACCCCCTCAGCGACGTCACTGCGCGGCTTGTCTCTCTCCACACAGAGACAGCCGCTCCGATCTCCGGCGGCTGCTTCGCTCTCCTCCTCTGACAGTAGGAGGGAGGGGGGACGCCAGGCTTAGAAAACACAGCGGTGGCGGGGAGAGCCGCCTCTCGACACGGACAAGGAGAGGAGGTTGAGAATAGAGGGGAGCACTCTGGCACTACAGCGCCCCCACCTCTGTTGCGCCTGGGTGAACTGCACCCTGTGCACCCCGTCTGGGATCGGCCCTGTTCTCCTTCTTTGCGCCGAATCAACACCTTTGTCTGCATGGATGTGTCGTCCCAACATCCATTCTGCCTTGCAGTCTTTAAAACGTTGAGGAGGCCTTTGGAGAGCATGCCAGGTACCTGCGGGCGTGGGGAACCTGAAGGTGGGTCCACACAGTCATTGTACCACAGCGCCCGGCACACTTCCACCTCATAAAGCAGTTCCTTCGATAAGTATGGATACTCCCATCCATAGTCTGCAGCAACCTTCTGACCAAACAGCCGTTCTAATCTCGCCAAAGGAGGCATGGTAGCTTTGTCCCCTTCACCAGGCAAAACTATTGAATCCGGGTGGCGAGGGACCTTGATCACATCTGATCTGGGCATAGGTGCCCGCAGCAGCAGTCTCTTTTCCCCGGCCTTCGGTACTGATGGCACCGGGGATGTAGAAGCAGGCTGGGGACCGGACCTCTCTTCAGGCGCTGATGCCTCCACTCGGGGTGTACTTTCCCCTGTTGACATGGGTGGATCTCTGGTTCTCCGAGATGAAGCGAGAGGTACTTTGTCCCAGCCCTTCCCGGCAAACAAATTGTCTATGGCAGCGTCGTCTACCATGTCCGAGAGCGACTCCAGGTCGGAGGTGTCACACTCCTCCGCGGGTATGTAGCCGGTTGTAGAAACGGAGCCACCACCTCCCGCGGATTCGCTAGGCCATGACTTCCCGACACCTCCGCCCACACACCAAGTCTCCCCACCTGGCTTACCTCGACCTTTACTTGAAGCGGGACGTCCGGAACTCTTGTCGACGGATCCATCCAGGCCGGGTGTAAGCGGGCGAGACGGTCCACCACAACCGCTGGTCGGGGCTACCATGCCGGTCTTTCTCTTCGGTGGCGGACGCTGCGTGACAGTGGTGACCGAGTCAGCATCCTCGGATTTCTCCCGTTGGGGTTTTACGACCTCCTCCGCGGTCGTTACAGTGTGCGTAGGGATGGCTCTCGCAGCAGTGATTTCTCCTCTCTGAGTGGTGTTTTCTGCAGCACGACCGGGGTATATGGTTCTCGGCCTCTCCACCGCCGGATCCACTTCGAAGAGGAACTCCCCACAGGCCTCACATCGCCCGAATGGCTTCAGCTGGCACACCAGTCCCGAACAGCCAGGACAAATCACACGCAGGGCCTCAACTTCCATGCACGAGTACAGGGCGAATCGACCCCTTGGCTTTAGCCGGATCCCCGTATCTGTTACCGGAGCAGCAGCAGTCAATGTCGTGGTGGAAGGGTGAACTGGAATCCACGATGTATGTCCGAACATAGCGACCTGTTGCTGATCCATCGCACACGGCAGAGTTTTTGCGCCAATGTCCCACGTGTAGTCCTTCACACGTATTGGACTCCTCCCCTTTGCTCCAGTTCGCGGGCTTTTCTTCTTTTCTGAGTCTGAGTCATGCCCACGAACTAAGCGATGGGGGTGTGCCTGGTGGCGCAGTGCAATAGAAGCCCCTACGTGTAGTACTTCACACGGCTGAACTTCCCCCTCTTTCCACTCTTCTGCGCGGGCCTGTCCCTTTATTGGGTCATGTCCACGACTTCGAGCAGGGATGCACTTCGGCCAATGAAGGCCTGCCTATTCGCTTAACTCTTCCAACAGACACGTTCAATACTGTGGTGCACAAACACTATCTCGGACAAGCCCCCACGTGTAGCGGCCTCCTCACTCCCCTCTTTCTCTCATCAGCGTCTTGTCTCTTGTCTAGGGGTATCTTTAGAGGGGAGGGAGCGGGGACACCACGCCTGGCTTCCACCACATGTGTCAGTGCGGTATAAGCAACGTTCTTGTATTACCTTCGGGTCAGTGTTGTGCACCTGGATCCTCCCTCCAAGAGTCACCTTGAACAATGTCTGTCAGGAAATGAGCCCCACACCATTAAAGTTCAACACTCCTTTATTCTTCTTGAATGAACACAATCAGTTGAACTCCCTTAGTAGGAACAGAACAGGAAAGGAGGTGTGGATGCGAATAGGCCCAGACACAATGTAGTTCTCCACTTTCCTTCCTGAAAGTGGGTTACGGTCTCCGCACGAGGGGGGGGATTTCCTTCCAGGCGGTCTCCGACGAGAGGCTCACCTGTCACCGGCAATATGCTGCACCGGGTCTTCGAGTGAGGAGCTCCCCCCGGTCCATTACGCCTTCCGGATTCGGGTACCCACTCCCGGGGTTCCCTAGGATCTCCTTCCCTAGCGGAACTCAGTGTTGGGCACTGAGCTCCGGACCTCCATCCGAGTACCTCACCCCAGGCTAAAGGTGCCTGGGATGGAACACGACCTCCGATTGTCCTCTAGGCCTAGGCCACCCAGAGGACCGACACGAACCACCGTCCACAAGCTGAAGGTGCTTGGGACTTCGACCCCGTGACAAAGATGGCCGGCCCTTTATACCCTCTCCCAGCAAGCACGGCAGGTTCCCCGCCCCACCATACCACTGCCGAGGGAGGACAAAAAGGAGGCACAGCACACAGCAATGATTCAACCCCAGCCCAGGGCGACAGCGCCACCTGCTGGGCTGCAGGGAATTTCACATCACCAATGTCTCTGTAAGTTCAAATTTACACCCGGGAAAGTACATACCCGCTACACATTGTATGGGTATAGTTCCAAAGGCAGTTCATACGTAATGTCTCTAGAACGAGGAAGTTAGCATTGAAGACTACGGTACCAGTATGAATACCAATCCTCATTTCAAACATCTGTGACTTAAAACATCTAAACACCAGAGAAAAAGTGCAGTTATCCGGATAGAAGAGAGATCCACCACCATCCCTGCAAGAGATCAGCCAGTGCGGATGGCCATCACCCCAGCCAGGGTCTCCGAAAGGATCCGTCAGCTATCCCCCTCTCTTCCGGTGCCTATGTCTCCAACTCCTCTGCTGCCACTTCCAGCAATGTCTTCTCTTCTCTCTACTTCCTCCTAAAAAAAAAATTATATATAGCGGGGTGCTAAATTTAGGGGAAGTGTTTGGGTGGTAATTATGCCCAAACACCCTAATTTGTCAGGGTTTGCAACCATTTTATCCACAGGGAGAGTATTGGTGTACAGTTCCCTGTGGCCTACAGGTGGCGAGATGGCTTACTTCTTTATATAGTCAGGGAATAGGATGTTTGTTGTGTTGTATGTTGTTTTTCTGCCTTTCTCCCTCTGCAGGTACGATCTGCTATAAACTCCACCGGAGAATGGGTGGGGTAGATTATGTAGGAGAGGGTGGGATGTGCAATGTATACAGGTTTTTTCTTCTTGTATATTTTGCTCTGCATTTTCCTTTCCTCTTTTCCCTTTCCCAAAATTAGTTATGAATAAATCGACGCCCACTCAGGATTGAGGGGGTCTTTGATTTATTCTAGCCACTGGGACAGTGTCTTGTTTAGGAGGGGGTGTGTGTAGCGGACCCCCCCATAATTGGAGTCGCTATGCCTAAATTTAAGGGGTAGCCTGAGCAAATAGTTAGGCTCAGGCCGTTTGAATTCTTTAAATTGGTGTCTGCTTTGTTGTGGTGTTGCCTGGCAGTACAGTTCCCTTTGACTTGTGGGTGGCACTGTCGCCCAGATCTTAGGTTGAACCACAGGTAGCGTTGCAGCGCGATTGGGTGTCTTCTCTCGGCGGCCATGCAGTGGGCGTGGTCTACCCGCTGTGCATGCTGGGAGAGGGTACTTAAGGGGCAGACGCCATTGGGTCCGGAATTTGGAGGTGATCCAGAGGACCCCTTGGTCCTAGGCACGTACCCCACCTTCGGTGGCCCTCATGGCCAGGGGTACGTGTGGGTGTATTCAGCCCCCGGCACCTTCGGCCCGAGTCTGCATCGTTCCAGGTAGGCCCATCACCTTTGGCTGAGGCCAACATTAGAAGAGGAATCCCAGGGTACCCAACTGGGGGTGACCCGCTCTGAAAGAGAGGAGACCAGGGGAGGACCTGTCCGCGGGGTTCGGTGAGGGAAGTCACTGTCTCGGGAGAAGCCTGGTTGCCTATCAGAGGGAAGGATTCCATAATCTGCCAAAAGCCTTGTAACGTGCCCACTGGCACCTACGGTCTCAAGTGTTACAAGCAGGGCCGCCATCAGGGGGGTACAGGCAGTACACCGGTAAGGGGCCGGAGGTCCCAAGGGCCCCGGATGGCAACCAAGTTTTTATATATATATATATATATATATATTGTGAGGGGGTTGGCTCGGCAGCGGGTGTGTGTGACCCCCGAGATGGGCTCCCCACACAAAAACAGGCCCAGCAAACGGAGGTTGTGGTTTTCAAAATCAAAAAGGTGCGGTTTATTTTCTATTTACAGTGACAAAACACAGCAAAGAAAAAGAAACATAAACAAAATAAATCCTGGTCAACTTGACCTCTGACTAAACATACAGGTTTCCTAACTAACAACTGGGATCAGCCTAGTGCTGTCCTAGTCCCTAAGTCCCTGGTTTTAAATGTCCAAGCAAATAGCCACACAGGCTTTGTCTCACCGCACAGGGGTTCACTCTCCCTAGACAGTCCACACAGGTCTGGTTCCAGGCATGAGCTAACATCTAATGAAGCTGGGAGTTCTTATAGAGGCCTAAATGAGCTGACAAGCTTCAGCTGGTCTCATCAACTCCCTGTCTGCACGACGCCCCACACTCTCCCTAGAGGTATGAGTCATCCATGAGCCCACTAGCCTTATACAACTCTCCACCTAGTTGTATAAGTCGGCGTAAAGCCTGAATCTGGGCGAAATATATCTACCCCCCTGGATGCAACCAGGTGACTTTACCTTCCTGCTGTCACATACCCCCCCCTCTTGTTTTAACCTCGGGGTTGGAACACCAGCAATCAGGCATTCATGTACTCGAGACAAAGCATCCACATTCCCCATTTGAACGCCAGGGCGATGCTTTACTGTGAAGTTGAATTCCTGGAGGGCCAGGAACCACCTATTCACTCTTCTATTTGTTTCCTTGTTTTGAGCCATCCACTTTAACGGAGCGTGATCCGTAACCATGTCAAAGTGCCTACCTAGCAGGTAGTACCGAAGGGAATCTAGAGCCCACTTCACCGCTAAACACTCCTTTTCAACGGTGGCGTAATTTACCTCATGGGACTTCAACTTCCTGCTGAGGTAAATGACTGGGTGCTCTTCCCCGTTCCAGACCTGGGACAATACTGCTCCTAACCCCACATCTGACGCATCACTTTGTACGACAAAGTCTTTAGAGAAGTCGGGTGAGTACAACACTGGCTGGCTACATAAGGCTTGTTTCAAGAATTGGAATGCTGCCTCAGCCTCGGGGGTCCATTTAATCATGACCGACCCTTTCCCCTTCGTCAGGTTGGTTAGGGGCACAGCCTTAGAAGCAAAGTGGGGAATGAATCGCCGATAATACCCCGCGATTCCCAGAAAGGCTCGTACCTGCTTCTTGCTGTTGGGACGTGGCCAACTCTGGATGGCCTCGACTTTGTTGAGTTGGGGTTTTATTACTCCCCTCCCAATGGTGTACCCAAGATATTTGGCCTCCTCCTGCCCAATGGTACACTTCTTGGGGTTAGCCGTAAACCCCGCTTCCCGAACAGAGTCCAGGACTGCTTGCACTTTTGGCAGATGTGAGGCCCAATCTGTGCTATGGACAATTATGTCATCCAGGTAAGCCGCAGCATACTTCCGATGGGGCCTCAGCATCTGGTCCATTTTCCGCTGGAATGTGGCCGGCGCATTCTGTAACCCGAACGGCATTCTTTTATATTGGAACGCCCCGTCTGGGGTTACAAATGCGGTTTTCTCTTTGGCCGACTTGGCCAGGGGGATTTGCCAATACCCTTTTGTGAGGTCAAGAGTCGTCATGTATCGGGCTGTTCCCAGCCGGTCGATCAACTCATCTATACGTGGCATGGGGTAGGTGTCAAATTTTGTAACTTTGTTCAACTGACGAAAATCGTTACAAAATCGCCAGCTCCCATCCGGTTTAGGCACCAACACAATGGGACTAGACTAATCACTTTGGGACTCCTCTATCACCCCTAAGTTCAGCATTTTCTGTACTTCCTCCCGTATTGCCTCCCGTCGGGCCTCTGGGATCCGATAGGGTTTTAACTTCACCCTTTCACCGGGCGGGGTAATGATGTCATGCTCTACCCCAGATGTTTGTCCCGGCAGCTCAGAGAATACCTCCTTGTTGCGAAGCACAAACTCCTTAACCTCCTGTTGTTGGGGTTGTGACAAGGTGGCTGCTATTCCAACCTCAGGAATCACGCAACCAGTTTGAGCTGGTGACCAAGTGTCTGCGACTAGGGACTCTCTATCCCTCCAGGCTTTCAACAGATTAACGTGATAGATCTGTTCGGGCTTTCGCCTTCCTGGTTGTCTGACCTTGTAATTCACTTTGCTCACTTTTTCCATTATCTCGTAGGGGCCTTGCCATTTGGCAAGGAATTTACTTTCAACCGTAGGGACAAGTACCAGTATCCTATCCCCCGGGGAAAAGGTACGGGTCTTGGCTCCACGGTTGTACACTCTCTGCTGTGCTAACTGCGCTTGGGCCAAATGTTCCTTCACGATGGGCATTACCTGTGCAATTCGGTCTTGCATCAGGGCGACATGCTCAATCACACTCCTGTGGGGAGAACTCTCACTTTCCCAAGTTTCCTTGGCAATATCCAACAGCCCTCTTGGGTGTCTCCCATACAGTAACTCAAAGGGGGAGAATCCCGTAGAGGATTGGGGCACCTCCCTAATAGCAAACATCAGATAAGGAAGTAGACAGTCCCAATCCTTTCCATCTCTATCCACCACTTTCTTCAACATTTGTTTTAGGGTTTTGTTGAATCTTTCAACCAGCCCATCGGTTTGGGGGTGATACACAGATGTACGTAATTGCGTCACTTTGAACAATTTACACAGCTCCTTCATAACCCGGGACATAAAGGGTGTACCTTGGTCCGTAAGCAGTTCTTTACAAATACCCACCCGGCTAAACACAAAAGATAGCTCTTTGGCTATGGTTTTGGCCGAGGTATTTCGGAGAGGGATCGCTTCTGGATAACGGGTGGCATAGTCCATTATAACTAATATGTACTGGTGCCCCCTAGCAGACTTGATTATAGGACCTACCAAATCCATGGCGATCCTCTCAAACGGGACCTCAATGATGGGTAGAGGGACCAGCGGGCTACGGAAATGTGGCATCGGGGCCGACCTCTGACACACAGGGCAGGAGGAACAATAATTTTCTATGTCCTTCATCACCCCCGGCCAATAGAATCTCTGTAATACCCTCTCTCGGGTTTTCTCTGTCCCCAGATGACCTCCAAGAATGTGCCCATGGGCCAACTCCAACACCAACTTCCTGTAAGGTTTGGGCACCACAAGCTGCTCAACGGTTTCTTCTGCCCTTTTTGCCACCCGATACAGTAGGTCCTTCTCTACGCTGAAGTATGGGTAAGTGCAGGTATTATCTGGGTTCACTAACTCGCCATCTATTTTCACTACGTTTTCCCGTGCCTTTATTAGGGCGGGGTCTTTCAACTGTTCTGTGGCAAAGTTTTCCCTGTGAACCTCAAGATCAGAAAACTCCACAGACGGTAGGTTTTCGTCTGAGGAGGTGGGCTCCTCTCCAGTTTCTTGAGTCTCCCCTGCCAATACTGATAAGGGAAATTCCCGGAGAGTCCTCACCACTCTCAGGGGAGTTCTGGCTATCACATTCCTGGTACATAGGGGCACCAGTGGGGGGCTCAGGATCATCCCACAGTTCCCAGAACTTCGGAAAATCCCTTCCCACAATGGCGTCATGCGGTAACTGAGATACTAAGCCCACTGGATGAGAGAGGGTACCTTTGGGGGTCTCGAAACACACTGTAGTCACTGGATACTCTCGGGTGTCCCCATGCACACAAATAACAGCTACCTTGCTATTCCCAGAGACCTCTGTTTTAACTAACTCAGCCTTTATCAGGGTCACAAGGCTACCTGAATCCAGCAATACCACAACATTTCTACCATTAACACACATTTTGCATAAATGTTTCTCAGTTCCTCGAATGGCAGTGCATGCGACTGTCGCACACAGCGACTGACGTCTGCCCATCAGAAAGTCACACTGCATGGGTTCCTCCACAACCGGGCAATTGGCTGCAATATGTCCCGCTTGCCGGCAGCGGTAGCAAACGATCCTTCTTGCGGCCTCTTGAGCCGCTGATTTCCCAGGCTGTTCTCGCCAAACTTGGGGTAGAGCTCCCACCCTCTCACTTTCTCCACCCTCACCCCTTGGAATCCTCTTATCCGCCCCTGGGGATGGTCTGGTCTTAGGGTGGAAAGTCCGAGTGTCTCTGGAAGAGGCCGTCAGGTTCTCTGTAGCCAAGTATTTCTCCACACGATCCACAAGACCATCGGCCGTCTCTGGGTCTCCATGGCTTACCCACTTTTGGATGGCAGTAGGAAGAGCTCTCAAAAACCGATCCATTACAACACGTTCCACAATCTTTGGTGCGGACAAAGTCTCTGGCTGTAGCCACTTTCTGCTCAGGTGAATGAGATCATACATTTGAGACCTGGGGGGTTTTCCAAGCTGGAAAGTCCAGTTATGCACACGCTGAGCCCGGACAGCCTGGGTGACACCCAGCCTTGCCAATATTTCAGCTTTTAGCATCACATAGTCTTTTGCTTGGTTAGGCTCTAGGTCATAGTAAGCTTTCTGCGATTCACCAGTTAACAGAGGAGCCACCAGTCCAGCCCACTGCTCCTCAGGCCACTTTTCTCTTTCAGCGGTCCTTTCAAATGTGGTCAAAAATACCTCTGGATCATCCTCTCCAGTCATTTTTGTCAATAAACGACTCACCCCAAAGGACGCGATATTAGTGGGACGGCTTTCCTCACTGGTCTGCGGACGTTGCTGCATTACTGCTTCCATCTGTTGTTGTAGTCTCTGCTCTTGCTTCTGCAACAGGTCTATGAAGCGGGCCTCAGATTGCTGCTGGGCTTGTTGCTGAGCCTCCAGACTCTGTTGCAAAGTTGCGTTTGTCTGCTGCTGGGCTGCAAGGCTCTGTTGATGAGCTTGCTGCTGGGCTGCGAAGTTCTTTTGCAAACCTGCATTTGTCTGCTGTTGATTGGCATTTGCTAGAGCCAGCTGCTTCAGTATCTCCTCCATGCTGGCTTAAAAAAAAACTGCCACTGGTTCTCCACCAACTGTGAGGGGGTTGGCTCGGCAGCGGGTGTGTGTGACCCCCGAGATGGGCTCCCCACACAAAAACAGGCCCAGCAAACGGAGGTTGTGGTTTTCAAAATCAAAAAGGTGCGGTTTATTTTCTATTTACAGTGACAAAACACAGCAAAGAAAAAGAAACATAAACAAAATAAATCCTGGTCAACTTGACCTCTGACTAAACATACAGGTTTCCTAACTAACAACTGGGATCAGCCTAGTGCTGTCCTAGTCCCTAAGTCCCTGGTTTTAAATGTCCAAGCAAATAGCCACACAGGCTTTGTCTCACCGCACAGGGGTTCACTCTCCCTAGACAGTCCACACAGGTCTGGTTCCAGGCATGAGCTAACATCTAATGAAGCTGGGAGTTCTTATAGAGGCCTAAATGAGCTGACAAGCTTCAGCTGGTCTCATCAACTCCCTGTCTGCACGACGCCCCACACTCTCCCTAGAGGTATGAGTCATCCATGAGCCCACTAGCCTTATACAACTCTCCACCTAGTTGTATAAGTCGGCGTAAAGCCTGAATCTGGGCGAAATATATCTACCCCCCTGGATGCAACCAGGTGACTTTACCTTCCTGCTGTCACAATATATATATATATATATATATATATATATATATATATATATATATATATATATATTATTTCTTCTTCTTTTTTTTTTTGTAAGGGGCCCAGAGGCCCGAGGTCCCCAGGGCCCCTGAAGCTGTGTAATTCCTGATGGCGGCCCTGGTTACAAGTGCTGGGAAGTTCGGGATTCAGAAGTTCGTATCCTTAGGAAATTATTATTTTTTAATTTGTTCTTATTGAAGATTTTAGAACACAAAGACATACAAAAACAAATTATAGAAAACAAAGAGACGTTGCTCAGGCAAAATATCAACAGATAACAAGTGTATACAGTATAATATGGCAATACAGACAAGGCCTCATATTATATAACATAGCAATTGTGCATCTACTACATCTCCAAGCAGGCTATAGACACCATGCACCTCGAATCAGCCAGCAGTTTCAGGTTCTGCCAACCAGGTACGCCAAACCCTATCATATTTCAGGAAACACCCTCTGTTGGCGTATGTGTCCTTATAAAGGGGAAGGCTGGTGTTCACCAAGCATTTCCACTGCAGCACGGATGGGGGAGTGGGCTTTTTCCAATGCATGGCAATATTCTTGCGAGCATAGAAGAGCAAAAGGCTGACCAGAACACGTCTGGCGGATGACGGGACAACAGGTTCAATAATTCCTAAGAGACAAACCTCCATCTTCAGTGGAATGTTGGCCGAGGTCATCTTGTTAATTAGGTCCAATACCATCATCCAGTATTGTTGGATCCTGGGGCACTGACAGAAAATGTGGGAGAAGTTGCCTGGGGAGGCACCTCCAACACTCTGAGTGCGCAGGGTCCATCTTGTGGAGTCTATGCGGCGTAAAATATGCCCTGAGTACAATCTTGTATTGCACCACCCTGTCGCAGATGGAGACCAGGGATCTAAAAGGTAGATCCCAGACATCATCCCAGTCATCAGTGTCTAGAGTGGGAATGTCGATATGCCAGCTGGACCATAGCCTGTCACGGGGCGGGAGAGACACACGGAGCAGATATGAGTACAAATGTGATGTGGGCTTTTCTGCGCAACTAAACCACAGTATTCTCTCCAGCTCCAACTGGGCCACAATACAGGAGGAGTGCGGGAATTGTGCCACAAATGCATGGGAGAAACTGACGATATCTAAAGAGGTAGTGGTCAGGCAGATTGAAATTGGAGGAAAGGTCCGAAAAGGGAAGTAGGGCGTTATGTGATACTATGTGTGATATAGTTTTGACACCATGTTTTGTCCACGCATAGGGGTCTAGAAATTTGTAAATATGTGACAGGCTAGGGTTCAACCAGATCGGGGCGTTAGGGGAGATCTCGTGTTTTTTTGCATTTTTCAATGGCCAGGCCGGCTCTCCACGCTCGCAGGGTGGTGAGCATAGAGGGGGTCAAAGGGTAGGGAGTGCGGGGGCCCCGATAAAATAGAAGTTGGAGGGCTTCCAGCGAACCCACCACTGTAGCTTCAAGCACAGTGGATGGGTTCGTCCTGTCCGGCTGTAACCACCACACCGCCGTTACCAGCTGTGCGGCCAGGTAGTATTTGTAGCAGTCCGGAAATGCCATGCCACCCTGCGTTCGCGGTCTCATCAATGTTGTAAGCTTGTATCTAGGTGGCGACGGCCCCCAGATAAAAGGAAGAAAAATTTTGGTTCCGTTTCCGGAAAAATGACTTGGGCACCCATTGTGGGGACTGGCGGAAAAGGTATGTAAGCTTAGGGGCAATCTTCATTTTAATGAGGTTCACTCGCCCCCCAACGGAAAGGGGTAGGTTACTCAAGGACTCTAGATTGGGCCTCTAGGAGCACCGGGGTCAGATTCAGCGGGATATAGTCAGAAGCCAAGATGGAGACATGCACTCCAAAATATTTGAAAGACTCTACCCAGCGAAGGGGACTCCCAGGTGAGGAAGTGGAAGTGGCCGCACGGTCAATCGGGAAAAGGAGGGACTTGGACCAATTAACCCTGAGCCCAGTGACCACAGTGAAGGTATCAAGGACCGACAACGCTCCCTGTAACGACGGACCCGCATCATTAAGGAAAAGCAGCATATCGTCTGCGTACAAGGCTACCCTCTCCTCCAGCTGTCCCACACAGAGACCTTTAATGTGCAGTGAAGTGCGTAAAGCCTCAGCCACCGATTCAATATCAAGGGGCAAATAAAGCCAGAGAGAGAGAGAACAGCCCTGACTGGTTCCTCTAAAAAGTCTAAATGGGACCGATAGCCCCCCACCCAGACGCACCGAGGAAGTGGGACATTTGTAAATTACCTGAAGCCATTTGATGAATAATAAAGGAAAGCCCATTCTGCGCAGCGTTTCCCACAGGAAGGGCCACTCAACCGTATCGAAGGCCTTTTCTACATCTAGGGATGCCACCGCCCGTGAGCCCAAGTTGAGATGTTGGGTATGAATGTTGGTGAAAAGGCGCCGCAAATTAACATCTGTGGATCTCCGGGGCATGAAACCCGTTTGGTCCGGGTCAATCACAGAGGGCAACATGGGGTATAGCCTAAAGGCCAGAAGCTTAGTTAGAATCTTGAAGTCAGTGTTAAGAAGTGCTATGGGTCTGTATGAGGCACATGAGGTGGGGTCCTTAGGGGGCTTATAGATCAGCGTCAAATGGGCATGGTACATAGAGGTAGGTAGGCTGCTGTCAGTCAAACACGCGGTGTAGAGCTGTGCCAACGGGGGCCAGCAGATCCAAATGTGCCCTGTAGAAGTCTATCGGGAGCCCGTCCGGCCCGGGGGCCTTGCCAGGGGGAAAGGAGCGGATGGCGTTCTGAACCTCCAGAGCCGTGAATGGTTGGACCAGTGTCTCCCTCTTGTCGTCTGAGAGCCAGCCAAGCGACAACGGGTCCAATAGGGCCCGTAGCATCTCAGGCTGGAAGTCTGAGGGCAGACTGATGGAGTACAGACTGTTATAAAAATCGTTAAAGGTCTGCAGGATGTCCGAGGGGGAGGAAACCGTCCCACCCCCCGGGGTCCGTAAAGATGACACCAGAGTGAGAGGCTGGTCGTGTTGGGCCATCATGGCCAGAAGACGGCCATTTCGATCACCCTGTTTGAAAGCCCTCTGTTTGCCTTTGTATGTTTCAAGCCGTGTGACTTCCGTCAGATGCAACTGTAGCTCCCTCTGAGCCGCCATAAGCAGATCAAAGTGAGCCGGGGTGGGGTCCTTACTGTATATGTCAGTATGATCAGAAACCTTTTGCTCCAATGTTAGTCGCAGCCGAGTGCCGCCTCTTTATACTCGCAATGGACGAGATGTATTGTCCCCTAGTATATGCCTTAAAGGCATCCCAGGTAATGTCCGGGGAAGAGGAGCCTGCATTGTGTTCCCAGAACTCCACCAGTAGGGGGGGCAGATCCTCCGAGATCTGGGTGGGAGACCCACTGAGCACCTAATCTCCAGAGTGCAGCACTCCGGGATGCCGGGGAGCGGAGAACCACTGCCAGGGGGCTGTGATCAGACAGACCGCTGGGAAGATAGGCTGCCTCCAACACATCCGCTAACAGTGCGGGGTTGGAGAACGCCAAATCTATCCGCGATGCGGTCTTGAATGAAGCTGAAAAGCACGAGTAGGTCCACGTAGCAGGGTGCTTCCACCTCCAGATTTCCACCAGACCCACCGCCTGGGCCCAGGCTGACAGGTCCAGACAGTGCTTCTTGGAAGGTGTAGGCCTATCCAGGTCTGGTGACAGAGTGGCATTGAAGTCACCCATCATCAAAACCTTACCAGGACAAAATGGCGTTACCTTTTCTAGCACATCATGCAGTAAACCAGATGAGAAGGGGGGGAGGAAAGTACACATTTACAACAATATACCTTTGGGACCACAATGTGAACACTAAAATCACAAATTTGCCCTGGGGATCGGTGCAGACTTCTTCAATTAGTTTTTGTGAATAAGGATCGACACACCTCTAGCATACGTGGAGTATGTAGCGTGTATTGCTCTCTGAATACATGTTTTTTTAAGAGTCAGGATTTTGCCGCCCATAAAGTGGGTTTCCTGGAGGAGTATAAGCTGGGGGGAGTGGGATTTTAAATACTGAAAGAGGAGGGCAAGTTTGAATTTAGAATTGTGGCCCCTGACGTTCCAGGAAAGGATAGTAAAGGAAGGAGGCGGGCGGTCAGCCATTGGGCAAAGAGTAGTTGAAATAGAACCGATAAATTGGACTCACCCTAGTGGACCTTAGGAGCAGCGAAACCACTGTTGCATTGCATTGAACATTGACAGCACCCGAGCACACTACAGAAACTAAACACAGAAAAAAAGAAAACCAACAACAGACATAAAAATCACAACTAACAGTAAACTACCCAGGCACCAGGTGCCTATCCTACTATGTCCCATCCCTCCGCCAAACATGCTGGGGGGCGGGAATAGTCTTAATCCCCAAACAAAAAAAAAACTGTGGATTAGATGGTGTAAATGGGCCCCGAACTGGGGGCCCTACACAGCCGGTGCCAGGGCACTTACTTTGCGACCGGACAATGTCTTATAGTGGATGACCCAGTGGTCAGTGTCCAAGATCAGGGAGTGGTAGTGTTGGTGCGAGCACTGGCCACCAGCAACGGGGGGGGGGGGATAGCAGTCCCAAACTTTGGTGGTGAAGCTGTGTGTGTCCAGTACAGAGCACTGAGCAGGTTGACTCCTGCAAAAGGGAAAAATAAAAACCTGCCAAGATTCCATAGTGCAGATATAGCTTGACCCGCCGGAGCAGAAGAGGCAAACAGGGATCAGTCACAGGGGCCGGGGATCCTCCCCCCGGGGAAGTATAGGCATCTCTCTATGTTAGTCCAGCAACAAGGGAGGGGGATGATAACAGCCGTGACCCCCCGGGAGGAATGACAGTGAATACCACCCCAGGGATAGGAAACAAGGGCAAAAAAGGAAACGGGGGCAACTTTCTGTATAACGTGTCAAATACTTGCGGCGGGGAAGGTCTTCTAACGGCCATCCAACTAGGACATCCCCGCCTCCGGATCAGTGAAGAATCGTGTTTGGTCGCCATTAATAACGCAAAGTTTGCTGGGATAAAGTAGACTGAACTTGAGGTCTCTGGCTCTTCCTCACCTCGGTGGAGGTACGGCGGCGATGCTGTACCTCGGGAGAGTAGTCAGGAAAAAGCATGATGCGAGTGCCATTATAGTCCAGGTCACGTTTCTCCCTGGCAGCTGCCAGGATCAGATCCATGTCCCTGTAGTTAAGCAGCCAGAGCAAAAAGGGCCTAGGTGGGCTACCAGGGGGCGGAGGTGTAGGGGGGACTCTGTGCGCCCTTTCCACCACAAATGTAGGAGGCATGGCAGGCAACTTCAGGAGCGAAATCAGGAAGGCCTCTGTAAATTCCGCAGGCCTCATGCCCTCCGCCTTCTCAGGGAGGCCCAGGACACGGATGTTATTCCTCCTGAGTCTATTTTCAGTGTCTATGGACTTGTCCTGTAGGGCTTTGACCTGCAGCTGCAAGGCATGGAGTTCCCTAGAGTCCGCCCTGGTAGAATCCTCTAGCTGGGAGATGCGGCTTTCTGCCTCAGTGAACCGGGCCCTGAATTTGTCCATGTCATGGCGGATCAAACTGACATCCGCCACTAGGTGGTTGATCTTGATCATCACCGAGTCCCGACCCTCCTTGATTGCTGCCAGGAGCTCGGCATGAGAGGCGGCTTGGGATGGGGACGGATCAGGGTGGGATGGAGGGCAGGCTGACATTGCTGGAGCTCCGGACCTCGTGGACAAGATGGCGGCCGCGGTTTGGTCAGCAGTTGCCGAGAACGAGCGGAGCTTACCCGGAGACAACTGTGGTAGCCTCGGGGTGCCGGGTGCCCTCTTCCGCCCCAGGGTGTCAGGTTTGTGGCTGCTGTAAGGAGGAATCTGCGCTGGAATGGAAGTCAGGATTCAGGCAGGAGCAGAGCTCAGCGGTAACACGTCCTCTCTTGTTCACATCCCGTCCACGCCCCCCATCCTTAGGAAATTTAAAGTGAATGTTCCGTGCTCCACACCGGCTGCTAGAACCGTGAGAGGGGACTATCCGGGTGAGCAAAAAACCCACTCAGGACTGAGTGGAGATAAATGTCAGTTAAGTGCCGCGTGCCTGAACCTGCCTCCCTGTTAAATTCTCTATCTCCAACTTTCCTATCGTGTTTCTACACAAGCAAAATAAACCTTTCTTTATTGGGTTTAATACTGTCCGGACAATGGCCTTATTGAATACAAAGAGAGAATAGACTTTTCCCTACGCTCTAGGGGAGAGAACCAACGGAAGGAGGTATCTCGCTGCAGGACCCAAAACGGATAACACCGCTCACCCTCTTTTATCAGGAGGATATTGGGCTTGTGGCATGGTGTGTCCCATTCTGCTTGTGGAGGTAAGCAGGGTAAAGGATCTGTGTGCTACATTTATACCAAAGGGAGCATAAGATTTGAATGTTAAGTTGAGAACGAGGCTTGGTTCTCTCCCCTTGGTTTAAACCGAGGTCTGGTTTATATTCACCGCCGCGGCCATGTTATTTTGGAAATGAGGCTTGGCCATCTAATAGACACTACGAGTGGCCCTTGTTTTGTGACCAACCTATTTCATTATAATAGGGTTGGGGCATTTACCTTAAAGTGGATGTAAACCCGATTCATGAAATTTGAGCTGGGCACATATATCTGCATTGTTTTGTTATCTCTCTTCAAAGAGCTAAGTCCCGTAGCTCTCTCCTGAACCATTCCTCTGTTATCAGCCTGATAACTCCTGACAAACTCTCGGACACATGAGACAAAAGCAGCCTGACGTTTCTGTCAGGGGAGGTTGCTATAAATAGATTAGCAGGGAGCTGGTCCTATTACAAAGCACCTCTGAGAGTCTCTGTCTATGATGAGAGGGGATGTGTGCCTTTCCTCCAATCAGCAATGTTAGCTACCTTGGCTGTATGCCCAGACATCACATTCTGTGTTAAACAGGAAGAGAAAATCTCCTAACAGGATCTGAACTTTCAAAACAGTATATAAATGTAAAGACAGCAGATATGGATGTAAAACCTATGCACGGAGATTCGGTTCATCTCTGTGTATCATCTGAGGCTGTTCACTTCACTGGGTGTATGGAGGGTTTACATCCTCTTTAAGCCAATGGCGGCCATACTAAAGAGATGATTAGTGCACTGGATCAGCTGTGCTCTTTCCGCCATGGACTTGATATATAGTGTGGGTCTCGACATGAACTCCACACCCCCCATGACAACATGTATGACGAAACTAGTAGGGTGGCGTTTATGCTCAATCACACCACGCTGGTCTGATTGTAATCTGCAGATTGTTTTAACCCAGGAATTTTTATCCATGTTTTCCTGAACTTTTACAGTAACTTTTTCAATAAACCATCACAGTTTTACACTATGTGGCGACTTTTTTCCCTTTTTTACACCATATCTATGAGAGAAAGAGAGAGAGAGAGAGAGAGAGAGAGAGAGAGAGAGTAACCAGTGCGGTTGGTACTAACATCACCCTGATTACATCCAGTGGATGGATCTCTCGTGATGTGTGAATCCATGTCTTACTAGACTCCTATAACGTGGAGTAAGGGCACATCCTTTTCCTATCACGGTGAAAGGTACACTTTGGGTGTATAGTTGTCCACAATCCTTGAGACACGACTGCAAGGATTCCTTCACATTGTTTGGACAATTTTTATGGACTGATCACTGTTGTTCATTCATAAATTTTTTATATATATTTGTAATCTCACTCGAATAGCACGGCAATCATTAGGTTTTTCTTGTATTTACACAAATGTTCTGTTGTGCGATTGCCAGCTGCTTCTTTTGATCGTTTATTATTTTCACCAGCGTAATTACTATATTTTTCTTTATTTTAGAAGCAATAATGCAAAATGGGTTTAGAATAGCAAAAAAACTTGCATACACTGCAGGATAATAAAAGATTAATAAAACATATGAAAGTTGCAGGTTCGTTTGTTTTGGTTGTGGATAACCAACTAATAAGATATAGCACCAAATCCCTAAATTGGTAAATAGATGGGAGCAAAGAAAATGGGATTTTTAATGGTGCAGAAATGACAAAGTATCAAGCAGATTATAATAAAAAAATTATTTTGACACCAAAATAAAAACAATGGTAAAAAACGGTGTAGAGAGTGATTGTTACAAACAGTACAGTTTAATTGGACAGTTGGATGGCCTAACTCCCGACATGTTTCACCCCTAAATCGGGCTTCTTCAAAGGGGAAGCACTGTCCAATAGGTGACATATATCTTCTACAAAATACAGAAAAAGACACAGACAAATACATATACAATCCATTAATAATGATAACCAAAAACATATATTATAATATTAGTGATAAAAAGGTCTATGCATGCACAATTCACCCCCCTAGGGTCAAGCCCCTTACCTCTCTATACACTCCAGCCAGCCCAGATGGTCGCATCCCCAACGGTAGCACCGGAACCCCGCCCAGGGCACATCCAAGGATCACAGGGGGCAGCAAAAAAACCCGCAAGGGGAGAAAAAACGACTCGTGGCCTGGGTAATATCTAAAGTTGAAAATTAAAGATATGTCCAGTGAGAAGGAAATACACCTGGACATACAGATCCCCATAAATTTATATATATGTGGCCCCAGAAAACACATTGCCTAAGCAATGCGTCTCCCGGCAATATTACCCAAAAATAGAATAAATTATTGTTGATGATGGTAACTTACACAAGCTACAGGGGTAATTGACTTGATTCCTGGGACGGCAAGGACAAACAATTCACATATGTATAAGCAGTAGTTCCCAAGTGCTGAAAAAGTAATTTGTGATATACGGTAAGAAAAGAGTTAATGAAGCTCCAACACAGATGCGAGAGCAGACTCGGAAAGAAATAGATTTAGTCACAAGACAGGATTTAAACAGGGGCAAACCATGCCTCCAAATCAGATTTCTCAAAAAGAGAGTACTACAACAAACATACTTAGATGAAGCAGAAGGGAACAGAAGAAGAATAAGCCTGCATACTATAGCAATGAGAAATGATTTCCCTTGTGCACATAAAGCGATTGTATGGTCCCAGGGGCTCAGCAGCATCTCTGCACTGAAATCCCTGGTCTATATATACCCCCCATCCGGTCACATGGACTAGAAGTGGACACAGGCTGTACTGCACATGCACCGGTGCCATTGTATGATGTCATTCCGCATCCCCACTCTGAACCAGAGTTGAGGAGAGCAAAGAGACAGGAAGCAGTGGAGCACTCTTGTGGTGGAATTAGAGAAGACACCCCAAAGGGGCTTTTCAAGGAATGAATGTTACAGTGGAAAGCCTGCATGCCAGTCAGCAAAATGGGCATCCAGTCGCAACTGTAACGCCCTTGGGTGTCCATATGATCTTGAAAAAGTGCTAAGCAGAGTCCGGGGCATCCACCAGGGACAACGCCACCCGAGCAGTCCGATGGGTGAAGAGAGAGGCTTGGCACCAATAGCTGTACCCGGGTGGCGAAGAAGCATGCATATAATGAAAAACATTTTATAATAAGATAATAACCAAAGTAAACAACAATGTACAAACAAAAAACATTATTATAAATGTCTGTATAAGTGAATAAGTGATAATGTAATACATGAAAATTCCAAAATATGTTCATATTTGCAAAAAAATACACATTACACAAAGACTCTTGATTACATATATAATAAAAGATATATATGGTTTGTATATAAGAAAAAAATTATTTTATAAGGAAAAGGAGAGCGTCTATATTTTTTTATATCTACAGATTTGTTGTCTCCATATATAGATCACTAAATGAAATATAGTCCATATGATTGGTCGACTAATGCGACCAATGAAACAATGGACCATAGATTTCACATAGACTTGTGGGCCAAAAGAAGGACTGAGTTGTTAAATTAGCCCTAAAGCTCGTGGGGGATAATAGAAAGGTAGGGAAGAAATGTTGTCCCAATTCAGTATTGACCAAAATATTAGAACAAGGGCAAAGAGAGAAAGAAAATGGGGATGGAGGGTGAAAAAATAAGAGGAGAGGAAAAGAGGGGAAAGAAAAAGAAGAAAGGGAAAGGGAAAAGGGGGAAGAGCAGGAAGGAAATAGGGGGAAAAAAGATTTTTTGAAGAGAAGGAAAAAAGAAAAACAAGCAAAGCTATAGCGAGGATGGGGGAGGCAGCAAGGGAAACAATATGTAATGTTCATAAAAAAGGTTTATAACTCAACATTTCATTCAATCCAGGATAAATTGTTGCTTTCAGGATTCCAATTGCAAAAATTTCTGATCGTTGCTGCCTCCCCTAACATCCGGAGGAATATGTTCCAAGGCCATGAATTTGATGTTGTCCAATCTGAAGTCATGAAATAGACCAACATGGCGACTGATCGGAGTTTCCATTCTTCGTTTTTTTATCAAAGATATATGATCATTTATTCGTTTGAAAAAGGGACGTTTTGTTTTCCCTATATAGAAGGAACTGCAGGTACATTGCATCATGTAAACAATGCCTGTGGTCTGGCATGTTACTCTGTGTTTTATCCTATGGGTACATCCATTGGGCAGCATGACTTCATTACTGTTTAGCAAGAAATGACAGTTGTCACACTTCCTACATGGGAAAGACCCAGGACATGTTACAGCTGTCGATGGAGTTTTATAATGACTCTGTGTCAGCCGATCCCTAAGGGATTTGGCTCGTCTGTAAGTAATTTGAGGTTCCTTCTCAATGTACTTACATGCTATGGGATCTGCCAGTAAGAGTGCCCAATATTTGTTGATGATCTGTCTCACCTGTTTGTGCTGCTTATTATAGGATGTTATAATTCTAACAGGTTGATTTGTACATTTGATTTTTTTCTGATGAATCAAAGTGTCCCTAACATGTGCTTTGGCTCTGTTGAAGGCTTTTTTCAGAGTACTATGATTGTACCCCCTATCTCGAAGACGAGAATACAAAAGATTTGCTTCTTTCAAAGTGAAAGTTGCACAAGTAACGTGGCTGCATAGAATAGTCTCTATGAGGTTAACAACAAAGTAAAGCTGAAAATTACTACTTCAGTAAAACAGTTTAGAACACAGCTACGCGTGATGATTTTTATAGACAGAATCCCTCATAGTGAAGGCCAGGGTTGCTATGATAACACAAGTGATAAGCTGGAGGAATCCAAAGACTAAGGGCCACCCCACTGTACCCAGAGTACTCTGGTAACAATTAGGGAGGAGCTTCCTACAGTAGCTGGGTTTTTGGGAGAAGCTTCATGCTATGCTATGGCAGTATGTTAGTTCTAACAGTTAAAGGGTCTCACCTGGCTGCAGACCACTTGCCTAGCTATCTCTGCCTCATCAGGTGTGGCCACTCTAATCTTCTGAGGGAGGGAAGGTAAGCAATTTATACTCCCTGGGTGTGTCCAGAAATCCAGGAAGTTGTGTAAAATAAAGTTAAAAGGGGTTTGCATCTGCATCTGCATCTGCATCTGCATCTAGGCATGGTGAGTAAATGTGCATTCTGCTACACTCTACCCAACTTGAACTAGTGTGCTAGTGTATATAGTTATTAGAGTAGGTAAATTTGGCTTGGCTGGCAGCCAAGCCTGGGGTGAATCTGGGTCAGGGATGAATGACTCAGGGAGGCTAGTTGACTAATCAAGCAGCACCTCTGGTAACTCACCCTGCTCTCTGGAACTTTGGAGAAGCTTCCAGAAGTAGAGGGTGGAGTCTAGGAGGAGCTGCTTGGAGTATTGATGGGGGCCCCAGCTAATCCCCAGTGGGCTGGCAGGGGGTGGGCACTTCTTAAATATTCCTGGGTAATGCCAGTAGGAGCAGTTGGGTGGAAGATGGAGAATGAGTGCTAAGGAGGCTGTCAGTGGCCCTTGAGGGTGCCCCCTAGTCTGGGGGGGGTGACCTTGGGTGCTGGAGGGACCCTCTACAACACATGGAGGATGTCCTTCCTGGATGCACGGGAGCAAGTGTGAGTACATCAGGAGAGAGTCAGCATATCTAGGAGAAGTCAGGCGGGTGGGCTGGCGAGTGCGCAGTCAGGGAGGACTGTGATTTCTGTCTGGGAGGACTAAGGAGAAGTAGTCAGGAAGGCTAGTGAAAGAGGCAGCTGCAGCCAGGCAGGCTGGCAGTGCTTAAAGAGGTGGTGCTGGGATCAGTAGCCACAGGAAAGTAAGCCGGACAATGGATTTTGCTACACAACCAAAGGGGCACGGGAGCCCTGCCTGTAAAGGGCTCTTGCTTTAATCTGGCCGAGTGCTTTGCTAGATTTACTAAAGTGTCCCAGCTGAGTCTGTTTTGCAAGCAAGTGATGCGCTGGGAGAAGAGAAGGAGTGTATATAGGAAGAGTTGTCCCCGAAGAGTTTTCTGAAGTCAAATGCATCCCACAATACCCCTATCCCCATCCAAGTTCAAATCCCTCAATAAAATACAAAAACATACTGGATATGTACTGGCTTGTTCAAGTGTGTCTGTGAAAATTCAGTGTGCCTGGCTGTGCAGGGTGGGGGTTCCCCATTCTACTTGCGGCTTCCAAGTGGGGTGTGCTACACAATTTTGTTTTCTATTTCAACTCATCCGGTGTAAAGAGGGCTTCCCATAGGTTTCTGGGAGGGCCTCAGGGGTTGAATTTTGATCTCACCTTCTGGGATGAGAGGCAATGCAGTGGAAGCATTGACCTGTGTCTTTGGGGGCATCAGTGAATGTGTTTACCTGAGCCAGGTGAGCATCAGACTGTATAATATTGTCAGGATCCGTGGCTTCTCCTGGGAGTCTTGGAAATAATGGTGGATGAGCTCTCTCTTGAGGGTAACTCATGTTCAATTCCACAGCTACAACACAGATCATGGTCCCCCATGACCATGAGAATACCTCTGACCACTTATCAAATTGCCACCGTAATGCTTCTCAGTTGGAGGCAGTTTGCTGGTGGTCAGTTGTAGGACTCTATTTGCTCTCCTGTTCGTTTCCAACAACCACTGAGTCATAGTCACTCTTGCCATGTAGCAACAACCACAAACTCTCAGGGCTCTATGTACACCACATATGCCGGTCGGATTTTTCGTCGGGATAAACTCTGACGGATTTTTCAGACGGAATTCCGTTCAAGCTGTCTTGCATACACACTGTCACACCAAATTCCGACCAACAAGAATGCGGTGATGTACAACACTACGACGAGTCGAGAAAAATGAAGTTCAATGCTTCCGAGCATGAGTCGACTTGATTCTGAGCATGCGTTGTTTTTTTTCCGTCGGAGTTCTATACAGACGAACATGTTCTCTTTCTAACTCCGTCGGAATTTCCGACGGAAAAAGTCCAATGGGGCGTACACACAGTTGGAATATCCGATGAAAAAATTCAGTCAGACTTTTTTCCTCGGAAATTCCGACCGTGTGTACGCGGCATAAGGGTCAAGCCCATCCCTAATAAGGAACATCTTCCACAACTGCTGTCCCAGGGACCAGGCAAAATAGAATAGCGTCTTGGTTTAATGAATTTTAACTGGTACCAGACACTAGTACCAGACATTGCCAGATCACTGTGAGGGTCCTGGCAAAAAATATAGCCGTTTCCAAGGGCAAGGGTTTCTCAAGGTCAGAGAAGCCTTGCAATTCATGGTGAGATCCGACATTCATGGGGAGTAGGAATTCTTGGTTAGGGGGTACCACAACCTCTGTTCCAAGGAGAACTCTGACAATTAAAGCTTTTTCCCATATCTCTACAGAGCATGTATCAAGGTCCTCCAGTGTATACAGAATGCACATCAGTTGCCTGTTTCTCTTAAGTGGGCCCAAGTGTGCAGGGGATCCCTTCAGCATCCCAGCTCTTAATCCCCGGACGACATTCATGTCTCAACAAGGCGCATGTGATCACTATGCCAAGGTCCTGCCCTACAGCTCCACTTTCATGCAGGTAATCCTGACTACTTCAATGGGGAGCTCATTGGCAGCTGTCAGTGAGACCCGTGGTGTGTCCCTGCTCATCTTATTCTTAGGTAAGTATAACTGTAACAGCAGTTCTGGTAGGAAAGTTACTTGTGCACAGGTATTGAAGAGGCAATTCATCTCTTAGCAGATGACGCAACCATGCACAACAGGCAGGGCAGGACTTAGGGTGGTGGGGGCCCCTGGGCTTGAGTCACTTTCGGGCCCTACCTTCTATATATTACTTTAAATAGAACAATTCAATGAAAAATTAAAGAGGAAGTAAACCCCGGCCGATTTTTGCAGTTTTTCAATTATTAAGTTATAACAGCTCATCGCAATGCAATACATATATATTGTGAGGGGGTTAACTCGGTAGCGGGTGTGTGTGACCCCCTGGTTGGGCTCCCCACACAAAAACAGGGCCAGCAGACGGAGGTTGTGGTTTTCAAAATCAAAAGGTGCGGTTTATTTCTCTATGTACAGTGACAAAAACACAGCAAAGCCAAAAAGAAACAAACAAAATAAATCCTGGTCAGTTTGACCTCTGACTAAACATGCAGGTTTCCTAAACTAACAACTGGGATCAGCCTGGTGCTGTCCTAGTCCCTAAGTCCCTGGTTTAGTAAAAGTCCAAACAAATAGCCACACAGGCTTTGCCTCACCGCACAGGGGTTCACTCTCCCTAGACAGTCCACACAGGTCTGGTTCCAGGCATGAGCTAACATCTAATGAAGCTGGGAGTTCTTATAGAGGCCTAAATGAGCTGACAAGCTTCAGCTGGTCTCATCAACTCCCTGTCTCACGACGCCCAGCACTCTCCCTAGAGGTATGAGTCATTCATGAGCCCACTAGCCTCAGCTGGGCTTCATCAACTCCCTAGTTGTATAAGTCGGCATAAAGCCTGAATCTGGGAGAAATATATCTACCCCCCTGGATGCAACCAGGTGACTTTACCTTCCTGCTGTCACATACCCCCCCTCTTGTTTTAACCTCGGGGTTGGAACACCAGCAATCAGGCATTCATGTACTCGAGACAAAGCATCCACATTCCCCATTTGAACGCCAGGGCGATGCTTTACTGTGAAGTTGAATTCCTGTAGGGCCAGGAACCACCTATTCACTCTTCTATTTGTCTCCTTGTTTTGAGCCATCCACTTTAACGGAGCGTGATCCGTAACCATGTCAAAGTGCCTACCTAGCAGATAGTACCGAAGGGAATCTAGAGCCCACTTCACCGCTAAACACTCCTTTTCAACCGTGGCGTAATTTACCTCATGGGACTTCAACTTCCTGCTGAGGTAAATGACTGGGTGCTCTTCCCCGTTCCAGACCTGGGACAATACTGCTCCTAACCCCACATCTGACGCATCACTTTGTACGACAAAGTCTTTAGAGAAGTCGGGTGAGTACAACACTGGCTGGCTACATAAGGCTTGTTTCAAGAATTGGAATGCTGCCTCAGCCTCGGGGGTCCATTTAATCATGACCGACCCTTTCCCTTTCGTCAGGTTGGTTAGGGGCACAGCCTTAGAAGCAAAGTGGGGAATGAAGCGCCGATAATAACCCGCGATTCCCAGAAAGGCTCGTACCTGCTTCTTGCTGTTGGGACGTGGCCAACTCTGGATGGCCTCGACTTTGTTGAGTTGGGGTTTTATTACTCCCCTGCCAATGGTGTACCCAAGATATTTGGCCTCCTCCTGCCCAATGGTACACTTCTTGGGGTTAGCCGTAAACCCCGCTTCCCGGATAGAGTCTAGGACTGCTTGCACTTTTGGCAGATGTGAGGCCCAATCTGTGCTATGGACAATTACGTCATCCAGGTAAGCCGCAGCATACTTCCGATGGGGCCTCAGTATCTGGTCCATTTTCCGCTGGAATGTGGCCGGCGCATTCTGTAACCCGAACGGCATTCTCTTATATTGGAACGCCCCGTCTGGGGTTACAAATGCGGTTTTCTCTTTGGCCGACTTGGCCAGGGGAATTTGCCAATACCCTTTTGTGAGGTCAAGAGTCGTCATGTATCGGGCTGTTCCCAGCCGGTCGATCAACTCATCTATACGTGGCATGGGGTAGGTGTCAAATTTTGTAACTTTGTTCAACTGACGAAAATCGTTACAAAATCGCCAGCTCCCATCCGGTTTAGGCACCAACACAATGGGACTAGACCAATCACTTTGGGACTCCTCTATCACCCCTAAGTTCAGCATTTTCTGTACTTCCTCCCGTATTGCCTCCCGTCGGGCCTCTGGGATCCGATAGGGTTTTAACTTCACCCTTTCACCGGGCGGGGTAATAATATCATGCTCTACCCCAGATGTTTGTCCCGGCAGCTCAGAGAACACCTCCTTGTTGCGAAGCACAAACTCCTTAACCTCCTGTTGTTGGGGTTGTGACAAGGTGGCTGCTATTCCAACCTCCGGAATCACGCAACCAGTTTGAGCTGGTGACCAAGTTTCTGCGACTAGGGACTCTCTATCCCTCCAGGCTTTCAACAGATTAACGTGATATATCTGTTCGGGCTTTCGCCTTCCTGGTTGTCTGACCTTGTAATTCACTTCGCTCACTTTTTCCATTATCTCGTAGGGGCCTTGCCATTTGGCAAGGAATTTACTTTCAACCGTAGGGACAAGTACCAATATCCTATCCCCCGGGGAAAAGGTACGGGTCTTTGCTCCACGGTTGTACACTCTCTGCTGTGCCAACTGCGCTTGGGCCAAATGTTCCTTCACGATGGGCATTACCTGTGCAATTCGATCTTGCATCAGGGCGACATGCTCAATCACACTCCTGTGGGGAGAACTCTCACTTTCCCAAGTTTCCTTGGCAATATCCAACAGCCCTCTTGGGTGTCTCCCATACAGTAACTCAAAGGGGGAGAATCCCGTAGAGGATTGGGGCACCTCCCTAATAGCAAACATCAAATAAGGAAGTAGACAGTCCCAATCCTTTCCATCTCTATCCACCACTTTCTTCAACATTTGTTTTAGGGTTTTGTTGAATCTTTCAACCAGCCCATCGGTTTGGGGGTGATACACAGATGTACGCAATTGCGTCACTTTGAGCAATTTACACAGCTCTTTCATAACCCGGGACATAAAGGGTGTACCTTGGTCCGTAAGCAGTTCTTTACAAATACCCACCCGGCTAAAAACAAGAGATAGCTCTTTGGCTATGGTTTTGGCCGAGGTATTTCTGAGAGGGATCGCTTCTGGATAACGGGTGGCATAGTCCATTATAACCAATATGTACTGGTGCCCCCTAGCGGACTTGATTATAGGACCTACCAAATCCATTGCGATTCTCTCAAACGGGACCTCAATGATGGGTAGAGGGACCAGCGGGCTACGGAAATGTGGCATCGGGGCCGACCTCTGACACACAGGGCAGGAGGAACAATAATTTTCTATGTCCTTCATCACCCCAGGCCAATAGAATCTCTGTAATACCCTCTCTCGGGTTTTCTCTGTCCCCAGATGACCTCCAAGAATGTGCCCATGGGCCAACTCCAACACCAACTTCCTGTAAGGTTTGGGCACCACCAGCTGCTCAACGGTTTCTTCTGCCCTTTTTGCCACCCGATACAGTAGGTCCTTCTCTACGCTGAAGTATGGGTAAGTGCAGGTATTATCTGGGTTCACTAACTCGCCATCTATTTCCACTACGTTTTCCCGTGCCTTTATTAGGGCGGGGTCTTTTAACTGTTCTGTGGCAAAATTTTCCCTGTGAACCTCCAGATCAGAAAACTCCACAGACGGTAGGTTTTCGTCTGAGGAGGTGGGCTCCTCTCCAGTTTCTTGAGTCTCCCCTGCAAATACTGACAAGGGAAATTCTGGAGAGTCCTCACCACTCTCAGAGGAGTTCTGGCTATCACATTCCTGGTACATAGGGGCACCAGTGGGGGGCTCAGGATCATCCCACAGTTCCCAGAACTTCGGAAAATCCCTTCCCACAATGGCGTCATGCGGTAACTGAGATACTAAGCCCACTGGATGAGAGAGGGTACCTTTGGGGGTCTCGAAACACACTGTAGTCACTGGATACTCTCGGGTGTCCCCATGCACACAAATAACAGCTACCTTGCTATTCCCAGAGACCTCTGTTTTAACTAATTCAGCCTTTATCAGGGTCACAAGGCTACCTGAATCCAGTAATACCACAACATTTCTACCATTAATACACATTTTGCATAAATGTTTCTCAGTTCCTCGAATGGCAGTGCATGCGACTGTCGCACACAGCGACTGACGTCTGCCCGTCAGAAAGTCACACTGCATGGGTTCCTCCACAACCGGGCAATTGGCTGCAATATGTCCCGCTTGCCGGCAGCGGTAGCAAACGATCCTTCTTGCGGCCTCTTGAGCCGCTGATTTCCCAGGCTGTTCTCGCCAAACTTGGGGTAGAGCTCCCACCCTCTCACTCTCTCCACCCTCACCCCTTGGAATCCTCTTATCCGCCCCTGGGGATGGTCTGGTCTTAGGGTGGAAAGTCCGAGTGTCTCTGGAAGAGGCCGTCAGGTTCTCTGTAGCCAAGTATTTCTCTACACGATCCACAAGACCACCGGCCGTCTCTGGGTCTCCATGGCTTACCCACTTTTGGATGGCAGTAGGAAGAGCTCTCAAAAACCGATCCATTACAACACGTTCCACAATCTCTGGTGCGGACAAAGTCTCTGGCTGTAGCCACTTCCTGCTCAGGTGAATGAGATCATACATTTGAGACCTGGGGGGTTTTCCAAGCTGGAAAGTCCAGTTATGCACACGCTGAGCCCGGACAGCCAGGGTGACACCCAGCCTTGCCAATATTTCAGCTTTTAGCATCACATAGTCTTTTGCTTGGTCAGGCTCTAGGTCATAGTAAGCCTTCTGCGATTCACCAGTTAACAGAGGAGCCACCAGTCCAGCCCACTGCTCCTCAGGCCACTTTTCTCTTTCAGCAGTCCTTTCAAATGTGGTCAAAAATACCTCTGGATCATCCTCTCCAGTCATTTTTGTCAATAAACGACTCACCCCAAAGGACGCGGTATTAGTGGGACGGCTTTCCTCACTGGTCTGCGGACGTTGCTGCATTACTGCTTCCATTTGTTGTAGTCTCTGCTCTTGCTTCTGTAACAGGTCTATGAAGCGGGCCTCAGATTGCTGCTGGGCTTGTTGATGAGCTTGCTGCTGGGCTGCAAGGCTCCTTTGCAAACCTGCATTTGTCTGCTGTTGATTGGCATTTGCTAGAGCCAGCTGTTTCAGTATCTCCTCCATGCTGGCTTAAAAAAAACTGCCACTGGTTCTCCACCAACTGTGAGGGGGTTAACTCGGTAGCGGGTGTGTGTGACCCCCTGGTTGGGCTCCCCACACAAAAACAGGGCCAGCAGACGGAGGTTGTGGTTTTCAAAATCAAAAGGTGCGGTTTATTTCTCTATGTACAGTGACAAAAACACAGCAAAGCCAAAAAGAAACAAACAAAATAAATCCTGGTCAGTTTGACCTCTGACTAAACATGCAGGTTTCCTAAACTAACAACTGGGATCAGCCTGGTGCTGTCCTAGTCCCTAAGTCCCTGGTTTAGTAAAAGTCCAAACAAATAGCCACACAGGCTTTGCCTCACCGCACAGGGGTTCACTCTCCCTAGACAGTCCACACAGGTCTGGTTCCAGGCATGAGCTAACATCTAATGAAGCTGGGAGTTCTTATAGAGGCCTAAATGAGCTGACAAGCTTCAGCTGGTCTCATCAACTCCCTGTCTCACGACGCCCAGCACTCTCCCTAGAGGTATGAGTCATTCATGAGCCCACTAGCCTCAGCTGGGCTTCATCAACTCCCTAGTTGTATAAGTCGGCATAAAGCCTGAATCTGGGAGAAATATATCTACCCCCCTGGATGCAACCAGGTGACTTTACCTTCCTGCTGTCACAATATATATATATATATTTGTCGTCAGAGTCTTCGAGTCCTCGAGTGTGACAGTGATAACCCTAATGCACCAAGGCCTGAGGTGTGCCTTGGCCTAGCTGGTCAGTATGCCTGAAAAGTGGGCATACCCTGAATGTAAGAATAAGAATAAGGAAAATAGAATGAGTATGCATGAATCTGGGGGAACGGGTGGGTGGGAGCCCGGAAATGACGGCAACCCAGACCCGACAGGGGAGGAGGCTTAAGTAGCCCTCTCAGTCTCCTCCCACAAATACAGGCTGGCCTGCGGCCAGCCTTACCACTTGTCGTCAGAGTCTTCGAGTCCTCGAGTGTGACAGTGATAACCCTAATGCACCAAGGCCTGAGGTGTGCCTTGGCCTAGCTGGTCAGTATGCCTGAAAAGTGGGCAAAAAGAGACAACTGTAGGTGAAGAAGGGAAGGTAACGAACAGAGAAGTAGCACGCACCCGGACGGCAACAGTATCTGAACCCGGTCCCGTGCAAGAATGGAATAAGCCTGATGCCCGGCACAATCCAAACATGAGAATGACCTGCTAGCAAATGAGAGGATACGTGGGGGGAAAGGAAGCGAAGGCTGGCCCGAGGAGCCTCTGCAACCGATGGGTGAGTAGATCGTAATACTCCAACCGGACATCAACGATGTGCCTCCGGCCTACCCATACTAGGTATGGGGAAGAGAGGGAGAGGGCAAAAATTGACAACTGGCAGGAGTTGTAGGACTGGATACCTGGAGGATGGGTTGCCGGAGTAGGCGGAAAAGGCCAAGCGCTACGGCAATGAGCATAGTCAAGCATGGGAGAAACATGCCAGACACAGAACACTGGTCCCACCTGACTCAATCGGATCGTGCCACCGCCTGTGACCTGACAAGCGACTGAATCCTGAACCTAGAAAGGAAGGTCAGACTCCATCCCGGGCAAGAAGTCTCATGGCATGATGCAGACATGCCTGGACAAAAGATCAGAGCCGCTAGCGGAACCCCAAACCCACCCCTGTGGCCGACAAGGGGCCGTGGCTCAGCACATACCCCGAGAAAGACTGAAACCCTAGGTGGTGACCAGGGCCTCAGCAACAGAACGACGATTTAGTAAAATGAAGACTGCTTCCTACCCAAGGGTGAACCCAGTGATGAATGACATCCGCACCAATCAACTAGCCCTGGCAAACGGGCAGGACTGATGGAAGCGAGTGCAAGCAATGTTTGATGAAGGCGAAGATGCCAGCGCAGCCCAACCTGAGAACACAAACCAGAGAAATGACAGACAACCAGACATGAGAACAACAACGAGCCTACCTAAGAAGAGAACATGCAGAAGTGACAAGACCACCGCGCGTACATGAACCTGATGACGGATGACCCCCCCCCCACCTTGTGTGAGTGGCGAGTGAGCCCGAGTAACCTGTAGCGCAGAGACAGGCAATTAACTGAACACTCAGGGCTGGTGTACCCACGGACCGTGGTGGGTGATCGTATAGGTGTAAGAATGAACGTGCATCGTATGACGTATGGTATACGGGCGAGAAGATTGTGGTCAACAATCATTAAAAACGAAACCTCAGCCCGTATGGATCTGTAGACGTGACAGATCCGGAAATGTGTGCCCTAACTAACCCAGGTACAAACATGGACGAAGATAACATGATACATAGAAACCAACAAAGAAGAGAACAGCTACCGGAGTATGCCGTGACTGGACCACAACACCCCTCTGGAACGCTAAGACTGAAACGTTGCAACGGAAATGCTGAGACTGAATGCTGAGGCGGAAATGCTATGACAGAAATCTAGGGGCAGAAATGCAAGGACAGAAATGCTGAAACGGAAACGTTTGAGGCAGAAATGTGAAGATGGAAACGCTGAGACTGCAACGCTGAGGCAGAAATGGAAAGACGGAAATCCTGGAGGCAGAACGTTAAGACAGGAATGCTGAGGCAGAAACGCAATGCCAGAATCGCAGATACGCTATGATGGAAATGCTGAGACTGGACACGGAGACAGAAATACTGGGGCAGAATGCTACGACGGACACGCAGCAACAGAAATCCTGGGGCAGAGACGCTATGACAGAACTCCTGGGGCAGAAAACGCAGACAGAAATCCTGGGGCAGAAAATGCAGACAGAAAACCTGGGGCAGAAAACGCAGACAGAAAACCTGGGGCAGAAAACGCAGACAGAAAACCTGGGGCAGAAAACGCAGACAGAAATCCTGGGGCAGAAAATGCAGACAGAAATCGTGGGGCAGAAAAACGCAGACAGAAATCCTGGGCAGAAAAACGCAGACAGAAATCCTGGGCAGAAAAACGCAGACAGAAATCCTGGGGCAGAAAAAGCAGACAGAAATCCTGGGGCAGAAAAAGCAGACAGAAATCCTGGGGCAGAAAACGCAGATAGAAATCCTGGGGCAGAAAAACGCAGATAGAAATACTGGGGCAGAAAAACGTAGACAGAAATCTCGGGGCAGAAATGCTGAGGCAAAAACGCAGACAGCAATACTTGGGCAGAAAAGCGATGACAGGAACGCCGGGCAGAAAACGCTATGACAGAAACGCTATGACAGGAACGCCGGGGCAGAAACGCTATGACAGGAACGCCGGGGCAGAAACGCTATGACAGAAATGCCGGGGCAGAAACGCAATGACAGAAATGCCGGGGCAGAAACGCAATGACAGAAATGCCGGGGCAGAAACGCAATGACAGAAATGCCGGGGCAGAAACGCAATGACAGAAATGCCGGGGCAGAAACGCAATGACAGAAATGCTGGGGCAGAAACGCAATGACAGAAATGCTGGGGCAGAAACGCAATGACAGAAATGCTGGGGCAGAAACGCAATGACAGAAATGCTGGGGCAGAAACGCAATGACAGAAATGCTGGGGCAGAAATGAAATGACAGAAATGCTGGGGCAGAAACGAAATGACAGAAATGCAATGACAGAAATGCTGGGGCAGAAACGAAATGACAGAAATGCAATGACAGAAATGCTGGGGCAGAAACACAATGACAGAAACGTTGAGGCAGGAAACGCAATGGCAGAAACGCAATGACAGAAATGCCAGGGCAGAAATGCCGAGGCAGAAACGCAATGACAGAAATGACGGGGCAGAAACGCAATGACAGAAATGACGGGGCAGAAACGCAATGACAGAAATGACGGGGCAGAAACGCAATGACAGAAATGACGGGGCAGAAACGAAATGACAGAAATGACGGGGCAGAAACGAAATGACAGAAATGACGGGGCAGAAACGAAATGACAGAAATGACGGGGCAGAAACGCAATGACAGAAATGACGGGGCAGAAACGCAATGACAGAAATGACGGGGCAGAAACGCAATGACAGAAATGACGGGGCAGAAACGCAATGACAGAAATGCTGGGGCAGAAACGCAATGACAGAAATGCTGGGGCAGAAACGCAATGACAGAAATGCTGGGGCAGAAACGCAATGACAGAAATGCTGGGGCAGAAACGCAATGACAGAAATGCTGGGGCAGAAACGCAATGACAGAAATGCTGGGGCAGAAACGCAATGACAGACATGCTGGGGCAGAAAACGCAATGACAAACGCTGGGGGAGAAACGCAATGACAGAAATGCCGGGGTAGAAACGCAAAGACAGAAATGCTGGGGCAGAAATGCAATGACAGAAATGCTGGGGTAGAAACGCAATGACAGAAATGCTGGGGTAGAAACGCAATGACCGAAATGCTGGGGTAGAAACGCAATGACCGAAATGCCGGGGTAGAAACGCAATGACCGAAATGCCGGGGTAGAAACGCAATGACAGAAATGCCGGGGTAGAAACGCAATGACAGAAATGCCGGGGTAAAAACGCAATGACAGAAATGGCGGGGTAGAAATGCAATGACAGAAATGCCGGACACCAAACGGATGGCCCCCCATCTCTTGACACCAGCATGGACAGCCCCCCCCCCTCCTGACACCATCATGGACGCCCCCCCTCCTGACACCAGCATGGACGCCCCCCCTCCTGACACCAGCATGGACGCCCCCCCTCCTGACACCAGCATGGACGCCCCCCCCCCCTCCTGACACCAGCATGGACGCCCCCCTCCTGACACCCGCATGGACGCCCCCCCCTCCTGACACCAGCATGGACGCCCCCCCCCTCCTGACACCAGCATGGACGCCCCCCCCCCTCCTGACACCAGCATGGACGCCCCCCCTCCTGACACCAGCATGGACGCCCCCCTCCCTCTTGATACTTCGAGCCCCGGGAGATGTGACAGGTGGACAGCCTCCCACCCCCATGCTGCCAACATGAGCCTGGGACGAGTCAGCTAGAGCCCCATGAAGACAGGGAGAAGGAGGGCGGCCCTGCAAGGACACCAGCCGCCAAGCCACCGCGCTGAACATAGAAACTCTTCTGACATGCATGGAAAAACTGGCTTATGCCAAGAATACTAAGTGGCAAGGTGGTAACACCTGACGGTGGGGGACAGCGGACTGCTGGGAGTGCTGTGCAATCCATGGCGGCTGGCTAAGCAGGGCCCGAGGACTAAAAAAAAAAAAAGGCCCCCCCCAGGCTAAACTGAGGCGGTGGATGCCCGGGAGGTTAGCAGGCGGGTGAGCGCCACTCCGCAGCCGGCGTGAGAACTGGGAGGCATGCGGGCATCCCCTCCATGCCTGACATGAGATCCAGGGAGGTGAACTGGCGGTGAGTGCCCCCCCCCTCCCCAGATGGAGCGGCGTGAGAAACGGGCGGTGAGTGGCTCCCCCTACCCCTGCTGCTCAGCGTGAGGACCGGGATAGCAGGCAGGCAGCCCCCCCCCCCCCCGATACCCGGCGTTAGCACCGGGAGAGGAACCGCCACGAGACTCCATCGGTCGATCAGCCGTAACCGGAAGTGACACGTTCCCCGAAAAATGACGGCAGGAGGAGGGGCTGGCTGCAGCCCGGAAATGACGGCAACCCAGACCCGACAGGGGAGGAGGCTTAAGTAGCCCTCTCAGTCTCCTCCCACAAATACAGGCTGGCCTGCGGCCAGCCTTACCACATATATATATCTCCCAAAAACGAGGCCTGCAAATACCTTTTTTAGGACGGTTTCGTTCTCTGTATTTCCGGGTATCTCAAGCGCCATTCCTACTGCTGTTATGTGATTCAAATTATGACGTTGCTTCCGCCCTCACTGTGTCCCTGTCGGTAATCTCGCGCATGCGCCCTTGCGCCGTAACCATTCGTTGCTGTGTCTGCGGCTGCTGTTTTATAAAATTTTTTTGCTGTTTGCTGCTTTCACTCCCCTTTTGTGACGTCTTCTTTAGTCACACGGGGGAGTATCAGGAAGAGTGGAAGGAGCTAAACACCGCAAGACTTCTCCTCTGTGCTGGACAGAGGGGAAGTTCTCACAGACTGCATTCCGGCAAGATTTAAATGCCGGTTTAGAGGGGCTAATGTCAGGGTCAGATTAAGAGCATCATGGACCTGGTGCTGAGGATTTTGGTGGGCCCTTTTATGGAAACAAAATAAAAATGCAAACAATTGTTTGCTAAAACAAATTAAATATACTCTCACCAGTAATACCAACCATTCAGCCTCTCAGCAGCAGCAACATTACCAATACCACCTGCTATGCTGTCTCTCACAAGCAGCAAAATAGGGTGACCTCATTTCCAAACTGCCATTCAGGGAAAACCACCCCACTCTTAACAAAAAATGAAGGGGGGGGGGTGTGTAGTCTAGGGGTTGATGGGGAAATCGTCAGCGGGGGTGATTTGACAGGCAAATGGCTGGTGTTAGCACTTAAAATCATCCTGGCACCATGGTTGATATGGTGTCAGGGTGATCAAATTCCATTATTTATTTTACTACATTGTAATATATAGTGAAATAGTTCAACTCATCATAACGCAGAATCAGTGGGTACCTGAGCTTGTCACTTTCCACCAGAGGCAGCATGTCACTTGCCACCATTGTCTGCTGCCAGATGCAGCGTGCCACATGCCACCCGTAGCCTGCCATTAGATACAGTGTGCCACTTGCTACCCACAGCCTGCCACCAGATACAATGTGCCACTTGCCACCAGCACCCTGCCACCAGATGCAGTGTGCCACTTGACACCAGCAGCCTGCCACCAGATACAGTGTGCCACCAGCAGCTTGCCACCAGATAGTGTGCCACTTGCCACCAGCAGCCTGTCACCAGATACAGTGTGCCACTTGCCACCAGCAGCCTGCCACCAGATACAGTGTGCAACTTGCCACCCACAGCCTTCCACCAGATAGTGGGCCCCCAGCAGCCTGCCACCAGATAGTATGCCACTTGCCACCAGCAGCCTGTCACCAGATACAGTGTGCCACTTGCCACCAGCAGCCTGCCGCCAGATACAGTGTGTGACTTGCTACCCACAGCCTGCCACCAGATACAGTGTGAAACTTGCCACCCACAGCCTGCCACCAGATACAGTGTGCCACTTGCCACCCACAGCCTTCCACCAGATACAGTGTGCCACTTGCCACCCACAGCCTGAAACCAGATAGTGGGCCACCAGATACAGTGTGCCACTTGCCACCAGCAGCCTGCCACCAGATACAGTGTACCACCAGCAGCCTCCCACCAGATAGTGTGCCACTTGCCACCAGATCATGGGCCACTTGCCACCAGCAGCCTGCCACCAGATGCAGTGTGCCACTTGCCACCAGCAGCCTGCCACCAGATGCAGTGTGCCACTTGCCACCAGCAGCCTGCCACCAGATGCAGTGTGCCACTTGCCACCCGCAGCCTGATACCATACCAGATACCATATGCCACTTGCCACCAGATGCAGTGTGCCACCAGATACCCGCAGCCTGCCACCAGATACAATGTGCAACTTGCCACCCGCAGCCTGCTACCAAATACAGTGTGCCACTTGCCACCCACAGCCTTCCACCAGATACAATGTTCCACTTGCCACCCACAGCCTGCCACCAGATACAATGTTCCACTTGCCACCCACAGCCTGCCACCAGATACAATGTTCCACTTGCCACCCACAGCCTGCCACCAGATACAATGTTCCACTTGCCACCAGCAGCCTGCCACCAGATACAGTGTGCCACCAGCAGCCTGCCACCAGATAGTGTGCCACTTGCCACCAGCAGCCTGTCACCAGATACAGTGTGCCACTTGCCACCAGCAGCCTGCCGCCAGATACAGTGTGCGACTTGCCACCCACAGCCTGCCACCAGATACAGTGTGCCACTTGCCACCCACAGCCTCCCACCAGATACAGTGTGCCACTTGCCACCCACAGCCTTCCACCAGATACAATGTTCCACTTGTCACCCCCAGCCTTCCACCAGATACAATGTTCCACTTGCCACCCACAGCCTGCCACCAGATACAATGTTCCATTTGCCACCAGCAGCCTGCCACTCCCTCCAGGACTCTGCCCGGATGGATAGAAGGGACCGGGCCTGCAAAGTCAAACAAATCCCTGGAGCCCCCACCCCTCCTGAGCTGGGATGGTATGGCCGTGTGTGAAATGAATGCCAGGAGTATTGATCAGACCAAATTCTATTTTGTATTGTGTGTGTACAAGTCTTTGGGCTCACATTGGTGTGCTGCAGTTTTGGCTGCACTGCTTCTGTATCTGCAGTTTTAGCTGCAGTCCTATTGATTTATATAAGGTTGCAGGTTATTGCTGCATTTTCTGACAGTGCACCAAAGATTGCAGCATGCAGGAATTTTGGTGCGCTTTCAGAAAATGCAGAAAAAACACACAACCTAATAGAAATCTATAGGACTGTGGGTAAAATGCAGGAAAACTGCGGATACACCAGCAATGGGCCAAAACATAGCAAACCAGTGTGAACCCACCTAAAAGCACAAGGGACCAAGTACTACTACAGGCTGATGACACAATTCCAAACATTTTGGCTGCAGTAATGTAGCGGCCTCACCCCATCTCTTTCTTCTAGGGGTATCACACACGATATGGTGAGATGCACTACGGCCCATGCTGTGGGTGAGGTGAAGGCCAGTACCAGATATTTCCTCAGGCCTGTGTGCTTCTGTAAAGGATTAAGTCCTGCTGTGCCAACACTCCCCTCTGCTCCCATTAACCAGAGTTCCACACACCGATCACAGTCCAACTCTTGTTTTATTGCATTGCACGGACTTCACACAGGGAGAGAGGAGAGAAAGGGGAGGGGGAAGGCAGAGCCGACCCAGCCTCTTTCCTCTCATATTTGTGTAGGGGGGAACTGTGCACTGTGACATTGAATAACCACAGTGAGCCAACACAGGTGCAGCCAGACACCCCTGTATTTACACACAGCTTCTCATTTCCCATAGACGTTTATGGACAGGAGAAAATCAGGCTTATACTGCTGCCTGGGCAGGCCGATTTTAAGTCAGGGGGGCCCCCTATTGGGCGGCGCCCATGGGCTTGAGCCCAGTCAAGCCCAATGGTAAGTCCGGCCCTGACAACAGGGCAGTCCACCACCATACCTGTGGTTTCTTTGATGGGGAATGTTTCCACTTTGCCCCACTGCTAAGGGTCAAACAGTGGTATAACATTCTAATTTAACAGCTGCCTCTGTGTTGCGGCAGTCTCTCTGGTGATATCCCAACTGCTGATAGCCCCACAAGAATGGTGACCTTTCCCACTTATGAGGCAGTATTTGTTTTCTCCACGGCAGTACATCCCCTTCTTGCTTCTTGGAGGAGAATTCCTGTCTATGATTCAGTGCTGATAACTCTGTCTGGAGATGAGCCATCCCTTCTGCCAATTTGCAGATGGATAATAGTTCAGCAAGAATAAAGACATACTGTATGTACCTGTATCAATTAATTGGCAACATTTTAAGCCCAAACAGAACTATGTTGAAAGGTATCATAAGCGGGTAAGGCATAATCCATGTTCTAGTCAGCTGATACCCATCAGCTTTGTATTCATTCAAAAGGTAATCCCCCGCTGGATGAAAATATACATGCTATCAGAAAGAAACCTGTAGGTATTTGAAGATTTTAATACATGTGGAAAACTGCGTCTGAGGGAGTGTCCACTGCATGATCATAAACACTCCTCAGACCCATTGATTGGTCAGATTATTTCTATTCACACTTTCATTAGGGACCAGAAGAGAGCGACTGCATCCGCAATCTGGAGCTCCCCTTTACCATCAAAGAAAGATCATCAGCCAAGGTTTATTTTATGAGAGCCAACATTGATCCATCTTATGCCATTGACTGGACATTGCTGGAACTAACAGAACCCAGGACTTTGTATTTTCACTCTAAAAGTGATATTAAAGGCTCATGTTTTTTTTTTTTTTTAAATAACAAACATGTCATACTTACCTGCTCTGTGCAATGGTTTTGCACAGAGTTTCCCCTATCCTCCTGTAGCAGTATCCCCTGTAGGGGCTGCTGGTAATTGTAGTCTGTCTGTCACCCTGCCCAGCCCCAAACTATATACAACTTCCTCCAGTACAACTCGACTCTTGAACTCACTCTCCAGGACCAGCTAGCACTGATGTGCAGGCCTGACACTGACTCAGTCAGGCCTAAATTGAATGCCCTTTGCAGGCAGGGACCTTTGGCCCCTATAGTGTAGCAAAAATAAAGGTAGTCCCAATGCTAGCTGTCCACGTGGCTACTGCTCCCAGTACCACCTCTTCAGGCCCTGCCAGCCCTCCTGGCTGCAGCTGTCTCTCTCCACTGCCCATGCCATCACAGTCCACTCTACTGGCTCTGCACCCATCTTAACTGCGTAGTTAATCGAACCCAGTGTCATTCCCTCTCAGACTGCTGGCACCTAGGTTGCGGTCCCGCAAGCTGGAAGATCTTTGTGCCAGGTGAGGCTGAGAGTGTCATTGTCACGTATTCGTGACAGCATGGTGTGAGTTTCATCAGCCATTCATCACATGTTGGTGAAGGTCTGCCATAGCTGGGTTTGGAGCCCCTTATATTGGATCGCAGAGTTTATCATTGAATGTGATTCACTTAAAGAGTCAAGTCACATGTGGAACACTTTATTTGCATTTTAAAGGACTTTATTTAACACTACCCACTGCATGTTATTATATTTAATATTTTATTATTTATATATAATTGTGTACTGTATACTATTTTCCAGTGTCTATCATTGGTTGATGAGCACGTATTTGAGTGTATATATACACACTAGGATTGGTACACACAGCGCGGCACATTTATTAATTTGTATATTTTTTGCACATGCATATGGGAATGTGACCAGTGTTAGCAGCTTGTTTTGATTTGACTTGAATTGAGGTGCCAACATACATGGTAGCTCGCAAGGCTCTTCTTTAAATTACTCTAGGAAGTATGACTTTATCTAGACTTGACTGGAAACAGAGTGCTGCTCATATCAAGATGTCAGCCAAGACATACTTTCCTGTTAGGCCGGCCAGAGACCATTTGAATTTGCTGAACTGCTACTCACATCAAGATGTCTGCCAAAACTTAGTTGACAAGTGGAACCTGGAGGTAGGGTAGCCCTAGAGGATTGGAGTTCATGCAATTAGGTATAACAAAGAAAAAGTGATGGACTCCTTGTAATAAGCTACCATGCATGTGGTTTACTAGTTTGAACTAGTAGAAGTGCCAGAAAGATACAAAACATATAACTGGGCACCATCATCCAGAATATACTGAACAAAAAATGACTTCACAATACCAATAACTTTGTTTAAAAAAAAAATTCAGGATAGTTTTAACAAACTAATATGTTAATAATATGTCATGCCTCCCAAGAGATACTCCCACCCAGTAGCAACAATTGTTCCGATGTGTTTCATCCATATAAATATCTAATATGGCTCGTGCCATATGTAGTGTAACAAATTTATGGACTAAGTAAGGTAAATACATATACATGCACGGAAAGTAGTGCCCCATTCGATGTTTCTGAACATGTTTCACAGCTCTGGGATGCTTCCTCAGGAGAAGTGGAAGTCATAATATCTAAAAACAAAACACAAAACAGAATACAGATAACAAAGGAATATACTGTACATATTAATAGATACAGGCATCATCGTGTTTTGTAAGGTCTAAGATATTCAGTTTCCGGCAAATCATCACAGGACTTGATCACTAAAACTCACCCAAAAGTGAGAGATAGTTCACCCAATCCAAGGCAACACTCAGATCACCAGAACCCCTCCCCACGGCAGGTAAGGGAGCAGCAAAAGACTGATCTAGTGGGGCTAAAAAATCTGAATCAAAAAACGAACACATAAAGGGGAGTCCCAGTGAATCAGTTTAACCACTTGCCAACCTGCTTAGGCAGATATACTGTGGTAGGTCTGCTCTCCTGTGCAAATTGATGTACATGTAAACAAGGCATTTCCCCATTCTGCCTAGTGACAAGACAGGGATCTACTGTCCCCAGTGATCGGGAACAGTGATCTGTCATGTTTCAGTAAGCCCATTCCCCCTACAGTTAGAACACGCTGAGTTAACACAATTAACTCCTTGATCGCCCCCTAGTGTTAACCCCTTCCCTGCCAGTGTAATTTTTACATTGATCATTGCATTTTTATGGCACTGATCAATGTAATAATGTCACTGGTCCTCAAAGTGTCATTTGGGGTCATATTTGTCCGCCGCAATGTCGCAGATCGCCACCATTACCAGTACATACAATAAAAAATAAAAGTCCCTAAATCTTTCCCATAGTTTGTAGACGCAATAACTTTTGTGCAAACCAATCAATATACGCCTATGGCGATTTTTTTTTTTTTTTTTTACCAAAAATATGTATATACTGTGTATATTGGCCTAAACTTATGAATAAAGTCTTTTTTTTATATATATTTTTTGGATATGTATTATAGCAGAAAGTAGAAAAAAATGTTTTCAAAATTGTCGCTTTTTTTTTTGTTTATAGCGCAATAAATAAAAAGAAAGCTCTATTTGTGGAAAAAAAGGATGTCAATTTTGTTTGGGTACAACGTTACAATTGCAATTGTCAAAGCGACGCAGTGCCGTATCACAAAAAATCCTCTGGTCATTAAAGTAGTTGTAAACCCTTACAACACACTTTATGCTACAGGTAAGCCTATATTAAGGCTTACCTGTAGCTACCCAGAATATCTCCTAAACCTGCACGGTTTAGGAGATATCCCCTAAACCTGCACGGTTTAGGAGATATCCCCCTGTGTCTGCATGTGCCAAAGTCATCGGCACATGCGCACTGAAGCAATGGCACGTCGTGCCGTTGCTTCAGTTAGACGAACCGTTACCGGCGGCTCCTGCGCGCATGAGCGGGAGTGACATCATCGCGGCTCTGGCCAATCACAGTGCCGGAGCCCGCGATACCCGGAAGTCACTCTCGCTTTTTTTTTTTCCAGAGGGTTTACAACCACTGTAAGGGGGCAAATCCTTACGGGGTGAAGTGGTTAAGATAGATCACAGTGACATTTATGGACTTTTCTTAACCACTTGCCGACCCCTTCACGGAGATATACGTCGGCAGAATGGCACGTACAGGCACAATCACGTACATGTACGTGGCCCTTTAACTGTCGGGGTCGTGCGCGACCCCCCTGCCTTCCCCGTGAGTGGGACCGCGGGTCCCGCGGACTCAATCGCCGTGGGGATCCCCGCGATCGTCTCACGGAGGCTCAGAGCGGGGAGATGTGTGTGTAAACACAACATCTCCCCGCTCCTCTACTGACAATGTCAGCGATCTCCGCTCTGTGTAATCAGAGCGGAGATCGGTGATGTGTCAGTCATAGCCACGCCCCCCCTCAGTTAGTAACACGCCCCTAGGCACACTTAACCCCTCCAGTGCCCCTAGTGGTTAACCCCTTCACTGCCAGTGTCATTTTCATAGTAACCAGTGCATTTTTATTGCACTGATCGCTGTGAAAATGACAATGGTCCCAAAAATGTGTCAAAAGTGTCCGATGTGTCCGCCATAATGTCGCAGTCACAAAAAAAATCGCTGATCGCTGCCATAACTAGTAAAAAATAAAAAAATTAATAAAAATGCCTTAAAACTATCCCCTATTTTGTAAACGCTATAATTTTTGCGCAAACCAATCAATAAACGCAGATTGCGATTTTTTTTAACCAAAAATATGTGGAAGAATACGTATCGGCCGAAACTGAGGAAAAAAAATGTTTTTTTATATATTTTTTGGGGATATTTATTATAGCAAAAAGTAAAAAATATGTAATTTTTTTCTAAATTTTCGCTCTATTTTTGTTTATAGCACAAAAAATAAAAACCGCAGAGGTGATCAAATACCACCAAAAGAAAAAAAAAAGGACGCCAATTTTGTTTGGGAGCCACATCGCACGACCGCGCAATTGTCAGTTAAAGCGACGCAGTGCCGAATCGCAAAAAGGGGCCTGGTCATAATGGCCCGTATTGGTCCGGGGCTTAAGTGGTTAAAGTGGAATTCGAGTTAAAATTGAAAATGTGCCCATAATTAGTATGTTAAATTTGTTTAAATTTGATATTATTCATTTTCAGGTTTGCTGATTATCTAGCTTAGAAAGTCTAATCTGAGACAGACATTCAGATGCTTCCTGTTCTTCGCCAACAACAATTTGGTAGCTCTCAGGCACTTCCTGAAAAGGTTGTTGGTCACTGTGTGAGAAATCCAGCCTAGCTTTTAGTAAACCCACCCCTGTCCTGCCCAGCACCACCCCCATCCCTCCCAGCCTTCTGCAGACTGCATCAGCTCCTCTCTTCCAAGCCTCACTTTGGCTTAGAGCTGAGAGGAGGAGAGAGAGAGAAAGAAAAGGAGGTCAATCATTGTAAGGCTGTAAGAAAAATAGAATAAATATAAGGGTACACTGCAGTAAACACCTGGTTAGCTGAACCTTAACAGATAGAGGGGTAAATGAGTAAATAGTGATGTTGCGCTGTGAACCTTCTACAATTACTATAATAAAGTGCTAGTGCAAAAATTGAAACACAAAGGTGTGTATCTATACAATCGTAAACTTACTGAGTGCTAAAGTGCAAAGTGAAACAGTAATCATCAATACCTGATAGTAGCAACTTGAAACCAATCACATACTAATAAAACAGTGAAATATTACTAACATGCAATCTTGAAATGGTTAATGGTGTAAAGCAATAATGAGCATCAATATAAATGAAAAAAATCCAATGCACACTCTAGGTTAGAGTATCTTAAACGTGTAAACCAGTCCCAGAAAATACTGTGACAATCAAACAATGTTGAGATGAGTGGTATATCCCTCCACCGTGAACAGAAAAAATGGCCAATGACAGGCCGATCCACTGTAGTGATACCTGGATGTGTACAAGCCCCTCACCTTACTGCTGTAAGATTACAGCATGAATGGATCAAATGCAGCAATCCTCAGAGGGTCCCTCTTTGGTGTTTACAGAGATGGATCGTGGTGTAAACCTTCTCCTCTAGTAAGCTCAGTTTAGGGAGGTAGGAAATGGACGAAAGATCCCAATAGTGTAATCTCATTTAAAATATGCCAATTTAATAAAACATAAACATTAGAAACACAGGTAACACGCCACAAGCGCTGAGCTTGTTTACTTCCGTCACTTCCGGTTCTGCCTATTGCTCCAATCCTGATGCGTATCGTCACATAACGTGACTTCATCAGGGGATAACAATAGGCTGTCATTGATGTCTTTTAAATAGTGTGTTAAAGTTAATTACCGATGGCCATTTTCCTGTGGTCCGCCATTGGAATACATTGCGTCGGCCATTTTGCCTTGGTCTCCCAAAGGACTTTTTTCATTTAAATTTATGCTCATTATTGCTTTACGCCATTAACTATTTCAAGATTGCACGTTAGTAATATTTCACTGTTTTATTAGTATGTGATTGGTTTCAAGTTTCTACTATCAGGTATTGATGATTACTGTTTCACTTTGCACTTTAGCACTCAGTAAGTTTACGATTGTACAGATACACACCTTTTGTGTTTAAAATTTTGCACTAGCACTTTATTATAGTAATTGTAGAAGGTTCACAGCGCAACATCACTATTTACTCATTGTAAGGCTGTAATGCTCAGTGCAATGTATACACCCACACATGGCGCACACTGCAAGAAGAAATTCAGTGCATTATACTGCAGCCTTTGTGTTACACACTACAAGGCGGAATCATGTGCTTGTCATGCGTTACACTCACACTACAATGTTGGATCATGTGGAGTTCTCTGCTTGTCATGTGTTGAACTCACACTACAATGTTGGATCATGTGAAGTTCTCTGCTTGTCATGCATTGCACTCACACTACAATTTTGGATCATGTAGAGTTCTCTGCTTGTCATGAGTAGGGATGAGCTGAACACCCCCCGGTTCGGTGCGCACCAGAACCTGCGAACGGACCGAAAGTTTGTGCGAACTTTCAAACCCGTTAAAGTCTATGGGACTCGAACGTGAAAAATCAAAAATGCGAATTTTAAAGGCTAATATGCAAGTTATTGTCCTAAAAAGGGTTTGGGGACCCGGGTCCTGCCCCAGGGTACATGTATCAATGCAAACATTTAAAAAAAAAAAGGTCTTTGGAAAAATGGCACAGTGGCCGCATTTGCCAACCCTAGTAATGGGAGACTTTAATAATATAATGAATGAGGGGGAAGATAGACATAGCACTACAAAAGGAAAACAAATGATGATGAGAACTAGGTTTGCTAGACAACTACAAGAGATGGGGTTAATAGACATGTGGAGAATTAGATATCCATCGAGAGAATACTCATGTTGCTCGAGCACATATGGATCTCTGTCAAGAATAGATTTGGCCCTGGGGAATGATAATTTTTTGCCTTTGGTAGAATCAATCCAATATGGCCCTAGGGGCCTCTCAGACCACTCCCCACTTATATTGAATATACAGCTTGAGGGACAGACACCCTCTCCACTTTGGAAAATTAATCCTCAATGGCTATTATTACTGTCGGAGGAAGATAAGATAGTGCTACAGTTAATTGAATTTTTTAAGGAAAATAAAAGTTCAACATCTTTGTCAGTAGTCTGGGATACTTGAAGGCATATATGCGTGGAATATTGATTAAAGAAATTCATAAAATTTAAGAGCTCATCCAGGAGGCAAGAGGAGGAAGTAATGAAAAGGGGGACTCAAACAGAGCAGGATTATATTATGGATCCCATAGAGGATCCCATGCGCGTCGGGACCCTTCAGGGGAAGACCGCTCTATATTAAGATACCTCTCAACTCAACTCAAGAAAAGCGTTCAGCATGGCAGGAGGCTCAGGAAATTTATAAAACTTTAGCTTTAAATAAAGCAGAAAATAGTAGATTTTTTCAAAAACAAAAACATTATGAGATGGGGGAACAGGTGGGACATATGTTGGCGGTTATAGCTCAGGCACAAGAGGGTCCGATAACTATTACAGCAGTTAAAGACCCTGAAGGAGAGGTGAAGTATGATACAGAAAGCATTCAGAAGATATTCGTTGACTTCAACACCTCACTTTATGAGTCAAAGGCGTCGAAGTCAACGAATCAAGCTAAACAATTTTTGGATAGATTGGATCTCCCAAAACTTAAACCAGCGGATAGAGAAGCTCTCGATAATCCCATATCTCTTGTGGTAGTGTGGTACCCCACCAGTGTATGAATACAGGATTCTCAACCAGGCAGGTTGAGGGGCTCCAGGGTATTTGCTTGTTTGGGAGGAAACTGGCTTTTCAGTTTCCTCATGATTTACTAAAATCCACTTTGGGACCCGGAGCTTGGGGATTTCTTAGAGATCCGGGTGGGATGAAATCCCCAGTCCTGGATCCGGGTTTTGAGACTCAACTGCACACTGATTGTTCAGGTGTGTGTGGGCCTGATAGTAGAGTCAGGACCAGCATTCTGGGCCCCACCCTCCCGACGAGTGCAGGTGTGCACTGGGGAAGCCATAGAGTGCAAGTGTGCACTGGAGAAGGCAGAGAGTGCTTGTGTGCACAGTGGAAGCCAGAGACCCAGGTCTGAGGGTCAGAGCAGCAAGGGGCTGCTATCCAAATGGATGGTGTTGCAGATGGAATAGTCTATAGGAGACAGACAAGAGCCTGAAGTGGAAGGCCTGAGCAGCACTGCTGTATGTATAAGCCAGGAGGCTGAATGTCATTTTGTTGTTGAAAAGGAGTACTGAAACCCCTGCGAGGGAAAACCTTTTGATTTTGTTTTGAACTTCTTTTAATAAAAATGGGCAAACAACCCTTAAAAAGAAGAACCAGCGAGTGGCGGTGTCCTTCAAGCTCTACACTTGATGCTAGTCCTTCACAAGTGGTGGAGAATTTTGCCACAATCTGAGATCCCTACAATCAAGTAAGTTCATCTGTTATATGAACTGTGTTTTTGGTGCATGAGACTGCATAATCTGTGTGTGTGCAGGTGAGGAGAACCTGCAAGCGAAAGGAAACTAGCCTTAAAGAGACAGTGCTCCAATTTGTTGCAGGTGGTGTACCTGTGAACAAAAAGTCAATATTTTTTTTTCTCTGCAGTGAACTGCTGCTAGCTGTGTGTGGCAGCCAGGCAAACTGCATTGCGCAGAAGTTTATTTGATGGACTGTTGCATGCAGGTTGTGTACCTGTGAAAGGAGAAACAAACAGATTTTTAATTTTTTTTCCCTTTTCTCAGCCAAGAACTGTTACAAGTTGCTGTGTGCAAGACTGCAAGGATGGGGCGATCAAAACGCCTAAAAGAAGCAAGGATGGCTGAGATGATAGATAGAGCTCTGTGGCTGTTACCGCCTGATCGAACCCCATACATGCCTAAACAGAGTTTTCCAAGGGAAAAGAGGGCTGCTGTTGTCCCTAGCAACCCTGGTGCAATGAATGCACAGATGACGGCTAGTGTGGAGAGTCCACCAGCGTTTGAATCTGCAGTGGATTGGTGCAAGCGACACCTGGCAGTATTGGACCAAGCTAAAGTGGAAGGCAAGCCAACCTTCCATACAAAAAGAGAGCTGCCGGATGTCCATGCCTGGGAGAGGGGTGTTGTTGTCCCTGGCAACACTGCTGCAGTTAAACCAGCAGCTGTTGTGAAAAGTGTGAAAGTGACACAGCTTGAGACAGGGTCCAGCAGATGCAGGGTTGGAAACCCTGACAAGACATGGAACCAAGTGCGCTGTTTGCGGTGCAGTGAGTGGGGGCATGCAGTCTCCAAGTGCCTTTTGTCCCTGGCTCCAGTGCAAAGCTACCTAGCAAAACAAAGGTCTGAGAAGCCTGTGTTATATGCCAGAAGAGAGGCTGATCAAAGGCCAGGACAGAGAGTGGTTGCCCATAGCAACACAGAGGAGGCCAGTCGGGCTGTCTGTGGACCAAGGGGTGTGCCTCCCATGGGTCGTGACAAGTGGCTTCCGGAGGAGCCAATACAGCATGTTTGAGAGAGCCAGCAAAGCTCTGCTGGGAGACTGCGATCTCCCATGGCAACGAGAGTGGAAGTTATGCCTGGAAGGAATCATCAGGAGAGAAACGCACTAGGGAAAAGTCATCCAGTACCATGCCTGGAATGTGGCCAGCTGGGGCACGAAATATTGTCTTGCCCTATATTCTGGGGTGCACCTAGAGGTAATGTTGCTAAACAGAACTCTTTATCTGTGGGCCAAGATCCCTTTGCAAATATGTTTGCAGTCACCCCTGGCAACAAGGAGGAGTTTTCTGTGGTGTCTGCAGGGGGTGCTAAACAGTGGGAGATGCCTGCTGTGATTTCATCCCATGGCCACCAGGGGGAGTTGGCCAGTAAATGTGTGGCTGAGGACTGGTTCTTAAGACAACGTACTCAAATGAAGATGGAGACCCCAACTACTGTGGTGGGTAAGACTATCTTTAATGAAATGATGGCAGGAACTACTGATTTCAGGTATAAAAGAACTGGCTACGAGATTGTCCATGATGATGTGAGAGTGACCCCAGTTAGTGGGGCCACAGAATGTGCGCTTGAGAATGACTTTTTCATACCCAGTGGGAATGCAGGGGTTAAAGTCCAAACAGAACCTGTGTTGATGACTAAAAGTGTTGTGTCTAATGTCTGCCAGCCTCAAGTTGGCAGTGGGCTAGGACAGCCTGCAAAAACTAAAAATGCTATAAGTATTACTGTTAATGAAAAGTTTGCTGCTGTTGGGAAAACCCCAGGTTCTTCCAGAGCAAAAGCTGTTGTCACAAATGGGTCATTGCCTGTAGCAATTGGTGGTAAGACAGCACAGTTGTCCCCAGAAATCTCCAGGGAACTTCATGTATTGGAGTCGGAGGTTGCCATGGACAACTGCGATGTCACTCTGGTGGGACAGAGTGGAACTGTACCGTGTAATGGTAATGTGTTAGTGCAAGCTGCTAGTACTAAAAATGTGCCGCTAAATGGTGGGTTAACACAACCTGTGAAAAATACAAAGGTGTGTGAGGCTTATGAAGCGCCGCCTGAGCAAGGTGGTGGTTGTGGTGTATTGCAACCTGCGGTGCTAAAACATGTGTTACCGAAGTCTGCCATGATTCGTAATTTGGGTGATGAATCTGAAACTAAACCCATCTGTTCTAATGTGTCTCCTTGGGCGGATGGATCAGGGCTGAGGAACGCCAGTGAATGGAGCACAGCTACAACGGATTGGGATAGTTGGGGTAAAAATCTAATGTCCCTGATAGATGAGGCTTTCATGCACAAAAATAAGGTGGACAAAGTTTCTGCTGTGCCAGCAGGAGGGACGGCAGAACAGCTTATACCTGAGGGCGCGGTGGCTGCTGCAGGGGTTAACCCTCGTGAGAAATATGGACCATATAAGGGCGAGCACACAGCAGACACTTTGTCAGTAACCTACAAAAATTATGCTGACATGGCGTGTCAAAATGACGTTTTCACTGGTAATGTGAAGCAGTTCATTGGTGCTGAACCTGAGAAGTTGGGTATGAGTCAAGCACCTGGCAGCGCTCTGGTAGAGCACCAGGCTGTGGTTGTCTCCAGCTGGGAGAAGGTTCCATTAAACCTTGCAACCTCTCACGTCTCAGCAAGTGAGTCTGTCTGCATCCCCAGTGTCAGGAAAGTCCCCAGGAAGGACTTGGGTCTGGAGCCAGGGGTATGGTTTCTAACAAAAGTATTAAAGGAGATGCTTAAACTTTGGGATGTACAGCCAGTCTATACTGGCGTGTCTCCACCACAGTCAGACAGTCTGGTACTGCGGAGTACCATTAGGTGGACCCCTGAGTGGCAGGTGGTACAGCACAAAGGAAGACAAGACAGAAATGGTTTATTTATGACTGTATTACTAGTGTTAAAAATCACCTCTAGGTATGCTGATGGGTTACTTCCTGTACAAGAGGTATATGGGAGAGGCTTTGGTGAAAAAAAAGTGTCTGAGGTTTCACCACCTAACAGCCAGGTGGAAGGCATTTCTGCTGCTATGGTCCAAGGTAGTACTGGTCAGTTGTCAGTGAAGGGTGTGTATGCTGTACCAGTAGAAGAATCACATGAGATGGAAGGGCCAAGTGTGGACCAGAAAGCAGCAGAAATCCTGACCGGGGCTCAACCGAAGGTGGTTAAAAAGACTGGGGTCCCCAGTCCGATGTTTGGTTTAGGTGACAAACCTAATAAGGTCCCCGAGACAGGGAAACGGATAAGAAGTGCGGTAAAAATGGTATGTGGATCAGACAAGAGCTTGTCTGTTCAGGTGGATAAAAATACAGATGGCATCAGAACAGGTCAAGTGGTAGGACAGCTGCCTGCAGAGTGGGTGAACCCAGGGGAGGTGACGTCCTGTGAGGTTCCCGTGGGTAATGGCGGCCCTCCATTATGTGTGCCCTCTGCAGACGCTGCCCTAGCAAATGCTGAAAAAAAGGCATTGGTGATCTGTGCAACGTTGAGAGGTGTAATGTTGGTTTGAATATGTCTGTCAATGATGAACCAAATAGTTTGTTAAAGGTACATGACAGTGTGGTGTCCAAAGGTATTGGGAAACCTGGGAACCTGAAGCGTGGAGGCAGAAGGGTTGGTAGAAAGACCAGGGGTGCCCTGTTAAAATTTCAGGAGAGGCAGTGCTTATGGAACCCCAAAAGAAGAGGGAGAAGGCTGAGTATAGGGAAATATAGGACCTTGTTAAGATCCAGGGTGGGACATACCTGGAAGCGCACCCGGAAAAAGGTTGGGCCTACGTGGCTGACAGCCAGCACAGAGGTGTCCCAACCATAATGATGGGTGCTGGTGTTCCTCCCTCCGGATTGAAACAAAGGGGGAGGGTATGTGGTAGTGTGGTACCCCACCAGTGTATGAATACAGGATTCTCAACCAGGCAGGTTGAGGGGCTCCAGGGTATTTGCTTGTTTGGGAGGAAACTGGCTTTTCAGTTTCCTCATGATTTACTAAAATCCACTTTGGGACCCGGAGCTTGGGGATTTCTTAGAGATCCGGGTGGGATGAAATCCCCAGTCCTGGATCCGGGTTTTGAGACTCAACTGCACACTGATTGTTCAGGTGTGTGTGGGCCTGATAGTAGAGTCAGGACCAGCATTCTGGGCCCCACCCTCCCGACGAGTGCAGGTGTGCACTGGGGAAGCCATAGAGTGCAAGTGTGCACTGGAGAAGCCAGAGAGTGCAAGTGTGCACTGGAGAAGCCAGAGAGTGCAAGTGTGCACTGGAGAAGGCAGAGAGTGCTTGTGTGCACAGTGGAAGCCAGAGACCCAGGTCTGAGGGTCAGAGCAGCAAGGGGCTGCTATCCAAATGGATGGTGTTGCAGATGGAATAGTCTATAAGAGACAGACAAGAGCCTGAAGTGGAAGGCCTGAGCAGCACTGCTGTATGTATAAGCTAGGAGGCTGAATGTCATTTTGTTGTTGAAAAGGAGTACTGAAACCCCTGCGAGGGAAAACCTTTTGATTTTGTTTTGAACTTCTTTTAATAAAAATGGGCAAACAACCCTTAAAAAGAAGAACCAGCGAGTGGTGGTGTCCTTCAAGCTCTACACTTGATGCTAGTCCTTCACACTCTGGAAGAATTAACTCAAGCAGTTACACAAACTCAAAATAAAGCACCAGGGATGGACGGACTACCGACAGAGACATATAAAAAAATTAGATTACATTTTGCTACCAGAATTTTTAGGGGTATTAAATGATGCGTATGAAAAACAGAAACTCCCAGAAACAATGCAGGAAACAATAGTAATAGTGATTCCAAAACAGGGTAAGGACCCTATGATGCCTGACTCTTACCGCCCTATATCCCTCCTTACTAGGGATGAGCCGAACACCCCCGGGTTCGGTTCGCACCAGAACCTTCGAACGGACCGAAAGTTCGCGCGAATTTTCGAAACCCTATTCGTTATAATGGACGCGAACGTTCGAAATCAAAATTGCTAATTACAACGGCCAATATGCATGTTAATGTCATAAAACAGGTTTGGGGACCCGGGTCCTGCCCCAGGGGACATATATCAATGCAAAAAGAAATTTTAAAAACTAAAGTTTTTTCGGGAGCAGTCATTTTAATGATGCATAAAGTGAAAAAAAAAAAAGTGAAATTTTCCTTTAAATATGGTACCTGGGGGGTGTCTAAAGTATGCCTGTGAAGTGGCATGTGTTTCCCGTGTTTAGAACTGTCCTTGCACAAAATGACATTTGTAAAGGAAAAAAAGAAGCCATTTAAAACCACTTGCGGCTTTAATGTCATGTCTTGTCCTGGCCGCCATATGGCTGAAAATCCTTGAGAAAAATGGCATGGCTACCCCATCACCCCCCCCCCACCCCAGCCCCTTTGGGTCTTGTATGGATACTAAGGGGGACCCCGCACCCAAAATAAAACCCTATACCTACAACCCTATATACTCTGAACAGCAGTATATAGGTGGTGCAAACAAGACATGGACTGTAGGTTTGTTCTTAAGTAGAATCTGAACAGGTACATTATGAAGTGTAGCTACATCCCAAAAAAATCAATTTTTAAGCTTTTTGGAGAACATAGGGAGGGGTTATCACCCCTGTAACATTTGCTGTCTTTGCACATCTGTTCAGAACATGTCACCTCACTTTCCGTCCCAATGACAAATGTTTTTGGAAAAGTGGGGTTTTAATTGAAACAAGGATTGGTGATAAAGCATCAGTAGAGAGGAGATACCTTTTTCCCAAATTAAATCTAACAGGATAGAATTTTCCTTCCTAGGGGTAGATTTCCTCTCACTTCCTGTTTTCTCTTGCCGTTTGCAAGTAGGAGTCGTTTGTAAGTTGGATGTTTGAAAGTAGGGGCCTGCCGTATATACTCTGCAGAAATTTGCCCTATTAGATGTTGGTGTAGCCACAAGACTGGTGGGCACAGGAATGGGCCCTGCTGTGAGTTAATAGATCAAGATTTGTACTTGCATGCACCTGTTGAACCGGGCAGAAAAATTGGGCCTTTGGTGGTGGTGGTGGTGGTGGTGGACTGTGTTGCCACAAGACTGTAAGCCCTCACAGTTACTCTTGGTGGGTGCAGGAATGGGCCCTGCTGTGAGTTATTAGATCAAGATTTGTAATTGCATGCACCTGTTGAACAGGGCAGAAAAATTGGGCCTTTGGTGGTGGTGGTGGTGGTGGACGGTGTTGCCACAAGACTGTAGGCCCTCATAGTTACTCTTGGTGGGCGCAGGAATGGGCCCTGCTGTGAACTATTAGATCAAGATTTGTAATTACACGCCCCTGTTAAACAGGGGCTGAAAAATTGTGCCTTAGGCATTGGTGCTGGTGCCACAACACTGCAACCCCTCACAGATACTGTACTTGGAGCACAGCAGTCACACCTGTTGCGAAGCATCTTTTTAAAAAATTGTAATTACACGCCCCTGTTATACAGGGGCTGAAAAATTGTGCCTTAGGCACTGGTGCTGGTGCCACAACACTGCAACCCCTCACAGATACTGTACTCTGAGCACAGCAATGAGACCTGTTGCAAAGCATTGCCTAAAAATTGTAATTACACGCCCCAACAGGGGCTGAAAAATTGTGCCTTAGGCACTGGTGCTGGTGCCACAACACTGCAACCCCTCACAGATACTGTACTCTGAGCACAGCAGTCACACCTGTTGCGAAGCATCTTTTTAAAAAATTGTAATTACACGCCCCTGTTATACAGGGGCTGAAAAATTGTGCCTTAGGCACTGGTGTGGTGGCATGGATCATTGAGGAGGAGGAAGAGGATAGTCAGTGAACATAACAGGACAGTCACTCAGCATCAGCATAGGCAGTCTTGAAGGGATGTGACATTATAAATTATTCCGTTATATCCGCTTCAGGTGTCTGGTAGCTGGTGGTGATCCAAGACTGATTCATTTTTATGAAGGTCAGTCGATCAACCGAGTCGGTGGACAGGCGCACCCTATGATCGGTGACAAATCCTCCAGCAGCACTGAATGTGCGTTCGGAAAGAACGCTGGATGCAGGACAGGCCAGTAGCTCAATTGCATACTGTGCAAGCTCTGGCCAGTGATCCATCCTCAGGACCCAGTAAGCCAGAGGATTTTCGGTGGGAAAGGTGTCCAAGTCTGACCTTGCCCCTAGGTATTCCTGCACCATGTATATCAGACGCTGGCGATGGTTGCTGGAACCGATCATACCTTGGGGCTGCGGACTAAAAAATTGTCTGAACGCATCGGTCAGACGTCCACCTTCCCCACTGCTCCTTCTGCTACTGACCGAAGCCTCAGCAACTCGTCGTCCAGGACCAGGAGTTTGTAACCTCCCAGTTTCTGGGAACGCGTTGCACAGACCTTTCTGCAAGGCCTCCCTGAGATGTCTCATCCTCTGCTCCCTCTGCGACGGCAAGATAAGGTCCGCAACCTTACCCTTGTACCGTGGATCAAGGAGAGTGGCCAGCCAGTAATGGTCACTCTCCTTGATCCGAAGAACACGAGGATCCTTCCGCAGGCTTTGCAGGATCAGGGAGGCCATGCAGCGTAGGTTAGCTGAGGCATTCGGTCCGGAGTCTTCTGGGTCACTGAGGATGACATGATCGCCAGCCACCTCCTCCCAGCCACGTACAAGTCCACTGGTTTGTTGGGACTGTACATCATCCCTAAAAGACTGCTGCTGCTGATGCTGAGTGCCAGGCTCCACCTCCATGCTCACACAATCCTCCTCCTCCTCCTCCTCCTTCTCTTCCTGTGTGATGGGTGGGACAGAAGGAACATTGTCTGGATAAAGGGGGCCTTGAGAGACAAGGAAGTCCTCCTCTTCCTGCCTCTGTTCTGCCTCAAGTGCCCTGTCCATTATCCCACGCAGCGTATGCTCCAACAGGTGGACAAGAGGTACAGTGTCACTGATGCATGCACTGTCACTGCTCACCATCCTCGTGGCCTCCTCAAATGGTGAGAGGACAGTGCATGCATCCCTGATCATGCTCCACTGGCGTGGGGAAAAAAAGCCAAGCTCCCCTGACCCTGTCCTGGTGCCGTAGTCGCAAAGGTACTCATTGATGGCCCTCTGCTGCGTGTGCAGTCGCTGCAGCATGGCCAACGTTGAGTTCCACCTGGTGGGCATGTCACATATTAGGCGGTTCTTGGGCAGGTTCAGCTCCTTTTGCAGCTCAGTCAGCCGAGCACTGGCATTATAAGATCGGCGGAAATGCACACAGACTTTCCTGGCCTGCCTCAGGACATCCTGTAAGCCTGGGAACCTGCCCAAGAACCGCTGCACCACCAGGTTGAGGACGTGAGCCATACAGGGCACATGGGTGAGCTGCCCCTGTCGCAGGGCGGAGAGGAGGTTGGTGCCATTATCAGAAACAACCATTCCTGGCTTAAGCTGGCGTGGCGTCAACCACCTCTCGGCCTGCCCCTGCAGAGCTGCCAGAACCTCTGGCCCAGTGTGGCTCCTGTCCCCCAAACACACCAGCGCAAGCACGGCATGGCATCTTTTTGCCTGCGTACTCGCGTAGCCCCTTGTACGCCTACGGAGCACCGCTGGTTCCGAGGACAGAGCACTCGAAGAGGACATGGAGGAAGAAGAAGAGGAGGGGGTGGAGGAGAGAGGTGTGTCACAACCAGTAGTAGCATTTTGGAGGCGTGGTGGCGGAACAACCTCCAACACTACTGCACCTTGTCCTGCATCCCTCCCAGCTGCCAATAGAGTGACCCAATGGGCCGTGAAAGAAAGATAACGTCCCTGTCCATGCCTGCTGGACCATGAGTCAGCGGTAATATGCACCTTACCGCTGACCGCCCTGTCCAGCGAGGCATGGACATTGCCTTCCACATGCCAGTAGAGAGACGGAATCGCCTTCCGTGAGAAAAAGTGGCGTTTGGGAACCTGCCACTGAGGAACCGCACATTGAACAAACTCACGGAAGGGGGCCGAGTCTATCAACTGAAAAGGCAGCAGTTGAAGTGCTAGCAATTTAGCCAAGCTAGCATTCAACCGCTGGGCATGTGGATGGCTGGGAGTATACTTCTTTCGACGGTCCAGCAGCTGGGGCAGGGAAATTTGCCTGCTACAATCGGACGTCGGTGTACTGCAAGTACTTGGTTGTGACACACCTAATTCTACACCTTCAGTCCTCTCAGAGCAGCTTTCAGAGAGGACTGAAGATATAGTGGGGATGGAGATCCCAGCTGATGAGGAGCAAGGAGAGGTCCGCTTTGTTCTTTGGTGTGGGTCTTTTATGTGTGCTTGCCAACGAGCTGCATGGCAGGTCGACATATGTCTGCTCATGCTTGTGGTGCCCAAGCGGCTGATGTTTTGGCCACGCGAGATACGCTTGAGACAAATATTGCAAATAGCAGTGGTGCGATCTGATGCACTCGTCTCAAAAAAGGCCCACACCAAAGAACTTTTGTGATAACGTGCAGAGGCAGCGCCCTGCACAGGCGGAGCTCTGCGGTGTGGTACAGTTGCTGTGCTGGCCTCTAGCTGGCCTCCAGGGGGCATCCTGCCTCGTTGGACATGTGACGCTGCATCCTCCTCCTCCTCCTCCTCTCTCCCTTCAGGCACCCACGTGGAGTCAGTGACCTCATCATCCCCTCCCTCTTCACCACTAGAGCAAACCTGGCAGTAAGCTGCAGCTGGTGGAACACTACTGCCAGATTGCTGTCCTTCAGCATCCCCTCTCTCTGCGCGCACACTACTGACTTCCTCAAGCTGGGTATCATCATCCGAGCCTTCGAATCGTTGGGCATCCTCCTGGAGCATGTACCCAACACTGTGCTCAAACAGTTCGGGGGACTCCTCAGGAGGACATGGTGGGTCTAGGGAAGGGGTGGCTGATGATGCCATTGAGTACGCGTTGGCAGCTGCTCTGCCAGTACCCTGAGCCTGGGTGAGAGAGGATGAGGAGGATGAGGAGGGCTTGGTCATCCATTCTACCAAGCCTTCGGCATGATGCGGCTCCACATGTCCAGCTGCCGAAAACAAAGACAAGCGTGTCCCATGGCCACGTGCTGATGACGATGCACGACCACGTCCACGGCCAGCACTGTTGTCTCTAGAAACAGAGCCTGCCTGCCCTGTGTTCTTGCCTCGGCACGCTCTGCCTCTCCTTGGCGGTCTTCCAGCCATTGTAGTCGGTAGTGTATATAGTATAAAAAATAGAACTCCTATGTGTGCTCACAACACACTGTAGGTCCTATGGGTGCTGACACTAACACACTATAGGTACTATGTGTGCTGCTGACAAGAAAATATAGGAGCTCTGTTTGCTGCCACTAACACACTAGAAGTCCTATGGGTGCTGCTGAGAAGAAAATATAGGAGCTCTGTGTGATGCCACTAACACACTAGAAGTCCTATGGGTGCTTCTGAGATGAAAATATAGGAGCTCTGTGTGATGCCACTAACACATTAGAAGTCCTATGGGTGCTGCTGAGAAGAAAATATAGGAGCTCTGTTTGCTGCCACTAACACACTAGAAGTCCTATGGGTGCTGCTGAGAAGAAAATATAGGAGCTCTGTGTGATGCCACTAACACACTAGAAGTCCTATGGGTGCTGCTGAGAAGAAAATATAGGAGCTCTGTGTGATGCCACTAACACACTAGAAGTCCTATGGGTGCTTCTGAGATGAAAATATAGGAACTCTGTGTGATGCCACTAACACATTAGAAGTCCTATGGGTGCTGCTGAGAAGAAAATATAGGAGCTCTGTTTGCTGCCACTAACACACTAGAAGTCCTATGGGTGCTTCTGAGATGAAAATATAGGAGCTCTGTGTGATGCCACTAACACACTAGAAGTCCTATGGGTGCTTCTGAGATGAAAATATAGGAACTCTGTGTGATGCCACTAACACATTAGAAGTCCTATGGGTGCTGCTAAGAAGAAAATATAGGAGCTCTGTTTGCTGCCACTAACACACTAGAAGTCCTATGGGTGCTTCTGAGATGAAAATATAGGAGCTCTGTGTGATGCCACTAACACACTAGAAGTCCTATGGGTGCTTCTGAGATGAAAATATAGGAACTCTGTGTGATGCCACTAACACATTAGAAGTCCTATGGGTGCTGCTAAGAAGAAAATATAGGAGCTCTGTTTGCTGCCACTAACACACTAAAAGTCCTATGGGTGCTTCTGAGAAGAAAATATAGGAGCTCTGTGTGATGCCACTAACACACTAGAAGTCCTATGGGTGCTTCTGAGATGAAAATATAGGAACTCTGTGTGATGCCACTAACACATTAGAAGTCCTATGGGTGCTGCTGAGAAGAAAATATAGGAGCTCTGTTTGCTGCCACTAACACACTAGAAGTCCTATGGGTGCTTCTGAGAAGAAAATATAGGAGCTCTGTGTGATGCCACTAACACACTAGAAGTCCTATGGGTGCTTCTGAGATGAAAATATAGGAACTCTGTGTGATGCCACTAACACATTAGAAGTCCTATGGGTGCTGCTAAGAAGACAATATAGGAGCTCTGTTTGCTGCCACTAACACACTAGAAGTCCTATGGGTGCTTCTGAGAAGAAAATATAGGAGCTCTGTGTGATGCCACTAACACACTAGAAGTCCTATGGGTGCTTCTGAGATGAAAATATAGGAACTCTGTGTGATGCCACTAACACATTAGAAGTCCTATGGGTGCTGCTGAGAAGAAAATATAGGAGCTCTGTTTGCTGCCACTAACACACTAGAAGTCCTATGGGTGCTGCTGAGAAGAAAATATAGGAGCTCTGTGTGATGCCACTAACACACTAGAAGTCCTATGGGTGCTTCTGAGATGAAAATATAGGAACTCTGTGTGATGCCACTAACACATTAGAAGTCCTATGGGTGCTGCTAAGAAGAAAATATAGGAGCTCTGTTTGCTGCCACTAACACACTAGAAGTCCTATGGGTGCTGCTGAGAAGAAAATATAGGAGCTCTGTGTGATGCCACTAACACACTAGAAGTCCTATGGGTGCTTCTGAGATGAAAATATAGGAGCTCTGTGTGATGCCACTAACACACTAGAAGTCCTATGGGTGCTGCTGAGAAGAAAATATAGGAGCTCTGTGTGATGCCACTAACACACTAGAAGTCCTATGGGTGCTTCTGAGATGAAAATATAGGAACTCTGTGTGATGCCACTAACACACTAGAAGTCCTATGGGTGCTGCTGAGAAGAAAATATAGGAGCTCTGTTTGCTGCCACTAACACACTAGAAGTCCTATGGGTGCTGCTGAGAAGAAAATATAGGAGCTCTGTGTGATGCCACTAACACACTAGAAGTCCTATGGGTGCTTCTGAGATGAAAATATAGGAACTCTGTGTGATGCCACTAACACATTAGAAGTCCTATGGGTGCTGCTAAGAAGAAAATATAGGAGCTCTGTTTGCTGCCACTAACACACTAGAAGTCCTATGGGTGCTTCTGAGAAGAAAATATAGGAGCTCTGTGTGATGCCACTAACACACTAGAAGTCCTATGGGTGCTTCTGAGATGAAAATATAGGAACTCTGTGTGATGCCACTAACACATTAGAAGTCCTATGGGTGCTGCTGAGAAGAAAATATAGGAGCTCTGTTTGCTGCCACTAACACACTAGAAGTCCTATGGGTGCTTCTGAGATGAAAATATAGGAGCTCTGTGTGATGCCACTAACACACTAGAAGTCCTATGGGTGCTTCTGAGATGAAAATATAGGAACTCTGTGTGATGCCACTAACACATTAGAAGTCCTATGGGTGCTGCTGAGAAGAAAATATAGGAGCTCTGTTTGCTGCCACTAACACACTAGAAGTCCTATGGGTGCTGCTGAGAAGAAAATATAGGAGCTCTGTGTGATGCCACTAACACACTAGAAGTCCTATGGGTGCTGCTGAGAAGAAAATATAGGAGCTCTGTTTGCTGCCACTAACACACTAGAAGTCCTATGGGTGCTGCTGAGAAGAAAATATAGGAGCTCTGTGTGATGCCACTAACACACTAGAAGTCCTATGGGTGCTGCTGAGAAGAAAATATAGGAGCTCTGTTTGCTGCCACTAACACACTAGAAGTCCTATGGGTGCTGCTGAGAAGAAAATATAGGAGCTCTGTGTGATGCCACTAACACACTAGAAGTCCTATGGGTGCTGCTGAGAAGAAAATATAGGAGCTCTGTTTGCTGCCACTAACACACTAGAAGTCCTATGGGTGCTGCTGAGAAGAAAATATAGGAGCTCTGTTTGCTGCCACTAACACACTAGAAGTCCTATGGGTGCTGTTGGGGTGCAATGCTGTGCTAACAGCACTGCGGTTGGTACTACTGCAATACTGTACTAACAGTAACCACGCACCAGACTAATCCCCAGCAGCAGCTAATAACACACTAACTGTGCAATCAGCAGCAATGAACGATCAATGACTTAGGTAGCAATGGTTTAGCAAAGAAATAGCCAATGGTTTAGCAAAGAAGAGCAAATCTTTCAGTATCAAGCAAAGACAGAATCAGCAGACTAATCTCTCCTAAAGCCGGAACTCATGTGACCGGGGCCGATGGCGCGGCGGCCTTTTAAATGGTGGGGCGTGTACTAAAGCCCCTGAGCTGTAATTGGCTACAGGCGTCCTGCCTGTAGCCAATTATTGCTCTCCGAGTTTCGGGCGCTGTGATTGGCCAAGCATGCGGGGTCACAGTGCATGCTTGGCCAATCATCAGCCAGCAATGCACTGCGCCGGCCGCAATGCATTGCGGGGCCGCTCGCATCACACGAATGTGATGCGAACGGCCCAAATAGTTCTGGGCTCGACGAGCGAGCGAACGCCCGGTGCTCGATTCGAACATGGGTTCGAATTGAGCACCGGGCCCATCCCTACTCCTTACCTCAGATGTTAAGATTTTAGCCAGGGTTCTTGCAAACAGGTGATCAAATTACATTATTAATTTGATACATGAGGATCAAATGGGTTTTATTCCAAAGAGAGCAGCCGCAACAAACATTCGTAGGTTAATTTTGAATTTACAACTACCTATGGAAAATACGGGATCTAGAGCAATACTATGCTTAGACGCCAAAAAAGCCTTTGATATGGTGGAGTGGGAATATTTATGGACAGTATTGGAGGCTTTTGGAATAGGACCGGGATTCCTAAAATGGGTTAAAATATTATATAGGGATCCTAAAGCAAGGGTAAGAATTAATAATACATCATCCAGCCCATTTACCTTATCTAGAGGGACAAGGCAGGGCTGCCCCCTATCGCCACTAGTATTTGCTATAGCAGTGTAGCCTCTTGCCCTTGCCATTAGACAATCAACAAAAATAGTTGGGTTTTGTCGGGCAGGGAGAGAGGATAAAGTGGCCCTTTATGCAGATGATGCTCTTATTTTCCTGGGGGATACCTCAAATTCATTAACGGAACCTTTGAGCCTTATCTCCATATTTGGGATATTTTCGGGTTTCCAGATTAACTGGGATAAATCCATATTATTACCACTAGATGAGTTAAAAACTCCATTATTAAATCAAGCCTCTAAAATTCAAATTAAGGATACAGTGAAATATTTGGGAATAGAGATCTCTCGGGATGTAAGACTATATATTAACTTGAATTTCAAACCTCTATTGGCAATATTTAAAGACAAATGCCGAAGTTGGTGTAAGCTAACTCTGACGGTGATAGGAAGAGCAAATCTTATCAAAATGATTTGGGCTCCGCAATTACTTTATGTGTTTAATAACTCACCCATATGGATCACAGCATTCTGGTTTAGGAAAATAGAATCTCTCTTCAGAGAGTTGATTTGGAAGAAAAAACAACCATGCATAAAGCTAACAACATTAATGTTACCCAAAGAAGAGCGTGGTCTCGCGGTTCCCCATCTGAAAAACAATTTTTTGTCTTCACAATTACAACATTTTAGTGGATGGACAACTGTATCAGAATCTGATCCTATACAGTGCCTGCTACTATCAATTTATTAAGTATATCCAATGATTTCTTTATTAGAGTCGAGAAATCAATTGCGCGATAAAGGATTCCATACGGGTAAATTATTTGATAAGGTATGGCAAGAAATTAGGAAAATTACTAAATTAAAGGGATATACCTCATATACTCCAATTTGGAATAATAGTAGTTATGTGTGTAGTGGGTATGTACTTTCCCGGGTGTAATTTGAACTTGGCAGAGACATCAGTGATGTGTAATTCCCTGCAGCCCAGCAGGTGGCGCTGTCGCCCTGGGCTGGGGTTGAATCATTGCTGTGTGCCGTGCCTCCTTTTTTTCCTCCCTCGGCAGCGGTATGGTGGGGCGGGGGAACCCGCCGCGCTTGCCGGGAGAGGGTATAAAGGGGCTGGCCATCTTTGTCACGGGGTCGAGTCCCAGACACCTTCAGCCTGTGGGCGGTGGTTCGTGTCGGTCCTCTAGGCAGCCTAGGCCTAGAGGACAGCCGGAGGTCGTGTTCCATCCCAGGCACCTTTAGCCTGGGGTGAGGTACTCGGATGGAGGTCTGGAGCTCAGTGCCCAACACTGAGTTCCGCGAGGGAAGGAGATCCTAGGGAACCCAGGGGTTGGGAACCTGAATCCGGAAGGCGTAATGGACCGGGGGGAGCTCCTCACTTGAAGACCTGGTGCAGCATATTGCCAATGATGGGTGAGCCTCTCATCGGAGACCGCCTGGAAGGAAATTCCCCCCTCGCTCGGAGACCGCAACCCACTTTCAGGGAGGAAAGTGGAGAACACATTGTGTCTGGGCCTACTCGCATCCACACCTCCTTTTCTGTTCTGTTTCTACAAGGGAGTTCAACTGATTGTGTTCATTCGAGAAAAATAAAGGAGTGTTGGACTTTAATGGTGTGGGGCTCATTTCTTGAAAGACATTGTTCAAGGTAACTCTCGGTGGAGGCTCCAGGTGCACAGCACTGACCCGAAGGTAAAAGAAGTTTGCTTATACCACACTGACACCTGTGGTGGAGGCCAGGCGTGGTGTCCCCACTCCCTTCCCCTCTAAGGTACCCCTAGACAAGAGAAAAGACGAGCTGAAGACGAAGAGGGGAGTGAGGAGGGCGCTACCCGTGGGGGCTCGAGTCCGGCATAGTGTTTGTGCACCACGGAATTGAACGTGTCTGCTGGAGGAGTTACGTGAGTAGGCAGGCCTTCATTGGCCGAAGTGCATCCCTGTGCTCGAAGTCGTGGACATGACCCATTGAAGGGAAAGGCCCGTGCAGAAGAGCGAGGAAAGGGGCAAGCTCAGCCGTGTGAAGTAGTACACGTGGGGGTTTCTATTTGCAATGCGCCACCAGGCACACCCCCATCGCTTAGTTCGTGGGCGTGACTCAAAAAGGAAAAAAGAACAAAAGCCCGCGAACTGGAGCAAAGGGGAGGAGTCCAATAGGTGTGAAGGACTACACGTGGGACGTTGGCGCAAAAACTTTGCAGTGTGCGATGGATCAGCAACAGGTCGCCATGTTCGGACATACATCGTGGATTCCAGTTCACCCTTCCACCACGACATTGACTGCTGCTGCTCCGGTAACAGATACGGGGATCCGGCTAAAGCCAAGGGGTCGATTCGCCCTGTATTCATGCATGGACGTTGAGGCCCTGGGTGTGATTTGTCCCGGCTGTTCGGGACTGGTGTGCCAGCTGAAGCCATTCGGGCGATGTGAGGCCTGTGGGGAGTTTCTGTTCGAAGTGGATCCGGCGGTTGAGAAGCCGAGAACCATCTACCCCGGCCGTGATGCGGGCAACACCACTCAGAGAGGAGGAATCACTGCTTTGACAGCCATCCCTGCGCACACTGCAGTGACCGCGGAGGAGGTCGTGAAAACTCAACGGGAGAAATCCGAGGATGCTGACTCGGTCACCACTGTTTCGCAGCGTCCACCACCGAAGAGAAAGACCAGCATGGTAGCCCCGACCAGCGGTTGTGGTGGACCGTCTCGCCCGCTTACGCCCGGCCCGGATGGATCCGTCGACAAGAGTTCCGGACGTCCCGTTTCAAGTAAAGGCCGAGGTAAGCCAGGCAGAGAGATTTGGTGTGTGGGAAGAGGTGAAAACTCAGTCTCCACTACCGGCTACCTGCCCGCGTAGGAGTGTGACACCTCTGACCTGGAGTCGCTCTCGGACATGGGAGACGACGTTGCTATAGTTCCCCACACACGGCTCATGTGTAAGGTAAAGTCTACAGGATTGGAAATATCAGTTTGTAAATGGATAGAAAACTGGCTAAAAGACAGAATTCAGAGAGTAGTGGTTAATGATTCTTACTCTGAATGGTCTAAGGTTATCAGTGGTGTACCCCAAGGTTCAGTGCTGGGACCCTTACTTTTTAATATCTTTATAAATGACATTGGGTCTGAGATCAAAAGTAACATTTCTGTCTTTGCAGATGACACTAAGCTATGCAGTGGAATAACGTCCTTACAAGATGTCTCCAAATTACAAGCCGACCTCAATGCTCTGTCTAATTGGGCGACTATGTGGCAGATGAGGTTTAATGTTGATAAATGTAAAGTTATGCACTTGGGGGCTAAGAAAATGAATGCATCATACATACTAGGGGGAGTACAACTGGGGGGGTCTATAGTGGAGAAGGATCTGGGGGTTAAGGTAAATCATAAGCTCAATAATGGCATGCAATGCCAAGCTGTGGTTTCCAAAGCGAGCAAAGTCCTTTCTTGTATTAAGAGAGGTATGGACTCCAGAGAGAGAGAGATATCATTTTGCCCCTGTACAAATCATTAGTAAGACCTCATCTGGAATATGCAGTTCAGTTTTGGGCACCAGTTCTCAAAAAGCATATCGGGGAACTGGAGAAAGTGCAGAGAAGGGCAACCAAACTGATAAGAGGCATGGAGGAGCTCAGCTATGAAGAAAGATTAGAGGAACTGAATTTATTCACTCTTGAGAAGAGGAGAATAAGGGGGGATATGATTAACATGTAAAAATATATAAGGGGTCCATATAGTGAACTTGGTGATGAGTTATTCACTTTACGGTCAACACAGAGAACAAGGGGGCACTCCTTACGTCTAGAAGAAAAAAGATTTCATCTGAAAATGTGGAACAGACTCCCTGCAGAGGTGGTTCTGGCCAGCTCAGTAGATTACTTTAAGAAAGGCCTGGATACTTTCCTAAATGTACATAATATAACGGATTACTAACAGTTATAGGTTAAGTTGATCCAGGGTAAATCCGATTGCCTCTCGGGGGATCAGGAAGGAATTTTTTCCCCTGCTGTAGCAAATTGGATCATGCTCTGCTGGGGTTTTTTGCCTTCCTCTGGATCAACTGTGGGTATAGAATTGGGTATATGGGATTGTACGATATTTTTTATTTTATTTATTTATTTATTTATTTTTTATGGTTGAACTGGATGGACTTTGTCTTTTTTCAACCTGACTAACTATGTAACTATGTAGCTATGTAACTATGTAACTATAGACGAACTGTTTGCCGAAAAGGGCTGGGACAAAGTACCTCTCGCTTCATCCCGCAGAACCAGGGATCCACCCATGTCTACAGGGGAAAGTACACCCCGGGTGGAGGCACCAGCGTCTGAAGAGGGGTCCCGTCCCCAGCCTGCCTCTACAACCCCGGTACCATTTGTACCCAAGACCGGGGAAAAGAGACTGCTGTTGTGGGCACCAATGCCCAGACCAGATGTGGTCAAGGTCCCTTGCCACCCAGACTCAATAGTTTTACCTGGCGAAGGGGACAAAGCTACCATGCCTCCTTTGGCGAGACTACAACGCCTATTTGGCCAGAAGGTTGCTGCAGAGTATGGATGGGAGTACCCGTACTTGTCTAAGGAGTTGCTCTATGAGGTGGAAGTGTGCCGGGAGCGCTGGTACAATGACTTTGTGTGGACCCACCTTCAGATTCCACACGCCCGCAGGTACCTGGCATGCTCTCCAAAGGCCTCTCAATGTTTTAAAGACTGCAAGGCAGAGTGGATGTTGGGACGGCACATCCATGCAGACAAAGTGTTGATCCGGCGCAAGGAAGGAGAAGATGTGGAGTATCATCTGGAGACCATGGATCAACACTTGAAGCCACTTGTTCTGCCGCATCCCCGCTTTTACCTGTAGGAGAGAAAAGACTCCGTTCTTGTGATGCTGCTGAACTTTCTGGGGCCCGTTGCTTTTGTGTCCAGAGGAATGAAGGACTGTTCCTGTTCTTCACTTTTCTGCAAGAGATCATGGACTCTGGGGTAGATAGGGTCAAAGAGAAAAAGAAAAGTTCCACGAGTGCAGTTACCGCGGTGCTGTCACCAGGTGGCAGTGTTGCGCAACGTTAAACACTTTTCACGCACTCACTCTTTGGAGAAAAGGGATTTCTTCCAGGAGAAGTTTCTTTTCTCTCACACGAATACATGTGTCAGGGTTATGTGTGCGAATCCCTTTTCTTTTCCCTCTGCAGGAAAGCATCCCATCAAGACCACTGAGTATGGGGTGGGTCTTAGTCAGGATGGGTGAGAAAAGTAAAATGTGAATATGTGATTCCAAGTTATGGTTTAATGCTGTTGTTTTTCTCTCTTCATTCTTCCCTTTTTATTACAGAGGCTCAGACACAATGTTTCAGTTGGGTAGTTTTTTTCTAAAGTGTTATTTTTGTACAATTGTTAGTCGGTTTCTGGATTGGATTATGTCAGCCGTTGAGGGCATGATTTACTCCAGACACTGGGGACCAGTGTCAAACCACCAGGGGGAGGTGTGTAGCGGGTATTTACTTTTCCGGGTGTAATTTGAACTTGGCAGAGACATCAGTGATGTGTAATTCCCTGCAGCCCAGCAGGTGGCGCTGTCGCCCTGGGCTGGGGTTGAATCATTGCTGTGTGCCGTGCCCCCTTTTGTCCTCCCTCGGCATCGGTATGGTGGGGCGGGGGAACCCGCCGTGCTTGCCGGGAGAGGGTATAAAGGGGCCGGCCATCTTTGTCACGGGGTTGAGTCCCAGGCACCTTCAACCTGTGGGCGGTGGTTCGTGTCGGTCCTCTAGGCAGCCTAGGCCTAGAGGACAGCCGGAGGTCGTGTTCCATCCCAGGCACCTTTAGCCTGGGGTGAGGTACTCGGATGGAGGTCTGGAGCTCAGTGCCCAACACTGAGTTCCGCGAGGGAAGGAGATCCTAGGGAACCCAGGGGTTGGGAACCTGAATCCGGAAGGCGTAATGGACCGGGGGGAGCTCCTCACTTGAAGACCTGGTGCAGCATATTGCCAATGACGGGTGAGCCTCTCATCGGAGACCGCCTGGAAGGTATGACGAGAAAGGAGAGGTTGGATGAGGGCGGGGTGGGGGTAGGGGAAGTGAGAGCATGGGGATCGAGGGGGTGGGGGTTGTGTGTGTTTTTTGTTTTTTCTTGTTCCCTCTCAATACGGGCTGGGTTGTATGTTGTTTTTATTTGCGTATAAAAGAAATAAAAAGATGATTTGATTAAAAAACAAAACAAAAAAAACGGGCTTTTTTTGGGATTAGTGATTTTAACCACTTGGCGCCCAGAGGACGTCATATGATGTCCTGGGCTTTGTGGTACTTTGTGGGGCTATATCTGAATGATGCCTGCAGCTACAGGCATCATTCAGATATCTGCATTTTCAGCCAGCGATTCCCTACATCATAGGAATGATCATAGCGGCTCTTCTGCCGCTTGATCGTTCCTACGGGCAGCGAAAGGGGACATCCCCCCCCCCTCCCGCCGCCCTTCCGGTGCTTCTACAGACACACCTGTGCGATCGGTGAGTCGGTGACAGGATCCGCCGGCCCCGGATGTTGACCATAGAGATTTCCGGCGGACCAGATGGTTGCCGGAGTCTCTATGATCGTCGGAGGCCGGGCGCGATGTTATGACGTCACGCCCGGCCTCTGCATTCAAAAAAACGGCACTGCCTAGAGGTGAGATGTGGGGTCTTATTGACCCCAAATCTCACAGTAAAGAGGTCCTGTCATGCCATATTCCTATTACAAGGGATGTTTACATTCCTTGTAATAGGAATAAAAGTGATCAAAACGCATACGTAAGACCCACCCACCTATGAAAACGGTGTTCAAACCACACATGTGAGGTGTCGCCGCGAACGTTAGAGCGAGAGCAATAATTCTAGCCCTAGACCTCCTCTGTAACTCAAAACATGCAATCAGTAAAAAAATTTAAAGCCTTGTCTATGGGGATTTTTAGGTACCGAAGTTTGGCTTCATTCCACGAGCGTGTGAAATTTTGAAGCGTGACATGTTGGGTATCTATTTACTCGGCATAACTTCATCTTTCACATTATGCAAAAAGATTGGGATAACTTAACAGTTTTTTTTTTTTAAACCATGAAACAGTTTTTTTCCCAAAAGACGCGTTTGAAAAATTTCTGCGCAAATACCGTGCGAGATAAAAAGTTGCAATGAACGCCATTGTATTCTCTAGGGTCTCTTCTAATAAAAAATATATAATGTTTGGGGGTTCTATGTAATTTTCTAGGAATTTTTTTTTCCATGTAGAAACAAAGTGTCAGAATTGCCCTGAAGTGGTTAATGATGCTTAAAGTGAAAAAAATAAAAGTGAAATATTCCTTTAAATATCGTACCTGGGGGGTGTCTATAGTATGCCTGTGAATTGGCACGTGTTTCCCGTGTTTAGAACAGTCCCCACAAAATGACAATTCTAAAGGAATAAAAGTCATTTAAACCTGATTGCGGCTTTAATGTACATGTCTGGTCCCGGCAATATGGATGAAAATCATTGAGAAAAATGGCATGGGTACCCAGCCCATTACCAGCCCCTTTGGGTCTTGTATGGATATTAAGGGGAACCCCGCACCCAAATTAAAAAAGGCCCTATATACTCTGAACAGCAGTATACAGGCGGTGCAAACAAGACAGGGACTGTAGATTTGATTAAGTAGAATCTGTTTGTAATTTTGAACTGGTACATTTTTAAAGTGTAGCTCCAGCCAAAAAATCTATTTTTAAGCTTTTTGGAAAACATAGGGAAGAATTATCACCCCTGTAACATTTGTTTTTGCTGTCTGTGCACCTGTTCAGAAGTTTTCACCTCACTTTCTGTCCCAATGACAATTGGATTTTGAAAATTTGGGGTTTTTAGGGAAACAAGGATTGGTGATAAAGCATCAGTGGAGAGGAGACACCTTTTTCCCATATTAACTCTTACAGGAGAGAATTTCCCTTCCTAGGGGGAGATTTCCTCTCACTTCCTGTTGTCTCCCTCCGTTTTGTAAGTAGGAGTCGTTTGAAACTCAGATGTTTGAAAGTATGGGCCTGCCCTATGTACTCTGCAGAAATTAGGGCCTTAGGTGTCAGTGTTGCCACAACACTGTAAGCCCTCACAGTTACTCTTGGAGGGCGCTGGAACGCCCTGCTGTGAACTATTATATCAAGAATTGCAATTACATGCCATTCTTAAACAGGTGCTGAAAAATTGGGCCTTAGGCACTGGTGTTGGTGCCACAACACTGCAAACCCTCACAGAAACTCTAGTTGGAGTGCAGAAATGAGCCCTGCTGCAAAGTATTGCAGCAAAAATTGTAATTACACGCCCCTTAGCTACTGGTGGCGGTGCCCAGAACCAAAAATGTTCTTACAAGCTATCAGCATGATCATTGAGGAGGAAGAGGATAGTCACTCAGCATAACAGGATAGTCACTCAGCATCAGCATAGGCAGTCTTGAAAGGATCTGACATTTAAAAAAAAAATATTCTGTTACATCAGCATCAGGTGCTTGGTAGCTGGTGTTGATCCAAGACTGATTCGTTTTTATGAAGGTCAGTCGATCGACCGAGTCGGACAGGCGCACCCTGTGATCGGTTACAAAGCCTCCAGCAGCACTGAATGTGTGATCCGAAAGAACGCTGGATGCAGGACAGACCAGTAGCTCAATTGCATACTGTGCAAGCTCTGGCCAGTGATCCATCCTCAAGACCCAGTAACCCAGAGGATTTTCGGTGGGAAAGGTGTCCAAGTCTGATCTTGCCCCTAGGTATTCCTGCACCATGTAAACAAGACGCTGGCGATGGTTGCTGGAACCGATCATACCTTGGGGCTGCGTACTAAAAAATTGTCTGAACGCATCGGTCAGACGGCCACCTTCTCCACCGCTCCTTCTTTGACTGACCGAAGCCTCAGCAACAAGTTGTCCAGGACCAGGAATTTGTAACCTCCCAGTCTCTGGTAACACGTTGCACAGACCTTTCTGCAAGGCCTCCCGAAGATGCTTCATCCTCTGCGACGCCAAGATAAGGTCCACAACCTTACCCTTGTAACATGGATCAAGGAGGGTTGCCAGCCAGTAATGATCCCTCTCCTTGATCGCACGAATACGAGGATCCCTCCGCAGGCTTTACAGGATCAGGGAGGCCATGTAGCGTAGGTTTCCTGAGGCATTCGGTACGGAGTCCTCTGGGTCACTCAGGACAACATTTTCCGCAGCCACCTCCTCCCAGCCAGTTACAAGTCCATGGGTGTCTTGGGACTGTAATTGATCCCTTGAAGACTGCTGCTGATGCTGAGTGCTAGGCTCCACCTCCATGCTGACACAATCCTCCTCCTCCTCGTCCTCTTCCGGTGTGATAGCCGGGCCAGCAGGAACACTGTCTGGATAAAGGGGGCCTTGAGAGGTAAGGAAGTCCTCCCCTTCCTGCCTCTGTTCTGCCTCAAGTGCCCTGTCCATTATTCCACGCAGCATGTGCTCCAACAGGTGGACAAGAGGGACAGTGTCACTGATGCATGCACTGTCACTGCACACCATCCTCGTGGCCTCCTCAAATGGTGCCAGGACAGTGCATGCATCCCTGATCATGGCCCACTGGCGTGGTGAAAAAAATCCAAGCTCCCCTGACCCTGACCTGGTGCCATATTGCAACAGATACTCATTGATGGCCCTCTGCTGCGTGTGTAGCCGCTGCAGCATGGCCAACGTAGAGTTCCACCTGGTGGGCATGTCACAGTGTAACGGCACCCCAAATCTGAAAGGGGGTTAACGCCGCTTAAGCGATTCCATCTCCTGGACACGCATTCGCTACCGATACTCCACAGTCAGGCGACCACTTCCCATAGGATTAATCCTTCCGGAAGAACGAGACAACACGCTCTGTATCTTCCCAAGATAGACTGACTTTATTGAAAAACATTGCAACTTTTTATACACATAGAGGGGAGTTTCTTATTTTCTTCTCACCATACATCTTTGACCAAAACTAATTTCCATGATCTACTTAACTACAGCTTGATGACTCAGACATATGACCTTTTAGGCTAGCTTTTGTCTTCCAATCCACATTTCAGTTTAAATGATTATGCATGACCTTTTAGGCTAGCCGTACTGTCTCCCATTTCTCAAAAGACTTCACACAATGGATACATAACAAGCTCCTAATACACATCTCACAATGAAAGGATCTGTAGCATAATTGAGGTTCATTAACCTTACACAAGCAGACAGGTGACACATCAGCATCTCTTAATTTAACCTGTTGAGTTCAGGATCAACAAAATAGTTATTTACAGATCCTGGGAAATATTGGGGAATAATATTACAGACCCATTTTAAAACAATCCAATACATATTCTCAATGTCCATTATTTCCTGGCTCACCCTGTGCCCAAAATGACCCCTGTCACAACAACGTATATACAGCATTGAATCTGATTAGTACAGATCATAGTGGGGTTTTCATTCACCCTGTGCCCCTAATAGGGACACAGGGTGGTTTACACATAAGAGGCATTGGGGAAGCTGAAGCAAGGGTATCTCATACTTTCCAAGATATTCTGGGTTCCCCAGGCCCTCCTGTTACATCTCTCCCCTTTTGGCAGGAGACTAACACAGGAGGAGACCCCAGACGGGTTGACTCCGAAGTTAGTCCATAGGTCCATTCTTCTAATGCCGGTATCCACACAGTACCCCAAATAAATTGCTCCAAACAGAGCATTACTTACCCAGCCAACCTCTGCCACTCTCAGAGAACATACCCGCCGCTGGGGAGAGGCCTGGACTGGCTCTTCTCCCTGGGGTCCTTTCAGCTGCTGGAGAGAAGACAGGGTGACTGGGCTCAGTCCGTCATGCTGTTGGGGATCTGGGCCGACTGCCCAGCATCCCTGGGGTATACAAGTGGAGACTGAAGTCCCATCCACTTGTGGTAGGTGAAAATCCCCCAGTGCTTGCAAAGCAAGGCTGACATCCTCCTGTCTCAGTGTCACACCATTTTCTGGGGTTGTGTCAGTGAGGACCGAAGTCCCATCCAGTACCACAGGAACTCCCTCTTCTGTTAGTTGAGAGCAGAGGCCCGCGGCACTCTGCTCTGTTGCCAGCTCTTCTGCTGGGGACTCCTCACCATCTGCTCTGGCTAACTGTTGAGGAGGGAAAAGGGCTGATTCTCCTCCCTGCATCTCTGAAATCCCCTGGGAAAGAGGAACCATCACCTTCTCCCCTCGGGCCTCCAAAACTGCCACGGGTGTAGAGCAGGGGTCTGCAGTACTCTGTCCTGCTGCCAGTACTTGGGCAGGCGATGCATAATCCCTAACATCCTCTGAACAGTCCCTTAAGTCCATACCTTCTGTAATCTGTGGCTGGGGAGATGAGCCAACTGCCCTAGCTCCCTGGAACTCCATATCATCCACTTCGGCTTTAGGGATGGCAGTCTTCAGATTTTCCACTGCCAATTCTTCAGCTATGATTTCAGAGTTGTCCACTGGTATTTCCTGATAGTCCCAGGCAAAGGTAGGACCACCCTGCTGCTGAGTAGATTCTACCAGCTGTCTGTAGGCGATCTCCGATTGCCGTATTTCCGCCATTCTCCGCTCATGTTGCCGCTCTAGTTCTCTCTCTTGTCACGTATTCTGCAGCTGGATGCCTTTAATGGCTTCCTGTATGGCGGTCTCTGATGGGTTAGCACCATATAATGCCAACCGCTGTCGAACTCGTTGCTGAAACAAATCTTCAACTGACCGGGGTCCTGCATCACCATCCCTCTGATCCATCTCGGCTAGCTCCCTGATCAAGGTGGCCTTGTTCTTTGTCCCACCGGTCCCTCCACGGCTCTCAAGTAAGTCTTTCAGCGTGGCTTTCCTGCAGGCTGCATAGCTGGTCATTCACTGTGGTGGTTTGGAGTGTCCCAGTAACTGGAGGGAAGATCCCACTGCTGCCAACCAATGTAACAGCACACCTAATATGAAAGGGGTTAACGCCGTCTAAGCGATTCCCTCTCCTGGACACGCATTCACTACCGATACTCCACAGTCAGGCGACCACTTCCCATAGGATTAATCCTTCCGGAAGAACGAGACAACACGCTATGTATCTTCCCAAGATAGACTGACTTTATTGAAAAACATTGCAATTTTTTATACACATAGAGGGGAGTTTCTTATTTTCTTCTCACCATACATCTTTGACCAGAGCTAATTTCCATGATCTACTTAACTACAACTTGATGACTCAGACATATGACCTTTTAGGCTAGCTTTTGTCTCCCAATCCACATTTCAGTTTAAATGATTATGCATGACCTTTTAGGCTAGCCGTACTGTCTCCCATTTCTCAGAAGACTTCACACAATGGATACATAACGAGCTCCCAATACACATCTCACAATGAAAGGATCTGTAGCATAATTGAGGTTCATTAACCTTACACAAGCAGACAGGTGACACATCAGCATCTCTTAATTTAACCTGTTGAGTTCAGGATCAACAAAATAGTTATTTACAGATCCTGGGAAATATTGGGGAATAATATTACAGACCCATTTTAAAACAATCCAATACATATTCTCAATGTCCATTATTTCCTGGCTCACCCTGTGCCCAAAATGACCCCTGTCAAAACAACGTATATACAGCATTGAATCTGATTAGTACAGATCATAGTGGGGTTTTCATTCACCCTGTGCCCCTAATAGGGACACAGGGTGGTTTACACATCAGAGGCATTGGGGAAGCTGAAGCAAGGGTATCTTATACTTTCCAAGAGATTATGGGTTCCCCGGGCCCTCCCGTTACACACAGATTAGGCGGTTCTTGGGCAGGTTGTAATCCTTTTGCAGCTCAGCCAGCCGAGCACTGGCATTATATGACCGGCGGAAATGCCCACAGTTTCCTGGCCTGCTTCAGGACCTCCTGTAAGCCCGGGTACCTGCCCAAGAACCTCTGCACCACCAAGTTAAGGACGTGAGCCAAACAGGGCATATGGGTCAGTTGTCCCTGTCGGAGGGCGGAGAGGAGGTTGGTGCCATTGTCGCAAACCACCTTTCCTGGCTTAAGCTGGCGTGGTGTCAACCACCTCTGAGCCTGCCCCTGCAGAGCTGACAGAATCCTTGCCCCAGTGTGGCTCCTGTCCCCCAAGCACACTAGCTCAAGCACCGCATGGCATCTTTTTGCCTGCGTACTTGCATAGCCTCTTGACCGCCTACGGATCACCGCTGGTTCCAAGGACAAAGCACAGGTAGAGGCCATGGAGGAAGAAGAGGAGGAGAGAGGTGTGTCAGAATCACCAGTAGTAACATTTTGGAGGTGTGGTGGTGGAGCAACTTCCAACACTACTGCACCTTGTCCTGCATCCTTCCCAGCTGCCAGCAGAGTCACCCAATGTGCCGTGAAAGATAGGTAACGTCCCTGTCCATGCCTGCTGGACCATGAGTCAGCGGTAATATGTACCTTACCGCTGACCGCCCTGTCCAGCGAGGCCAAGACATTGCCTTCCACATGCCGGTAGAGAGCCGGAATCGCCTTCCGTGAGAAAAAGTGGTGTTTGGTAACCTGCCACTGAGGAACCGTACATTTCACAAACTTACGGAAGGGGGCAGAGTCTACCAACTGAAAAGGCAGCAGTTGAAGTGCTAGCCATTTAGCCAAGCTAGCATTCAACCGCAGGGCATGTGGATGGCTGGGAGCGAACTTCTTTCGGCGATGCAGCAGCTGGGGCAGGGAAATTTGCCTGATACAATCGGACGTCGGTGTACCGATAGCAGATTGCCCGCAAGTACTTGGCTGTGACACACCTAATTCTACACCTTCATTCCTCTCAGTGCAGGTTTCAGAGAGGACTGAAGGTATAGTGGGGTTGGAGATCCCAGCTGATGAGGAGCAAGGAGAGGTCAGCTTTGTTCTTTGGTGTGGGTCTTTAAGGTAAGCTTGCCAACGAACTGCATGGCAGGTCGACATATGTCTGGTCAAGCACGTGGTGCCCAAGCGGCTGATGTTTTGGCCATGCGAGATACGCTTTAGACATATGTTGCAAATGGCAATGGTGCGATCTGCTGCACACGTCTGAAAAAAGGCCCACACCAAAGAACTTTTGGAATAACGCGCAGAGACAGCAGTGCCCTGCACATGCGGACCTCTGCGGTGTGATGCAGTCGGTGTGCTGCCCTTAAGCTGGCCCCTGGAGGGCATCCTGCGTCGTAGGAGATGTGCCTCCTCCTCCTCCTCTCCTATCAGGCACCCACGTGGAGTCAGTGACCTCATAATCCCCTCCCTCTTCATCACTGGAGCAAATCTGGCAGTATGCTGCAGCTGGGGGAACTGCCAGATAGCTGTCCTTGTTGGGCACCCCCTCTCTCTGGGCTCACGTTACTACCCCCCTCTCTGGGCTCACGTTTCTGCCTTCCTCCAGCTGGGTTCCATCATCGGAGCCTTCGAAACGCTGGGCATCCTCCTGGCGTATGTACCCAACACTGTGGTCAAACAGTTTGGGGGACTCTTCAGGAGGACATGGTGGGGCTAGGGAAGGAGTGACTGATGCCATTGAGCCAAGGGAAGAGGCCGCTTTGGCAGCTGCTTTGCCAGACAAAGTACCCTGAGCCTGGGTGAGAGAGGATGAGTAGGATGAGGACGGCTTGGTCATCCACTCTACCAAGTATTCGGCATGTTGCAGCTCACTATGGCCAGCTGCCGAAAAGGACAAGCGTGTCCCACGGCCACGTGCTGATGAGGATGCACCGTGTCCACAACCAGCACTGTTGCCTCTAGACACAGAGCCTGCTTGCCCTCTTTTATTGCCTTGTGACTATCTGCCTCTCCTTGTTTGCCTTCCAGACATACTAATGGCCTGCAGTGAGATGTAGCTGCACAAAGGTGGGATGTGTATATATATTTCTCTCTCTGTCTGTCTGTCTTTCTCTCTCTCTCTCTCTCTCATGGAGCTATCAGAATCAACTGCCTGCTGTGGTATTAGTATGAGAAAAGCAGCAATTGTTTTCAGTTAGTTTTAGGTGAAAACTGTGCAGAGGCCACAGTACACTAACTGAAAATACTTGCAGCTCTCTGCCTGTGGTTTTATTATGAGAACACCACTATTAGTCACTAACTGTATTCAGGTAAGCTTTAGGTGAAAGCTATGCAAAGCACACAGTACACTAAGTGAAACACTGACTGCAGCTAGCACAATCACCTGCCTGCCTGTCACAGTATAGAGAATAACAGGAATGGATCTAGCTAAACTGAATACAGTGTATAAATATATATACAACACCTAGGATGCATATATATCCTCTACACACTGTAACTGCAGCTAACTGACTCGCCTGCCTGCTCTATCTGACTCAAATTAAATGTCTCTCTTGCTCTCTCTCTCTCTAACTACTGCCGCAACACACTACACAAGGCCACCACGCAAGCGGCCTTATATAGTGTGGGGCGTATACTAAACCCCCTGAGACATAATTGGCCAAAGCCACCCTGGCTTTGGCCAATTATGTCTCTCCGTTTTTTCCACGCTGTGATTGGCCAAAGCATGCAGGTCATAGTGCATGCTTGGCCAATCATCAGCCAGCAATGCACTGCGATGCCGCAGTGAATTATGGGCCGTGACGCGCCACTCGAATTTGGCGCGAACGGCCCATAATGTTCGCAATTCGGCGAACAACCAAAAAGGCTATGTTCGAGTCGAACATGGGTTCGACTAGAACACGAAGCTCATCCCTAGTCATGACCATTGAAAGCTGTCAGTTGTGTGTGTATAGGGCAGGGATATGCAATTAGCGGACCTCCAGCTGTTGCCAAACTACAAGTTCCATGAGGCATAGCGAGACTCTGACAGCAGCAAGCATGACACCCAGAGGCAGAGGCATGATGGGACTTGTAGTTTTGCAACAGCTGGAGGTCCGCTAATTGAATATCCCTGGTATAGGGGTTCAAGCTCCCTATCTATACTATGAGTGGTTATCTGATATTCCTCTATTAAGAGGGACATCATGCCCGCTGAGCATTTCAATAAATTGGCTTCCCATGCTGCCTTAAAGAATGGATTGGTATTTTCCATGGTGGGAAAGATTTGGACTCTCAATCCATATGGATTAATATAGTTATTTAGATAATACTCAAAAGAGTGTATGTGACAGAAAGATAGGAACACAGACACAACAAAAGAAAAACAAACAAAGACATTGGACGTAAGTAGTAAATTTAATTTTTTCATCAATTTACTATTTACGTCCAATGAATACGCACACATATGCGCTGACAGTCAGTAATATACTGATATGGATAGTGATCTATATAGATAAATACCTATGCATGATTAACATTGATTCAGCGGGCATGCTCTTACATTTTTTTTTTTGTCTTTTTTTTTTTTTTGTGTCTGTGTTCCTATCTTTTTCTCTCTTTACTGAATACAGATACCGTTGTCGTCCTAGTGCAGTCTCCCACCTCTGATGAAGAGGTTCCACTAACATAGATAACCTCGAAACGTTGGTGTAGTGATATCCTATATATAGTCCACCGATGACCCAATACTTACGTTATTAAGATGATGTGTATAAGTTATGTCTCGCAGCAAACGCCCAAGTTCTCCAGAGATTGCGCTTTATTGACTTCCAATACAGAACAAAATAGTTGTACAGATGACAACGAACCCAACAGAGTATATTCTAGACCTGTGCCTTCATATTCCTACAGAAGATATCCTGTGCCTTCATATTCCTACAGAATATACCTGTGCCTTCATAATCATGCAGGAATATATCTGACTAGCCTGAATATTAGCTTTATATATCTTATCTATTGAATGACTGAGCAATTTGATTGGCTGTCTTTGATCCACACTCTGTCATTCAGGATGACAGAGAATGACCCCCAACCTAGCCGGAGACGACCACAGCCATCATTTGCATTCTTGCATAATAACATCAACATGCTTTCTTTTGACACATGCAATTAGATTACGGATACTAAAGGTTGCCTGAATACCGCCTTGATATGTAAAGATAGGCTCGTCCTGGAAACAAGTCCCCTTGATAAGATTAACACATCAAAGCTGTCTTCTGGCCTCCCTCACATGTGTAATCCAGTTGACTGACAACTGCTGGCCTGGTCAATATTGTATTCACATATAAACACATATATATATATGTCCATACATATACACATATCTAATAAATCAGCCAACATATTACAACATACCCCCGCTTGGGTCCGTTCTATCTACTAGAACTGACCCATAAATTAAGCAACAAACATCATTATGATTTGAGGTACTGGATGCTTTACAATGGCTCATCTGAAATATGAAGTTGAGACTGGTTACATCTCTCTTCACCAGCCCCCCTAAAATATTCCCATGAAACAGTTATTGGATAACATAACTTTAGACCATGACTGGAAAAGGATTTGGTAAACATCTGTGGCCTGTATAGCTGTTAGACCTTATTTCAAAGCTTGCTCTTGAGTAAATCACATCCCGATCTTGAATATTGCGCAAAAATTAGCTGATGTCACAGTCCATTCTGACTTCATCACATCTCTCACCATGTCACTGAAAGTAAAGCTTGGTATGCTTTGGGAGCTCCAACCCACATAAGTCCAGGAGTCTCTCATCTCCAGGCTCAAAGTTTTCATTCTTAAAGATGCTTTTACACAATCACCAGCAAATCCTGAAATTCTGCTTCCATCTTTATAGTAAGAAGAACCATCAATATACCAGCAGTCCCTTCCAAGGTCAAAAAGGTCTGGATACGGCAGTAAAACTCTGTGCTGCAAACTATTTCCTTGCATGAGTCCATCTTGTAAGCATCTTACAATTCACATTTGCTTCTTTCCATTTCCTATTTGAGCAATGATGACCTTTTGTGTACCTGTCAAGTAATTTGTTGATTGACAGCCACAATTTGAATGTGCTGTAGGCCGACCCCTCATTTCCTTTAATAGAGCAGTTACTTGTATCGTTCAGTCCATAATTCCACCAGAATGGTATATCAACATATATATACCCCCCACGATGGTTCAAATAGAGTCAGCTTGACATCAGTGTCTATCAGACCTTCTATCCCGACAAAGCGGCAGTGGAAATTCTTCTCAGTATCTTTTCATGAAAGGTAGAAAGGTCTTTGTCATCCATATATGTCGTAGCCTTCAGCATATTATAAACAACTGATTCAACAAAATTCAAATCATGACTAGAGTGATGAATTTCACTCACCTCTCTTATAAATTTAGGTAAACCACCCAACATACTATAATTTATGCATTGCCAAGCCATTGTGCAGCATCACCTCAGATGTTAAATCTATTGATATCAATATGCATTATGTCATATGCACAGATGTTACTTCGCTCTGGTTTTAAGATAAAGTTCATGAAATAAAACATAAAAAAAAATGAAAACATAAAATAGATCAGGGAAAGGGAGAAAAAAATAAAAAATAAAAAATAGGGCATTGGAGAAGTCCATTGAAAAGAAAAATAAAGAAAAAAATGAGAAAGGAAAAAAAAATTTGAATGTTCAAAAAAAAGTCCATTGCTTGATGAATATTGAGAGAGTGTCCATCCTTGTATATTGTCTATCAGCATTTCTCCCCCACTAGCCAACTTCTGTTCACATTCAAACGAGTTCCTCTGGGGTTCTGAAAGACAAAAATTCTCAGACAAAAACTCATTAGCAACTCATTTTTTTTTTTTAAGTTAAAACAAAAGTACTATTTACAGTTTACAGTCTAAAGCTAATTCACCCCCGCAGCAACCCTGGTTTGAATCCAGGTCACGGCACCAATGTAGTGATATCCTATATATAGTCCACCGATGACCCAATACTTAGGTTATTAAGATGATGTGTATAAGTTATGTCCCGCAGCAAACGCCCAAGTTCTCCAGAGATTGCGCTTTATTGACTTCCAATACAGAACAAAATAGTTGTACAGATGACAACGAACCCAACAGAGTATATTCTAGACCTGTGCCTTCATATTCCTACAGAAGATATCCTGTGCCTTCATATTCCTACAGAATATACCTGTGCCTTCATAATCATGCAGGAATATATCTGACTAGCCTGAATATTAGCTTTATATATCTTATCTATTGAATGACTGAGCAATTTGATTGGCTGTCTTTGATCCACACTCTGTCATTCAGGATGACAGAGAATGACCCCCAACCTAGCCGGAGACGACCACAGCCATCATTTGCATTCTTGCATAATAACATCAACATGCTTTCTTTTGACACATGCAATTAGATTACGATACGAAAGGTTGCCTGAATACCACCTTGATATGTAAAGATAGACTCGTCCTGGAAACAAGTCCCCTTGATAAGATTAACACATCAAAGCTGTCTTCTGGCCTCCCTCACATGTGTAATCCAGTTGAATGACAACTGCTGGCCTGGTCAATATTGTATTCACATATAAACACATATATATCCACATATATATGTCCATACATATACACATATCTAATAAATCAGCCAACATATTACAACAGTTGGGTTTCTGTCTTACCCCATAGACAGAGCTGGGTCCTGTATTGCAACTATTATTTGTCAACTGTTATTTGTCATTTGCGCATTTCTCATTGTTCCAATATTGTGCTTACATTTACTTGGATGTGTTTTGTATAATTATTAGCAGCCGTTCATTATTTCTTTTTTTTTCAATAAAATGTCTAAAAAGAACCTTTTGGTATAAATACTTTTTATGAGGTTGAAACAGTCACTCAATTTAAAGTCCCACCTAAGGAACCACACTCTTAAAAGTGTACCTTTTCTATTTGTATTCAGGGATGTGGGCTGACTGACCTCTTTATCCTTGCACTAAAGACACCGCTCTCCGTATCTTGTATCCAGGGTAGCAAATACCCATATTCTCACCTGGTGTCCTTCATGTAGGATTACATTTTTTCTATTTTGACATTTTTTATATGCTGAACGGCTGCATTTTGTGACTCACATCCAAGATGACTAATTATGTATTTCAGTCGAAAAGAGCAGAAGGACACAGAACTTCTGTCAATTTTCTTTTCTCTTAGAAAGCTACTAGAGAGAAAATCCCTAAACCACTGGCACATACACTCTTTTGAGTATTATTTAAAAAACAATATTAATCCATATCAACTGAGAGTCCAAATCTTTCCCACCATGGAAAATACCAATCCGTCCTTTAAGGCAGCATGGGAAGCCAATTTATTGAAATGCTCAGCGGGCAAGATGTCCCTCTTAATAGAGGAATATCAGAGAACCATTCATAGTATAGATAGAGAGCTTGAACCCCTATACACACAACTGACAGCTTTCAATGGTCATGACTCCTTTAAACAACTCGATGAAGAACTAAACAAACACCTTAAACAATTTAACAGGGACATTCTGGTAAAAAAGGAGAAAAAAATCCTTAGGGACCAGAGCAGGGGCGGATCCAGAGTCTTTTCTCGGGAGGGGCACTGCCAAAAAAATATGTTTTTTTTTGTGGGAAATTTATTGGGGAAATGGCTGGTGTCGGCGCTTTAATCATCCCGGCACCATGGTTGTTATGGTGTCAGGATGATTGAAGCGCATTATTTCTATTATTACATTGTAATATAAAATTAAATAGTTCAATGCAGAATCAGTGGGAGCCCCGAGTGTGTCACTTGCCACCATCGCCTGCAATTAGTGAGAGCCCTGAACGTGTCACTTGCCACACTTTGTGGATTGTCACTTGCCACACCTTGCGGATTGTCACTTGCCACATCACCTGCCACACCTTGCGGATTGTCACTTGCCACGTCACCTGCCACACCTTGCTGATTGTCACTTGCCTGCCACCAGATGCAGATTGTCATTTGCCACGTCACCTGACACAATTTGCGGATTGTCACTTGCCACATCGCCTGCCACACCTTGCGGATTGTCACTAACTTGCCTGCTAAGGTGTAGTTTTGGTTGTCTCTTGCTGTGTCCCAGACTCCCAGAGTCAGGCAGCAGAGAGATAATGTAATCTCTCTGCTGCCTGCACAGTGAGGGCGGAAGTCACTGCAGGAATGCAGGGCAGGCACGGGCGGTGAGAGATGATCTCATCTCTCTGCTCCCCCGCTCCCGGTTAGCTGATTGGCCAGCTGCCACACTGAGCCTGCTCTCTCACTCTCACCTGCGCTGCCAACACACTGAGCAGCACGGTCTGCCCACGAACCGCGCCGCCCGCCCACAAACCACGCAGCAAGCGGAGCCGCCCGCTTTCTTACCCGTCTGTGGAGCCGCACGCTATCGCACCTGCCCACAGAGCGGCCCGGCGTGACTCACTGACGTCACTCGTTGCTAGACGCCAAGCGGCCCAGGCGTTAGCAGCGAGTGCAGGGAAGAGGCTCCACCCACCTCCTCCTCCGCTCCTGGTATCATGTCAGTGCGCCGCGTAACTACATTAGACGAGTCTCTCTCTCAGCGCCGCTGATCGGCTGATGTGAGAAACTGAAAGAGAGACTCAGAGAGGCAGCGGCAGCCGCAGAACAAGTACTGTATATACTCGAGTATAAGCCGACCCGAATATAAGCCGAGGCACCTAATTTTACCCCCAAAAAATGGGGAAACGTATTGACTCGAGTATAAGTCTAGGGTGTCCATCTGCATGCCTCACTGTGCCTCACTTTGCCTCACTGTGCCCATGCCTCACTGTGCCCATGCTTCACTGTGCCCATGACTAGACTGATGTTTAACATGGGAGTCTATGGAAGGAGTGCCCGGCTTTGAAAAATCGGTTCTCCCCGGCCGTAGGTCTCCCAGACACCAAGTTTTGTACACTTGTAGAGGAGACATGGGGCTACATGTGTGCCAAGTTTGGGGTCCAGGGGACCTACGACCGGTCAGTACTGGGTCCGCAAAATCACTGGAGAAATTACCATTTAACATTAGAGTCTATGGAAGGGGTGCCCGGCTTTAAAAAATCCGTGCTCCCCGGCCGTAGATCCCCCAGACACTAAACTTTGCACACATGTAGAGGAGACATGGGGCTACATGTGTGCCACATTTGGGGTCCAGGGGTCCCCAAAGTTCGGGAGATCAGGCACAAAAAAAAACAGAGCAAGCAAGTGAGTGTGACAGATGGTCTCGGGGGGGGGGCAATTGCCCTGTTGCCCCCCCTGGATCCGCCCCTGGACCAGAGTGCCTTTGCCGAGCACAAGGCTTATAACTGTAAAAATACACCAAAGTAGATTCAAACCACAATTTAAACCCAGATCCTACAATCAGGATCAAGTTCTCTCAGATGCCTCCTCGGTCTCCTCCAGGAGACCGATGAGATCGAAGAGATCTGGGAAGACCAAGAGGAGATCCAACGAAAGTGATGGTTCCAGTGAAAAACTAAACAAAAAACACATCACTGAATCACGTGGTCCCAATCCCACACATAGTGGTCCCCGTGCAGCACGGGGGAATTCCACATCAAATGCTAACTCTGGGGGAGCTTCCTCTCATCAGGATGTGAATTCCTTTTTTCCCAGGTTGATGTCAGCAGACGGCAAAAGACCCTCTCTAAATGTCGTACAAGACACAGGTCCAACTCAAGGAAATCCCAACAATGAATCCTCATGAATTCAGGATGGGGTAAGCCTAGCACCTGTTCATACCTCTGCTAATCAACAAGTGGTCCCTGACCTCAATGTTATAAATCTGTCTTCTCACACTCTATCTGATCTAGAACTGCACGTATTGTCCAAGGGCCTCAGTTTTTGCCCCAATCAGGATTTCAATAAATTTGATGAGATTAAGGACTTACAGTTATTCACACGCAAATTAATTCTCATGCAAATGTATTCAAAAGAAGCCCCCCCTCAACCAAAGTTTAAATCTCTGGAGCTAAAGGCATTGGATGCTCTTGTGAGCCTTTTGGAGGAAAACGAGACACCAGACCTAATCGATCAAATCGATTTAGACAAACTACTGGGTCGTTTTGACCAAACAGAGCTACCACCTCCACCCAGTTTTAAAAAGAAATCAGACAAATTTCCGGAATTAAATAAAAATTCTAATGTTCTAGCCTTTGTCAAACTAGTGGGAGGTGACATTTGCAAACTCAAAGGAGCTCACTGTGGGAAGGATAACCTATCCGAGCCAGAGAGGCAGGCCCTAAAAGCACTGAGGGATAATCCAGGTATCACAATAAAGCCCTCCGATAAGGGGGGCAACATTGTGATTATGGACAACTCCTTTTACATTGACGTGTGAAAAAATCTTGTCCAACAATTCATGGTATCGCAAAATTGGTGCAAACAAAATTGATAGTTTCAATCAAGAGTTCTATTCTTTAATTGATTCCACACATACACAAAACATCTTAAGCAAATCTGAATGGGAATTTATTAGGACAAGGACACCGAGAACCCCCACATTTTACTCACTCCCCAAATTACACAAATGTATGAAAATGTATGAAAAATCCAACAGGCAGGCCAATAGTGTCTGGGAATGGATGTTTGACTGAAAATTTTAGCATATTTGTGGACGCTCATTTGCTTTCCTATGTTACAGAAATACCCAGTTACATCCAGGACACACTTCATCTCCTGCAGATCCTTGATGGAATGTGCATTGGAGGCACTGTACAGTTCCATACCCCATGACCGGGGCTTAGCCTGTATTGGACATATATTGTCTCAGAACACTCGCTTTGAACGTAAGACAAATGAGTTCTTGCTCGGCGCACTGGACTTCATTTTACATCATAACCATTTTTTGTTCAATGGTTCCCACTACCTCCAGGTGCAGGGTGTTGCGATGGGGACATCTTGTGCCCCATCATATGCCAATCTGTACCTGGGGGAGTGGGAATGCATGATTGGACAATCCAAGGACTTGGCCCCCTTCATGCGTCACACCAACCTATGGTATAGGTACATTGATGATGTTTTGCTGGTGTGGGACGGCCCCCGTGATGATTTGGATCAATTTCTGATTCGTCTTAATCTCAATGACTTCAATCTCAGGTTCACAATGACCTGGAATGAATCATCAATTAACTTTTTGGATATCACCATCCATAAAGATGCTACCAGCACCCTCTATAGGAAACAGACTGCTGGCAATTCTATTCTACACGCCAGCAGCTTCCATCCCAAAAATCTGATAGCTTCCATTCCGTACAGTCAGTATCTGAGGATATGTAGGAACTGTACGGAAGAACACAACTTCAAAAGGGAAGCAGATTTGCTTAGAGAGAGACTATCTCTACGGAGCTACTCCAACACCATCCTAAAAAAGGCCTATAATAGAGCAGTTTCAAAGACTCGAAATGATACACTCTACAACCCGGCATCTAAGATCAATAAAGTCAATCCTATATCAATTATAACAAAGTTCTCAAATCAACACAAGGCCATTAAGACGATCACAAAGAGATACTGTCATGTCCTGACGATGGACCCTATCATTGGTCCGTGCGTAACCAAAAATCCATCTTTCACTTTCAAGAGGGTCAGATCTCTTTAGGGACCTCCTGGTTTCGAGTGAATTTAAAATATCTGGTAAACGATGTTCATGTAAGTATCCAGGGACATTCAACTGCGGAGGCTGTAGATAGTTACTGTCGATACATGAACACCTCTCGGAACATAACCTTGCCCAATGGGGATCGTTATGTTCCCAAACACTATGCCAACTGCCAGACCACGGGTGTGGTCTACTTACTCTTATGTGAATGTTCCTGTTTTTTAATAGGAAAGACCATACAGCAGTTTTGGCAGAGAGCGTATCGTCACATCCTGTCCATGAAGGCATGCAATCCAGACCTTCCTCTGGGCAGGCACGTGACTGATTTTCACAATGGCTTTTTTCCAAAAATATATTTTATTATTCTGGATAGACTACATCCAGGCCTGAGAGGAGGTGATATCAACAAATTGTTATTACAATCTGAGCAAAGGTCGATCTTTCACCAAAATGCCACCAAACCTCCAGGTTTAAATGGTTCTTTATTTCATAGACCATTCCTGGAAGGCTTTTCATCTGGTGGCTCTGAATAGGAACCCCCAGAATAAGCCCTTGATGTTTGGTCAAGAACATGTACTGTTTCTCTGAGTCTTCTAACATTTGGTTCAACGTGCTTCAAATTTATTTTTCTTCCATATTGGAACACTTTCTTCTGCTGCCTGTCCTTCTCCCTTCTCCCCTCTCCCGTGGAGTATTTTTGGCTCTATGGGGGGTTGGGGGGGGGTAGGATAATAACTCTTATAGAGGCTATTTATATGTACCAATATATCCATACTCTGGGAATTTCAAACATCTCTGAATGGTTGCGTAATGTAGGGAGTTTCCCCTCATTCACCATCATTATTGCTTTTTTAAGATTTGTATTATTTCACATCCTTATTATGTAATTGTGTTATGTTATTTTATGGTTTCAAGAGCTCCTGCTGTCATGATGTATATCATGCCCAATACTGTTGTTATAATTAATGTTGGTTGCGGACTAACAATATATGTTTATTCGTTTCCCGCTTCTCAGGATGGACTGCGAGGGGGGCTTGTGCTACACCCTACCCTGCCCACGCCACGCTGTGTCACTCGGCGCAGGTAGGACCTTCTGTGTTCCTCAACACACCTGGTCCTTCTTTTTGGCTTGGCGATGAGACCTGGTTTCCATGGCTGCAGCCGTAGTCACTTCTGCGCCGTGGGACCCTGACGCGTGACGTCATTTCCTTGTGCCGCCCCGCACTCCTGTGTCACGGTGGTGCACTTACGTCAGGACGCTCCCCCTTCGGAGAGACAGAGAGACCACTTTAGGTAGGTCTCCGAGTTACTCACCTCCATAGGGCCCTTCAAAACAACATAGCAGAAACTAGCCTAATACGTTTTGCTCTTTTCACATTTAGGCACTCTACCGGCAGGGGTTTACTTTATACATGCAACTTGCGTGCAGCTAGAGTGTTCACGGAGACCTGGACGTTTCCCATGCCCTTTGTGAACCAGTGTTGGCTGGGCTACATACCATCTTTGGTTTGGGTTGCCGCCCCCTACCGGTTCTACTCTGAAGCGAGAATACAGATCCATTTGTGAATTCAACATTAGTCCCTGTGCCTTTTTAATTAATTTACTACTTGCGTTCAATGAATACGCACACATATGCGCTGACGGTCAGTATTATACTGATATGGATAGTGATCTATATATATGATTACCTATGCATGATTAACATTGATTCAGCGGGCATGCCCTTACATTAGTTTTTTTTGTCTTTTTGTTTGTTTTTTTGTTTTTCTTTTGTTGTGTCTGTGTTCCTATCTTTCTCTCTCTTTACTGAATACAGATACCGTTGTTATCCTAGTGCAGTCTCCCACCCCTGAAGAAGAGGTTCCACTAACATAGATAACCTCGAAACGTTGGGTTTCTGTCTTACCCCATAGACAGAGCTGGGTCCTGTATTGCAACTATTATTTGTCAACTGTTATTTGTCATTTGCGCATTTCTCATTGTTCCAATATTGTGCTGACATTTACTTGGATGTGTTTTATATAATTATTAGCAGCCGTTCATTATTTCTTTTTTTTTTCCAATAAAATGTCTAAAAAGAACCTTTTGGTATAAATACTTTTTATGAGGTTGAAACAGTCACTCAATTTAAAGTCCCACCTGAGGAACCACACTCTTCGGAGTGTACCTTTCTATAGATTTGACTAAGGGGATAACGAAATCAAGGCATAGTTAAAAAATATTTTTTTTTGTTTTGTATATGACCTGCCGTTAACGACCACCCTAATATCAATAGTAAATTTCAATCTGATGAATAGACATATATATTTCTATATGGACATCGCTGGCTACGGTTGCACAGGGAGACTATTTGCAATGTTCATGGCTGGCTGGGAAAATGGAACCCATCATGGAGGTGGAGCAGTTGTCAATCAGAACTAGAGATGGCCTTGTGGTTCGCCCCGCGGTCGGTTCGCGGCGAACTTTGGGCATTCGCTATTCGCCAAACCGGCGGACATATGACGCTGTTCGCGGCCACCATATTCTTTTACATTGTGGAGAACTTTGACCCATGACACATCCATCATGTGGTACAGGACAGCCAATTGAGACATTTCAGCACATGGACATACCCCCTACCTTATAAATAGACCTGATCTGGCTGCCATTTTACATTCTGTCAGTGTAGGGAAAGGTTGCTGTGTGGAGAAGGGACAGACTGTATCACTAGCTATTAGGTCCTCAAAAGTCCTTTTAAGGACTGGTATAGGTGTGCTATTGTTTGGTGTGCAGTATATAGGGTTGTAATACACTTATATGCTTTCTATATTTGACAGGATATTATTATAGTGCATCATTGTGACTGCAGTGCTGAGCGATTCTGCAGCTGTCTTTTGTCAGTGTAGGGAGGGAGAGGTTGCTGTGCTGTGTATCAGGGACAGACTGTAATCACTAGCTATTAGGTCCACAAAAGTCCTTTTAAGGAATGGTATAGGTCTACTATTTGGTGTGCAGTATATAGGGGTGTAATACACACATAAAATACTACCAAATATAGAAATCATATTATAGTTCATTTGAATTGTGCAGCATAGTGACTGCAGTGCTGAGCGGTTCTGCAGCTCTTTTGTCAGTGTAGGCAGAGGTTGCTGACATGTCGCAGGGACAGACTAGCGACAAAAATCGCTAACTAATAAAGGTCCACACAAAGGCCTTTTAAGGACTGGTATAGGTCTACTATTTGGTGTGCAGTATATAGGGGTGTAATACACGCATAAAATACTACCAAATATAGAAAGCATATTATAGTGCATTTCTACTGTGCAGCATTGTGACTGCTGAGCGGTTCTGCAGCGATACTACAAAGAGTGACAAACGCAATTAGAAAAAAGTATTATAACTGGTGTGACAGACCAGTGGCCCCCCAAAACGACAGATTGAAGCGGGGTGTTATATACCTTCTTCCACATATATTGCACTTCTCTAGAGACTTTTGTCACAGGGTCATTTAAAAAAAATGACAGGCGGGGGGCGTGGCCAGCGCGGCATGGAGTAAGTCGCACAGAGAGGGAGCTCCGTCCTACGATCCTGTAAGGCACCATATCCTGGGACATACAGCCACCGTTTTTTTACTCCATCGCTTCCGGAGGACCCCCGGGCACTCCTAGCTCCATGTCTCCGACCAAAGCGCAGAAGGCAGCGAAGGACAAGCTGGCGCAGTTCCGCCGACTGAACGAGGGGAGGGGGGGGGAAGATGGCGGCGCCGCGTGTGGAGGTCCACCTTCACAGAGTGCAGATACAATTACACTCCTTGAGGCCATCACCCTTTGCCGCACCGCGCTGACTGCGCAGATAGAGGAGGTGAAGGTGGACATCTCCCTCCTCAGGCAAGATCTCCAGACCCTCCGTGGCCGGGTCACGGAGGCAGAGGACAGGATCGGCATGGTGGAGGACGCGGTGCAGCCACTCCAGGCAGGCTCAGACAGGATGCAACTCCAGATCAGTCAGCTTCTTGCAAAGCAAGATGATATGGAGAATAGACTGAGAAGGTGCAACCTCCGGTTCATCGGCCTGCCTGAGGGTGCGGAGAGGGGGGATCCCACTGTATTTCTTGAACAGCTCCTGGTTACCACCTATGGCCGTGAGGCCTTCTCGGCCATCTTGGCAGTGGAGAGGGCCCACCGCATGCCTGCTAAGGCCCCGCCGCAGGGAGCCCCCCCCCCGTACCTTTATAGCTAAATTCCTTAATTACAAGGACCGCGATGCTGTTCTGCGGCTGACAAGGGAAAAGGGGAACATTCCATTTGGAAATGGCAGAGTAGCGGTGTTTCCGGACTTCTCGGCAGAAGTGCAGCGTCGCAGGCAGACCTTCATGGAGGTGAAACGCAGGCTTCGAGTGAAGAATATGAAGTATGCCATGCTATTTCCAGCGAAGCTGCGGATAGAAGCGGATGACAAAATCCTCTTCTTTGAGGACCCCGGGGATGCTACTGCTTGGCTGGACCGCAGGGAGGCTCGAGGTGAACCGCCACGCTAATAGTCCTGCTATTACATGAAAAGCTTCTGGAGGCCCCGGCTCTGATCCCTCTCCTTGGTCCCCGTGAGTACTTTTTGCTTTTACCCTGTCTTGTTTCGCAGCCATTCTGCCCCTGCTCCCCACCTCCTTGCCCCCCCCTGGATACGCTCCTATGTGAACTGCCACCTGCGAGGTCCCTATAGTGACCCTCAGTCCCCTGGGGAGGGGCCCAACACTATCCTGGACTCTGCACACCACTCTCATGTCGACTGATACCCCCCTCTCTATCTCCCTATCTTCATCAATGAGGATGCGACTGCAGCCCACAGTACTGTTTTACCACCCCCGGAGTCCTTTACTACGCTGCGCACAGGTGGGGTCATACTAGTAATTATCTTCATACCCCTTGCTCTTACATTCTGACTCCAATGGATCCCCTTCTTGGAGTCAAAACGCTTACTATTGTGCTGACATACCTATTTGAAAATGTGAACGAGCCCCCGGCTCACACTGCGACACGACGGTTCTGTGTTTGGAACAGCGTGGATTCGCCCGTCCATCCCCTGAGACACTGCTCACACCATCCTGTATCTACTTATCTTTATTAGTGTACTACAGTCTCTGGTGATTGCATTCACTGAGCTCATTTTTACCATTTTCACAGCCACTGGCATACCCCAATGCTGAACTCTGGGACTTTTTTTGTTCTTCAGTTCTAGGTTTCCCTATCTCACGTTGCCATCTAGTGGCTGTTTTTGAGTACATTGCATTGGAGTTCAACTGTGCTCTCAGGAGGATGGGACACACCATGTTTTGGGTTGATGCCCACACCAGTTTGGGAGGGTGTAGGGCGGGGTGGGGGGGGGGAAAGTTTGGGTTTTTGATTGGCAATACTACGTTCCACATGCAGTCAATGATTATATATTGCTCTAAGATATTTTATGTTGGTTGGGTACATTTTGATTCACTACTCATTGTACAGATTATATACTTGTGGTCTCCCTTATATACCATATGCTATCGTGCTGCTTTGTTACTGTACATTTATTTCCTCTTTTTACGTATACTATCTCACTGCACCCTGAGCTCACTAGATCGGAGGAGCTCTGGCAGACCCATACTGCACTTTATGCACAACCGCCTGAACTATGGCGAGTATTAAATTCCTTACCTGGAATGTGAGGGGAGTCAGAGACAAAATTAAGCGCTCGGCGGCCCTTGCATATCTCAAAAAGCAGAGGGCTGATGTAATCATACTTGTAGAAACCCATGTTGAGGGCAGGTTGCAACTGGCACTCCGCAGGCCATGGATAGGGTGGGCTTTTCACTCCACCCATACATCTCATGCTCGAGGAGTCTCAGTCCTGGTGGCCAAATCACTACACTTCGAACTTTGCGACATTTGCACCGATTCCCAGGGCCGCTACGTGTTCCTGCATGCCAAGTTGTATGGGGAACCTTTCCTCATACTCGCATTTTATGTCCCGCCCCCCTTTAATGCCAAGATTATTGTAGAGGGCCTTACATATATGTCCCGTCACCCCACAGTCCAGGCTATATGGTTGGGCGACTTCAATGAAACGCTTGACCCATCCCTAGATAGGCTCAAACCCACTGACCCAAGGGTCCCTAGTCCCAGAACCACCAGATTTTCTAGGATCCTCGCTTCATTTGACCTGGCTGACACCTGGAGGCACCTCCATCCTCAGACACGGACATACTCCTGCTTTTCCTCCACTCACGGCACCATGTCCCGCATTGATTATATACTGACCTCAAGACGGCTGCTGCCCAGAGTGCGGGCTGCAGGTTTTGGCCCGAGACTTCTCTCGGACCACTGCCCGTACTGGACGTTGCTGTCTGTCCCTGTTAACAAGCCCACGGGTTCATGGCGCCTTAACCCCTTCTGGCTCACTTTGATGCCGGAAGAAGATCCGCTCCCGGCTGAGCTGGACCAGTACTTCACGGATAATGACACCTTCGCGTCCCCTCTGGCAGTCTGGGAAACCTTCAAAATGCATGCTCGTTCACTTCTTAAACATAAGATTAATAAAATAAAGGAGGGGTCCGCGGATATTCTTGAAAAAGCAGAGGCAGAATTAGCCACAGCCGAACGTGGATTTTTGGGTGACCCTTCCCCTGCCCAGGCAGATCTTATGAAACTACGGGCCCGAGTGGTTAGTCAGCTACACTACGAAAAGTCACGCCGCAAGCTGTTCTTCTCCAAACAGAAGCTTTTTGAGCATGGAGAAAGGGCTGGCAAGCTATTGGCCTATATGGTTCACAGGGAAGATAGACCCCCTGTTGTAATCTCGCTGCACGGTCAGGGGGGTGAGCGCATAATGGATCCCCTGGGGGTCACTGAACGATTTCGCGAATTTTTTGTAGACCTCTACACTTCTAGAACTCCCCCTGACGATGTGGAGATGGAAAATTTTTTGAAGGACATTTCGATCCCTAGGCTGACTGACGAACAAGTAACCCTTCTGGAAGAACCTATCACAGTAGAGGAAATTACTGGGGCTATAGCGGGTTTTGCCAAGTCCAAGGCCCCGGGATCAGACGGACTGCCCACTGAGTTCTACGTGCAGTTTGGCGACATACTCACTCCAAAGCTCCTTACCCTATACAACTACTTATTCGATAACCAGGTGTTGCCTCCATCCATGAGAGAGGCCATAATAGTGCTGATCCCTAAACCGGGGAAGGATCCGGGATATCCGGAATCATATAGGCCCATCTCTCTCCTCCAAGTGGATATCAAGATCCTAGCTAAAATCCTTGCCAATCGGTTGAATCAAGTTATTTTATCCCTGATACACGCTGATCAGGCGGGTTTCATGCCTGGCCGAAACACCTCCTTTAATCTCCGTAGACTGTATATTAACCTTCAGGCCTCACATGACGCGGTTGGAGAACGCGTGGTGGTGACACTTGACACCGCCAAGGCGTTTGACTCTGTGGAATGGAGGTATCTCTGGGCTTGTCTCAAACGCTATGGCTTTGGCATCAGATTCCTCACGTGGGTCCGTCTCCTATATCAGGCTCCTACTGCCAGAGTGGTGGCGAATGGATGGCCCTCTGATTTCTTTGGGCTCACCAGGGGCACCCGTCAAGGGTGTCCCCTGTCCCCCCTGCTATATGCCCTTGCGGCAGAACCATTGGCCATCTCCATTCGTGAGAATCCTGAGATACGCGGACTGACCTCTGGGGAGCTGGTGGAAAAGATTAGTATGTACGCGGATGATACCCTGTTATACCTAGCTGATTCGGGCCCTTCCCTGCGACAAGCACTCGACACCATCGAACGCTTTGGGGTCTTCTCAGGCTTAAAAATTAACTGGGGTAAGTCACAGATCCTTCCTATAGACCCCTATGCGCCCCCTCGGGCACAGTCGGAGCTCCCACTAATGCGGGTAAGTGCTGCGAAATATCTGGGAATTCAGATCACTAGGTCACCGTCAGATTACATTGCCCTCAACATAGACCCTCTCTATTCTTTAGTGAAGGATAAGATACAAATATGGTCACGATTGCCTCTTGGAGTATGGGGCAGAATAAACCTGATAAAAATGGTGTTGCTCCCCAAACTGCTCTATGTACTTTGGCATTCCCCGGTATATATCCCTCTCAAATATTTTAAATGCTTTGATTCCCTGCTTAGGCCCTTCGTGTGGGGTGGGAACAGACATAAGCTGGCCTGGCGGACCCTTAAGAATCCCACGGATTTGGGAGGAACCGCCATGCCCGACTTACACCTCTACTACACGGCATCACAGCTCTCACAACTGTTCCACGTTGATAAAATCGACAGGGACAGGTTTGGGACCCTACTATGCCCTCGCTTAACACACCACACACGGGACCCTATTGCAGCAGTTGCATTGGGAGTGCGAGGCACCCGCTCTGCACAGGCCAAATCCACTCTACACCAATATAGAAGAATCTGGGACATTGCTATGACTAAGCTGACCATAGACCCGCTCAATGATTACACTCCCCTCTGGCATAATGGCCACCTGCCTGAGCTCTCCCGAATCCCTGACCCTGAACTGTGGAGCTCTCGGGGGGTGATTTACCTCTCACAAATTATTGCGGGCGGCAACATCAAATCTTTCCCTGCTCTCCAAGATGAGTTTGCGCTCCCCGACAGTATGTACTTCAGATACATTCAGGTACACCACGCCCTTACTACACAATTTCGGGGGGCATTGCCACAGTCTTCCCCTAACTCCGTCATGGCCATAGTTAAGGGCACAGACCCCCAGAAGCTCATCTCCTATTTCTACAATATGCTGCTCACACCTTCCTCTACAAAACTAGCGTATGCTCTTAAGCCCCGATGGGAGAGGGAGGTGGGGGACCTTGGAGATGAGGAATGGAGTGAGGCCCTAGACACCTGCAAGGAGGCTTCCCCAAAACTCTCGGATAGACTCACCCAAATATACATTACCCATAGATCTTATCTCACTCCGCTTCGGGTCTCCAGATATAAGAAGGACCTTCCCAACACCTGCCCCATGTGTACGCGGGAGCTGGGTACGTTCTTCCATTTAATCTGGTCCTGCCCTGTGATCCAGTGCTATTGGAAGCAAATAGTGGACTTCCTCCATGATGATATGGGCTCACCTCTTACGCTGGACCCACGGGCATGCTTACTGGGCATTTACCCAGGCCCAGAAATGGATAAGTTCACTAAAGCGTTTCTTCAGGAGACACTTTTTTCAGCAAGGAAAATGATAGCGAGGAAGTGGATGAGATCATCCCCACCGACCATGGCCGAATGGAAAGCTGATGTTAACGGAGCCCTTCCTTATCGCAGATTTATGTATATTAATAGAGGGTGCCCGACTAAGTACAATAAGATATGGGACAGGTGGCTAGGAGTTTCGGACACCCTCTTCTAGTGGTTCTTGGTGTACCCTCCAAATGTATGTGACCCTCTTTCACTATACTGTACTCAAGTTTACCAATTACGTGTGCATGTTATCGACCTGCATGTATAACCTGTATGTACATATTGCCAAATAAAAATCTTTTTTGTAAAAAAAATGACAGGCAGAGGAAGAGGCAGGCCCTTCCGCAGGGGTGGTAGGGGTAGGGCAGGATCACCAGGCCGGAGCCAAAGTGGGAAGTCGCAGAAGGTGCGTTCGATTACGTCAAAGAACGCACCAGACTTGGTTGAGTGGCTCACAAAGCCTTACTCTTCTGCACCCTCCTCATTCTCTCTATCTGCACCCTCTTCACTCTCTGCTGTGTGCACCCCCAAAGACACTACCACCAACACCACCATAAACCCTCCGCCTGAGTCACTGGAATTATTTTCCGATCCATTACAAGACATTTCCGATGTGCAGGAATTCTTGGCATTGGATCAGGAAGAGGAGGAAGCAACAACCGCCACTCAGCAGTCTGATGACAGTACCCAGATCAGCCCAAGGAGGTTGGTCCCCGCTGTTGCTGCCTACTCCGAGATCTCTAATGTTAGTGGTGGGGAAGGTGACGTCACGTGGGTGCCCACAAGAGAGGACCAGGAGGGGAGTTCAGAGGGAGAGATGGACCAGCAGATCGGGAGGAGAGGCAGGCGGAACTTGCATTGCACAGGAGGGACAAACCAGACTGCTAATGTATCAGGACCCAGAGCGAGCCATCAACTATGTACGGTGACATCTGGCGCTCCCAGGACGCCGGCACATGGCTCCGCAGTGTGGGCTTTTTTTAACGTGTCCGCTGCTGACAATAGTGTTGCCATCTGCAGCCTTTGCAGTCAGCACATAAGTCGCGGTAAGCCCAACACTCACCTAGGGACGACCGCCTTAAGAAGGCACATGAACTCCCATCACCGAGCCCAGTGGGAGCAACGTCGTCAGAACCCACAAAGCCACACTCCAGGCTCTCACCGTCCAGCCTCTTCTACTTCTCCTTCTCCTCTCTCCTCACAATTGTCCTCCACTCCACCTTCCATCATGCCGTCCTCAAGTTTTTCTGGAAAAAGGCAGGCTTCCGTGGGCCAAATGTTCGAGCGTAAAAAAATGATGACGTCAGATAACCCTCTTGCCCAACGGTTGACCGCTGGCTTGTCAGAACTGATAGCACGCCAACTACTGCCAAACTGGTGGACTCGGAGGCCTTTCGAAAATTTGTGGCCATTGGAACACCACAATGGAAGGTCCCAGGAAGGAAATATTTTTCACAGAAGGGCATCCCAGAGCTATATGGCCATGTTCAGCGGCAAGTGAATGTATCTCTGGCACACAGTGTCGGTGCCAAGATACATCTGACCACAGACACGTGGTCTAGCAAACACGGGCAGGGAAGGTATATAACTTTTACTGCCCACTGGGTGAACCTTATGACGGCCGTCAAGCATGTAACCCATGCCACACGTGTAGATTTGGTTTTACCGCCACGGATTGCATGCAGGCCTGCCTCTTCTTCTCCTCCTCCTACTCCATCCTCCCTCTCCTCCTCGGCTGACTCCTCCTTTTCTGCTGCTACCGTCTCTTCCGCTGCGCCGCCCAAGATCCCCAGGACCTATTCGACATGCCAGGTGAGACGTTGCCATGCTGTGCTGCGTCTGTTGTGCCTGGAAGCCAAGAGCCGCACTGGCCCTGCACTCCTTTCAGCTTTGCGTTCACAGGCAGATCAGTGGCTAACACCGCTCAATTTGACAGTTGGTAAAGTGGTGTGCGACAACAGTGTCAATCTGCTGAGCGCGTTGAAACAGGGCAAAATTACACACGTGCCCTGCATGGCACACGTCTTGAATTTGGTCGTGCAACGATTCGTTGTCAAATACCCTGGGGTCCAGGACGTCTTGCGGCAGGCAAGGAAAATCTCGGCCCATTTCAGAAGATCTTACACGGCCATGGCTCGCCTTGCTGACATTCAGCGGCGACACAATCTGGCGGTCAGACGTCTTATTTGTGACTGCCCGACGCAATGGAACTCAACCTTGTATATGCTTGTGTAGCGCTACCCCCAGTTAAGAGAGCCGCTGGATTTTGTTTTCGGGCCCTGTGTGCAGCACCACCAACCCCCGGCAATCTTACTCGACCCACTCAGGCACAGTTAGTCTAGGGTTATCTCTGTATCACATTCAAAAGTATTGCAAGGGGTAATCTCTTAGCAGTAAGACAACACACTGAAGCGAGGGATTAAATATAACAGTTTACTCTTATATTAAAGGGAGCATAGGCAGAATACAACACATGCAACTGGCTTGCAGAGCCCTGCAGAAATCAATACAGCACACAATAATGGCGCTGCGTGGTACTTCACCACGCGTAGCTATTATGGTATGCGCGCCCTATGGCGCACTGAACAATATCTTATCTCCCACCCCGGCCAGGCCTGACATGGAATAAATCTCAGTCATCTCCTATAGGGATTTCTTCGCATGCCAGCTTTCGGTGGTGCACTTGATGAATAGTACTTTGTAATCCACAACCAGGCAATAACTTGAAACACTATACTGGGGGGGGGGGCACTTCAACTCTGTCCTGCTACCGGTCCCCCCGGGGAACAGCAGATAAACGAAACTGTGGGCCTATGTAGTGTATAGGCCTGAACACGGCACAGTCTATTGGTCTGGGCAGGTGCCTGCTCACCACTCCGGACACGATCCCAGTCCGGAACGTCCACCCTGCTGTGTATCCGCACACAGCGTCTGCAACGATCGGGTCCCCGATCCAACTGATGTCCTCACTCGACAAGTCAGATGCCACCCAGGCTCCGCAGTGGGGTGGAAGTCTCTTTGGAAGTTGCGCAAGGCCCAGGCTTCAGGCCCTGCACTGCAGCAGATCCGCACAGGAAGAAACTCTTGCTTGCAGCGTGGTGTCCAAAGAGCCCGAGCTCCGCCTTCCCTCCTCCTTAAATAACCCCCTCCCATGAGTCTCTGCGGTGGCTAACTGCACTCTGGGTGCCGAACGGGGTTCTGGGTAACGTAGTCCCGGGGCCTTAAAGGAGACCCCGCTACACATGATAGGCTGCTCCAGCAGAAACGTGCAGTTAACGACTACCTGTACGAACTCTGTGGCAGAACAGGTTCTGGGGAGCTTGTTTTTTTTTCACCACGTCAGTGGCCGCTCATGCACGACGCATGCAGACTTTTGCGGCCATTTGATGAGATCACCAAACTGGTCAGTCGCAGTCATGGCGCCATCAGTGACATCGTACCTTACGCCTTCTTTATGGAGCATGCATTGCGTCGTGTCATTGATCAAGCCGTCAAGGAGCAGGAAGCCATCGAGGAGCAGGAAGATGAGGAAGTCGCAATGCTGGATGAATTCCCAGGGGGGGCTACTCTATCTGAGACAAGTCAACAGGAGTCTGAAGAGGAGTCAGAGGATGATGGTGCCGGGGCGGATGAGGAGGAGCAAGAAGAGCATGCTTTAAACCTTTCTGGGATCCCTGTTGTCCGTGGATGGGGGGAGGAGAACGAGGACGCCATTATCCTGGATGATGAGCAGGAGCCAGGCACCACACCGCTTCCAGTTTAGTGCAAATGGGGGCCTTCATGCTCCAGTGTTTTAAGAGGGATCCCCGTATAAAAAGCATAAAGGGCAAGGACCATTACTGGGCGGCAACGTACTTGGACCCTCGGTACAAACAAAAAATGGAGGAAATGTTACCACCATCACAGAGGGCTGTCAGAATGGAGCACTTCCAGGCCTTGCTTAGAGAAATGCTGCATTCTGCTTTTGCGTGCGCTAGCAGAGGAATTTCCACTCCCAGAGAAACAGTTGCGGGTACCAATCCAACAGCGCCTGCAAGAAGAGGGCGGTTTGAAGATGTGTTGGTCACTTCTGACTTGAGATCATTCTTTCAGCCAACCCATCGACAGGTGTCATCCGGATCCAGCATCAGGGAACGCCTAGACCGACAGGTGTCTGACTACATCGGCTTAACAGCCGATGTGGACGTTCTGAGAACTGATGAACCCTTGGACTACTGGGTGGGCAGGCTTGACCTCTGGCCAGAGCTTGCACAATTTGCAATGGAACTGTTGGCTTGCCCCTCGTCCAGTGTCCTGTCCGAAAGGGCGTTCAGCGCAGCAGGGCGGATCATGACCGATAAGCGCACTCGCCGAGCTCACGACAGTGTTGACTACCTCACATTTATAAAAATGAATGAGGCATGGATCTCGGAGGAATTCAACACATGTGACCAGTAGACCATGTATATGCATAACTGTATAAAAAAATTATATAATGAAGCACACGGACCTTTTTTCTACCTTTTGGCTCACTTGTAGAAAAAAAGCACACCGTACTATATGCCCGTACCCTCCTGTTTGAAGAGGTTGAGCGGTGTCATGTTTTTGGGTCCCGCAGCGAGTGGCTTCCTTCCACTGGTTCTCCCCTCTAGAGTTTAGAGGCAAGTCTTTACCTTTCCCAAAGAAAGCCAATGTCCACACCACGCTTCAACTCAAACACGAGTTTATTTTCCTTTTATGCTTCAGTAACCGGAGAGTTGAAAAGAGAAAGGGGTTAGCAGATAGAACTGATTCAGACACACCCTTGGCTTCATCGCCACTCGGGTTCCGAGTGGGTACAGCTCACCCGGATAGTCACCCAATGGCACTAGCAGCCGGCATGTAGCTCGAACAGTGACTTGGTCCCCTCCAAGGACAAAGTCAAGGAAATCCCTCCTTAGGTAGCAGCACTCCGCAAAGGCAGTCTGCGGAGCAAGGAATCCTTCCCTCTGACAGGTCACTAGGCCTCTCCCGAGACCGCAATCTTTATCACTCGCCTCCTGTTATGGGACCGATCCTCCCCTGGCTTCCTCTTAGTCAGAGCGGTCGCCCTCACCTGGGCTCCCTGGGTTTCCTTTCTGGCTTTGTAGACCCAGTTAAAGGTACTGGGCCTACCTGGAACTCCGTAGCCTCGGTCTGAAGGTGCCCGAGACCCCACAGTCAATGCTCGTATCCCCCCTCGAGGGGATACACTCCTCTGGGTACAGGTCCCTGGGTATTCGCGACCAGAACAATGGCGTCTGCCCCTTTTGTACCCTCTTCTGGCATGCACAGCAGGTAGACCACGTCCATTGCACGGCTGCCGAGAGAGGACACCCAATAGCCACTCCATCACCTGTGGTTCAACCCCGGGTACAAGTGTCAGCACCACCTATACACCTAAGGGGAACTGCAGGCCAGGTGAAGCAGCAGCAACGAGGAGTCCAAACAATTAGACGATCCGAGCCAACTATTGCTCAGGTCACCCCTAAATTTGGGATACCCGCTACAATAACTTATAAAAATAAAAAATAATGGCAACTTTTCCAATAGCAGGATCATCTCCTGCACCCCTTTCATAGCCTGGCCTTGCGTCTCTTCCATGGCCTTCATGCGCTCCTGAATTGACAAAATTTTGCAGATAAAAAAAGAATGCTTGTCGTTGTCGATCGCAGATTTTCTTAATACTTCTGGTATGTCATTGTCCATGTTGTGGGACTATGTGTGCACAGCTAGTAAGTATTTTGTGGCTGCAAATATGACCTGGAGGTTTTTAATGTTCGCCTGCCATTAAAATGAATGGGGCTCGCCGCGAACCATAGGTTCGCGAACATTTGCCCGCGTTCGCGAACCGTCCCGCTAGATGTTCGTCCATCACTAATCAGAACCACTGATTTCAATGCTGGGGGATCATATATCAGTTATTCATCACATGAAGTATACATTTTCACAAGGGGTACACATATTTAATTGTCCTAGTTTCAATAGAGGGATTTCTAATTAAGGTTCCAAAAAGATTTTGAGGCTTAACTCTGAGTTTCTTGTCTAGCGTCTATTTTTAATGATACAACGTTGTTCTTTTTCTACAATATACAGTATATATTTGTAAGTTGATATCCTGGAGGAACGTATCCTTCTTGGGCGGTCATTGTGCTGCTCCAGTGGGATTCCCCTCTATTTGTTTTTTTTCATTCATCAATAAAGTTAACCATATAATTGATTAAATACCGTTGTTGACTCTCCCCTTGATTGCAATCCTGGGACTACCTTCGTCCCAATCCCCTTTCCCCTTTCTACTCTGAGATTCAGCCGACTGCAGCATCCCATAAACCACTGAGATAGAATGGGGAACAGGTTTCGCAGCAATGCATAATTTCTCAAATGGAGTCAGGGAGGACAGGGGCCGAATGGTATGAGGTAAGCTTTGAACAAAGTGATGCAGCTGTCTGTAGCGCTACTCATCCATCAGGAAGCGGCCAAACAGAGTGAAGCCAGTCCAGAGAGACCAGTCCTTGCTCTTGTATGAACCTTCCACATCGTGCCTCACCGTCCCTTGCCCATGTGTGAAATAGGAGAGGTGTTCCCCTGGAATGAACCATGGGAAGCCTCGAAAAGCCTTTTTACACAATGCAGAGGATTAAAACCTTAGGTTCCACAGTGAGTATAACAAGAATGCTTTACTGCATATACACACTGATTTTACTGTTGTGGGTTTAGTAACACTTTAAGTACCCTCCTAGCGCATGTGCCCAGGTGGATCTGTTTGCTGGAACCTGCTGGGAGACACCTGCTGGTGGACACTAAAATTGCAGCTTTCTGTCCAGAGCACCACAGTGCCACCAGCAGGCAAAATTGGTCTTAACACTGTGTCAGTAATTTGTATCCGTTCTCTTGGTATGAAGTGGCCAAAGTCTTGGGAGAATGTTGTCGGCAGTTTTGGTTTCCCATTTTAATAGAAATGGGATAAGTGTAGAATATAGTAGAGACAAATGTCACAATGTTTGGTCTAGGCATGCTACTGCTAGGTTGTGGAGTGCTAGGCTGGATTCTTGAGATCCGTTGGTTTTGGGAATTGAGGTTTATATGTCTCATGAAATCCAGTTTAGGCACATAGGCAGTCAGGAGCCTATTCTGCAGATCCCAAAACAGCTGTTCTTGATGGAAGTACAGGTGTCAGGCTTCAGGCTGGAACATCGGCAACAGCAGCTTCCAGAAGTAGCAAGATGGCTGCAGCTCCAAACAGCACCTCTCGGCTCGCTGATGATGACATGAAGTGGAGGGGGTGTAGCTACATGTTTTCTTTGGTCTCTGAGTAACCAGGGCCGGACTGGGAATAAAATCCAGCCCTGGAAAAAATTTCATACCAGCCCCACAGCATTATTATACCAGCGTAACAGCATAACGTCATTATTTTCTTGTTCATGAAAGGGAAAACCATACATTTTAAAGCACATTTGAAGAGTGTATTATATATAGATAAGACAGATATGAAAGCACATAGGGCTTTATATATATATATATATATATATATATAAATGCAAATTCCAGTTAAAAGTGGTAAAAGTGGTCAATCATCAAGGGGTACCACAGGAATTTAGAATGTGGGGGGGGGGAACCACCTTCCGCAGAAACTATACACTAAGGTAAGGGGGGGTGGGTTACTGATATAGGGGGGAAATCTTTATATCAGTGCCCCCTTACATTATCGTATTCATTCCCCCTTACATCAGTGACCCCCCTCAGATTGGCCTAGTGGTGCTGTCACTGACCTCCTCTCAGGTGCACCGTGCAGGGCTTAGTCAGTCAGCTCCAGCTTGGTGGCTCTGGTTTTATCCTATATAGTCTCCTCTCCACAGTCCACACACATCTGACTTCTCCCATGACCCCCACCACCCCGGTGCTCCCACTCTTGACTCCTCTCCAGACTCCCTCAGAGACTGCAGACATGATACAGGAGATGGTCAGAGGCTGCAGACATGATACAAGAGCTCAATGCAGTCTCATCAGTGTCAATCAAATGCAGCCTCACTGTGCCCATCAATGCAGCCTCACTGTGCCCATCAATGCAGCCTCACTGTGCCCATCAATGCAGCCTCACTGTGCCCACCATTGCAGCCTCACTGTGCCCACCATTGAAGCCTCACTGTGCCCATCAATGCAGCCTCACTGTGCCCATCAATGCAGCCTCACTGTGCCCATCAATGCAGCCTCACTGTGCCCATCAATGCAGCCTCACTGTGCCCATCATTGCAGCCTCACTGTGCCCATAAATGCAGCCTCACTGTGCCCATAAATGCAGCCTCACTGTGCTCATCAAATGCAGCCTCACTGTGCTCATCAAATGCAGCCTCACTGTGCTCATCAATGCAGCCTCACTGTGCCCATGAATGCAGCCTCACTGTGCCCACCATTGCAGCCTCACTGTGCCCATCATTGCAGCCTCACTGTGCCCATAAATGCAGCCTCACTGTGCCCATAAATGCAGCCTCACTGTGCTAATCAAATACAGCTTTACTGTGCCCATAAATGCAGCCTCACTGTGCCCATAAATGCAGCCTCACTGTGCCCATCAAATGCAGCTTTACTGTGCCTGTGAATGCAGTCTCACTGTGCCCATGAATGCAGCCTCTCCTATGCCCCATGTCCCAGTCTGCAGTCCCTGTCTGTGGGAAGGTGTGTTGTTGATGCTCTGTATGGTACCTTCCATGCCAGCAGGATGTCCATGATCGCCATCAGCAGGCAGGGTCTGTTCTCGTTTTGGATGGGGACAGTGCTCCTTCAAGAGGATCTGTTTACTGTGAGATGGAGTGGTCCCTGGCCACCTGCACCTTCAGCCGTCCTCATTTTCCAGCCCCAGTCAGCCTGTCCTCTGGTCCTGGGGAAGTGAGAGCACTGTATGGGAGCTGGAGAGAAGGGGAGAGGAGAGCACTGGCGGGGTTGGAGAGCACATGGGTGGGGGCAAAGAGCAGGGGGGAGTGGAGATCACAGGGGTGGAGAGCGCTGGGGGGGCTTGAGAGCACTGGGGGGGGAGCCAAAAAGAACAGTGGTGGAGAGCACGGGAGGCTGAGAGGGGGGGGGCTGGGGAGCACTGAGGGGGCTAAGAGTGTGGGAGGTAAAGAGCACTGGGGGGATCTTGAGAGCACTGGGGGGGCAGAAAGAACAGGGGTGTAGAGCACGGGGCTGGAGAGCACTGGGGGGTACAAAGAGCAGGGGGGAGTGGAGAGCATGGGGGGGTGGAGAGCAATGGGGGGAGCTTGAGAGCACTAGTGGGGGCCCGAAAAAACAGGGGTGGAAAGTACGGGGGCTGGAGAGCACTATGGGGGGCAGAGAGCACTGGTGGGGTTGGAGAGCACATGGGTGGGGGCAAAAAGAACAGGGGTGGGGAGCATGGGGGGCTGGAGAGCACTGGGGTGGGGGCTGGAGAGTGATGTGGAGAGCTGGAGAGTACTGGGGGGGAGAAAGAACAGGGGTGGGGAGCACGGGGTGCCGGAGAGCACTATGGGGGGCGGAGAGCACTGGCGGGGTTGGAGAGCACATGGGTGGGGGCAAAATGCAGGGGGAGCGGAGAGAGCACTGGCGGGGTTGGAGAGCACGTGGGTGGGGGCAAAATGCAGGGGGGAGTGGAGAGTACAGGGGTGGGGAGCGGAGAGTACTGGGGGGGAGCTTGAGAGCACTGGTGGGGGAGACAAAAAGAACAGGGGTGGGGAGCACGGGGGGCTGGAGAGCACTGTGGGGGGCGGCGAGCACTGGGGTGGGGGCTGGGGAGTGATGGGGAGAACTGGAGAGCACTGGGGGGGGAGAAAGAACAGGGGTGGAGAGCACTGGGAGGGGGGAAGAAAGGACAGGGGTGGAGAGCACTGGGGGAGTGGAGAGCACTGGGGGGGGAGAGCACTGGGGGAGTGGAGAGCACTGGGGAGGGGAACAGGGGTGGAGAGCACTGGGTGGGGGGAGAGGAGAGCACTGGGATGGTGACTGGAGAGTGATGGGGAGAGCTTGAGAGGGGGGGGGGCAGAAACAACAGAGGTGGAGAGAACTGTGGGGGGGCTCGAGAGTGTGGTGGGGAAGGAGAGCACTGGGGGGGCAGAAACAACAGAGGTTTAGAGAACTGTGGGGGGGGGGCTGGAGAGTGGTGGGGAGCAGAGCACTGGGGGGAGCCACAAGGAGAAGTGGGAGGGGCCAGCAAAAGAAGTTGGATAGGAGGAGAAGCAGGAGGACCGCATATAGAGGAAATTAGCTTTCTATATTCCTCCATACAGCCACAGAATGCTTGATTCTCCTCCTCCCCCTCCTGCAAGCATTTAGCGGCTGTATGGAGGAATATAGAAAGCTAATTTCCTCTATATGCGGCCCCCCTGCCGATCCTCCTATCCAGGCACACTGCAGGCATCTCCTCCTCACCTCCTGTGTATCACGGAGCTGCCTGGCTGGGTCTGTGTTCGGCGGTGATGCTGTAACACGGTCCCGCCCCCCTAGACGGGCTCCTGTGATAGTAGATAGAGTCAGTGTTCAGCCTATCACACGAGCCGGTCTAGGGGGGCGGGACCGCGTTACAGCGCCGCCACCGCCGAACACAGACCGAGCCAGGCAGCTCTGTGATACACAGGAGCAGGAGAGAGGGGACAGGGAGCACTGCAGCCGCAAGTGAAACCGGCCCCAGGACAGGCAGCCTACCGGGAAATCTCCTGGTCTCCCGGTAGGCCAGTCCGGCCCAGTGAGTAACTGCCCATGGTAAACCCAATATGGAAGACATGAAATGGGACTGTCTGATCCATGGTTTTCTATCTTTTTTATTTTATTTTTTATTCTTTGATTAACATTTTTGGCAAAATACAAAATACAGTATAGGAATACAAACGGGGCATTTCAGCCCGTTTGCAGGGGAACCCCCCTGTCCAAATTGTATTGAAATAAAAAGCAGAACAAAAACCATGGTTACACCAAAATAGAGCTGAAATGTTCAGAGAAATGGACCAGAATAGATCCACTTACTGTAAAAGGGTTCCCTACCACAGAAAAAGCAGGGTCCCCTCATCCATCATCAGGATTTGCCTTCCACTTATCTATAAAGTTAGAGCCCAGGGACTCTGGAGTACGGTCCAGGAAAAAGAAGAAAAAAGGGGGGAGGAGGTGGGAGGTGTGCAATCAGAGGCTCAACCCCAGCAGCATCATACAGTGGCCCTCAGGAGCGAAAGCTCCTGGAGGACATGGGAGATAACTCCCAGAAGGTACATACCAAGGATCCAAGAGCGGAGGCTATGAACCAACCAGGCTCAGGTGGCGAGGGCTGCGATTTAACTAAAGGAAAAGGTATAGCATATGGAAAAATGTGCCCTCATGCTGGGAACAGTGTCAAAGGGTCAGTGTGTTTGAATTTTTTTTTCTGTAAGATCGTAGGGACCCTATACCAACGTGTCAAAAATTTGAAACTGTTTCTTGTATAGAGCTGGCAAGAGAAGGGGTGTGAGCAAAAGGCCTTCTGTGTCTTCTGTTTTTACAAAAGTCTGATGCCCAAGTCATCATGGATTTCCACTTCACAATGTAGGGTGGATCTACATAAACCGGATGAAGACGGATGATGCAGAGGATAAGAACTGATATGTTTTCAACGTGGCTAAACTGACGGTGCCCGTGTGAAAGGGGACTACCAGTCTAGAAGTATGGTCAAATGAATGGCTTCTTCATACTAGATGGGATCTGGAAACCGAATTCTGCCTTTAGGTTTTGGTAGGGTCAGGAAAGTTCTATTAAACGTAGCCCTTTTCCCCACCCATATGTATAATTAATCTTACAACTTTTACATTTAGATGGTGCTGACGATAAAAGGAAGCCATAGTATTAACAAAAATACTATGCAACCCGAATGAATGCTTGTGAAATTCGTCCAACAGATCTTTTATATGTGACACCCCCCAGTTTTTTATCAATCAGTAAAAGAGTTTAATTCACCATTTAAAGTAGGTGCCACAACAGGACCAAAAGTTATAGGCAAATTAAAGCCCTCAACTGACAAATTGGCAAATTCCAAAATATTTTGTGAGTATAGTTCTTGAATTTTTTTCACACTACCACATTGCTTAAAAATGTAATAAGATGTCAAAAATCATCCGAATTGCAAACCTACATTACATAACCCCTCTCTCAAGAAGAAAAAAGGGGGGCAGAAAAGACATGTGCCTCGGGTGCAGCATCTCTAGGTAGAGTCAGGGGCGTGCTGGGAGCTCCAGAAGCTCCCTTTTCTCCTATTCACTGACAGGAGTGACTGCAGTGTCACTAATGTCAGCAGGGCTTTTTGTTATCCAGAGCATAGCGGTACCTTGTACCACCACTTCTGGCACTAGCCCTGTCACTGTCACTTTTTCTACAAATAGGAGCCGACATCCTGTGAAAGTTTTTGTTTACAAGTGACAGCACGCCTCTCCTCACAGAGGGTGCTTGCAGCCTGACAGCCAGGCCTCCTGGCAGCCGCTCCTACTGCACAGGTGACAGGGTAAGTAGCTGAATGGGGGGAAGGGGGTATGTATTTTGTACAAATTGACAAAAGTCTGGACAGTACACAAGCACATGAATAAGTAGCAAAAAGAAGAGACAAGGCAGGTTTTGTCTTAAAATAGTAACTATAGTGTTATTATAGTGTTACACTATTTCAGAGACAATAGTCACAAATATTGTACAGTGGCTTGGCAGTATGTAAACAGCTTGGTAAGGCCACAACGTAATAAGGAGAGACAAGGCAGGTTTTATCTTGAAATAAACATTGAACAGTATTATTTAGACGTGCAGAACGCAAAAAATTAGTTTTATTTCGGATAGATTCGTTATGTTACTACTTTTGTTTTATTATTGAATTTGTTTAGTTTGGTTTCGGTATTTGTTTAGTTTCATTTTCGTAAAATTTAGTTTTGTTTAGTTTTCGTAAAATTTTGCTTTGTTTCGTTAAAATTTTGTTTGATTTATTAATTCTCTAACGAATTACAACTTTTCTAAACAATTTGAATTTGGATCGGTCGAAAAACGATCAACCGATTCAAATTTTGTGTGAAGAAATAGCTGGTTGTTAAGCAGCGGGCCAGGAAGCCGCCCGCCCGCGTCCTTAACAACCATAGTTACATAGGTACATAGTTAGTCAGGTTGAAAAAAGACAAAGTCCATCCAGTTCAACCATAAAAAAAATAAAAATAAAATAAAAAATATCGTACAATCCCATATACCCAACTCTATACCCACAGTTGATCCAGAGGAAGGCAAAAAACCCCAGCAGAGCATGATCCAATTTGCTACAGCAGGGGAAAAAATTCCTTCCTGATCCACCCAGAGGCAATCGGATTTACCCTGGATCAACTTTACCTATTGTAAACTTTTGGGGATTATAGCTCCACGGGACCAAGTGCATACCGTTGAACTTGAACAAAAAGGCTTTTTTTTGTAAATAAATCTTCATTCAGCACACAGGAAAAATATAAAAACAAAGTCCGCTTATCTCCAGCATAAAGTAAAGTCCTGCTTGTCTTCAGCACAAAACAAATTAAAGAAAAGGCACATACAGTTTTTGTAGAGGGGTCTTCGCCCCAGAACTTCCAGAGCCCTTGCTGAATCCTTAAAAGCTTCCAGCAGACACACAGCTCATCTTCACAGGTGCAATCCCCATACTCCTTCCACAACACCTCTTGCACCACTTCCTGTTTTATGAGCTGTTTCCTGTAAGCCTTCAACCCCCTGTGTGCTGACTCCCAGTGGTCAGGAGTGGAGGCTCTATCCCAACCGAATATCACTTTAGAGCCTCCGAAATTCCGGACCCCAAATAACTCTTTATCAAGACAAAGAGGACTGCGAGCCAGTCCTCTCTGGACTACTTCTTTTGCCGAGAATTCCTCACCCATTCTGGGTGACCTCCTGAACACCATCACCACTCCTTAAAGGGACCACAACCCAAATATTGGTGCTATATAGCACCCGTCCAGGACCCAACCTTGGCGTCCTGTACATATCCCCCCCTCTGCCTCAACGCGGAGGTGTTGGAGGCACCACTCGACATCATACAATGGATTCGGGAGAGGGCATCGGCATTCTGATGTTGTCTCCCGGGTCTGTGCTCTACCACGAAATTTAACTCCTGGAAAGAAAGGAACCACCTTGTTACCCTGGCATTGGTGTGCTTGTTTTGCCTCATCCAGGTAAGGGGAGTGTGGTCTGACATCAAGCGAAACCTCCTACCTAGGAGGAAATATCGTAGGGAGTCCAAAGCCCACTTGATGGCAAGACACTCCCGCTCTACCACAGCGTAGTTTTTCTCAGCTGCCGTCAGCTTCCTACTAAGAAAAACTACGGGGTGCTCTTCCCCATTGATTTCCTGCGACAGGACTGCTCCCAAACCCTTACTTGAAGCGTCTGTCTGCACTACAAAATCCTTTGCGAAATCCGGAGCTACAAGCACCGGATCCTGGCACAATGCCATCTTAAGCTTTTGAAAAGCTTTCTCGGCCTCGGCATTCCACTTTATCATCATTGACTTTCTGCCCTTGGTTAAGTCAGTCAGCGGTGCAGCAATGGTGGCGAAGTTGGGAACAATCCTCCTATAATAGCCAACTATGCCCAAAAACGCTCTGACCTGCTTCTTGGTTATGGAACGGGGCCAGTCCTGTATGGCTTCCATCTTACTCATTTGGGGCTTCACCAACCCCCTACCCACAATATACCCTAGGTACTTGACTTCCTCGACCCCAACGGCACACTTTTCCGGATTGATGGTGAACCCTGCTCTTCTCAAGGAGTCTACAACTGCCTGAACCCGGGGAAGATGGGACTCCCAATCAGTGCTGAAGATGACTATGTCATCTAAGTAGACGGAAGCATACCGTTGATGTGGACGCAAAGTTTTGTCCATGGCCCTTTGGAATGTGGCAGGGGCAGAGTGTAGACCAAATGGCAACATTTTGTATTGGAAGTGGCCTTCCGGGGTAGAGAAGGCTGTTTTCTCCCTGGCTTCCTTGGTCAGGGGAATCTGCCAGTACCCTTTCGTGAGGTCCAGCGTGGTGATATACCTGGCAGGACCTAACCTCTCAATTAGCTCATCTACCCGTGGCATGGGATATGCATCAAACTTGGAGACTTCATTACGTTTTCTGAAGTCGTTACAGAAGCGGAGGGTGCTGTTGGGTTTGGGTACCAACACGATTGGACTCGACCACTCTCTCTGTGACTCTTCAATGATTCCAAGTTCGAGCATTCTTTTAACCTCTTCAGATACTGCCACCCTATGAGCTTCTGGGATACGGTAAGGCTTTAACCGGATTTTTACATTGGGCTCGGTTACAATGTCATGCTTGATGACGTTGGTGAGACCGGGCAATCCTGAAAACATGACCCGATTTCTTTGCAGAAACTCTTTTGCTTGCTGGGTTTGGGGTCTAGTTAGGGTGGCAGCAATCTGCACCAGGTCGATCCCTGCATGGTCCCCTGACTGTACCCCTACCACCGCGGATACTTGTTCTCTGTCTCTCCAGGGTTTCAACAAATTTACGTGATAGATTTGGTAGGGTTTTCTTTTCCCTGGCTGGTGTACCTTGTAGTTCACCTCACCTACTTTCTCTACTACCTCAAACGGACCTTGCCACTTGGCCAAGAATTTGCTCTCCACCGTGGGTATTAGAACAGCCACCCGGTCTTCTTCTTGAAACTGTCTAATTTTAGCCGACCGGTTATACACTCTTCTTTGGGCATCCTGAGCCTTCTGCATATGCTCCCTCACCAGCGGCATCACCTTAGCCACCCTCTCTCGCATTTGAGAGATATGCTCTACCACGGTTTTATGCGGTGAGGATTCACTTTCCCACGTTTCCTTTACTAGATCGAGCAACCCCCGGGGCCTTCGTCCATACACTAGCTCAAACGGTGAGAAGCCTGTGGATGCTTGTGGCACCTCCCGGATGGCAAACAACAAGGCAGGGAGTAACATATCCCAATCCTTCTCGTCTTTCTGGACCACTCTTTTCAACATGGACTTTAGAGTTTTATTAAACCTCTCGACTAGGCCATCGGTCTGCGGGTGATAAACGGACGTCCGCAACTGCTTAATCTGAAACAGTTTGCACAAGTCCGCCATCACCTTTGACATAAAAGGGGTGCCCTGGTCCGTCAGCATCTCTTTGGGGAACCCAGTTCGTGAGAACATTTGAAATAACTCCCGGGCAATGGCCTTAGAGGAAGCTTTCCTCAAAGGGATTGCTTCTGGATACCTAGTTGCGTAATCTAGGATGACTAATATGTATTGGTGCCCCCTTGCCGACTTTACCAGGGGTCCCACCAGATCCATAGGGATCCGCTCGAATGGGACCTCAATAATTGGCAAGGGTACTAGAGGGTTTCTATAGTGGGGCACTGGGGCAGTTAACTGGCAAATGGGATAAGATGCACAATATCTTTTAACCTCTACCTTCACTCCTGGCCAGTAAAACCGGTCGGTTATCCTGGCCTCTGTTTTCTCCGCCCCCTGGTGTCCTCCCAGTGCGTCGTTGTGGGCTAGATCAAGGAGCATCTGCCTATACAGTTGGGGAAGCAGCAACTGCTCTACAATTTCCCCTCGGCTCTCAGCTACTTGATATACCAAGTCCCCCTTCAACGCAAAATGAGGAAACCTCTGATCTGCCCCTGGCATTTGTAAGACCCCATCAATACCACAAACCTGCTCTCGAGCATTGATCAAGGTAGGATCCTGTAATTGGGCGGTGCCAAATGCACCCCTGGATACATCCAGGTCTGGATGCACTGGCCTCAAGGATGTTTCCCCCTCATCCTCCTCAACCGGAGAGAGCTCCTCATCATCCTCCCCCAGCATAACTTGTAATGGGAAAACACCCCCCCCCCCCAGAGATCAACTCGGTTTTGAGACCTGGAACAGGAACATTATCATCCAAATTGGCATTCGCTGTAATTTCATTGTCAGTGACGGGTATCTCCATATTAGAGGGGTGTGTTGTGGGGGTTTCAGGCCTGGACCCCTCAGACTCTGTCCCTTCCAGGCCCAGTGTCCCCAGTTCTCCTGGCAGCCCCATCTGTACCTGGTTCCACAGTCGAGAAATAGTGGACAGTCCCGCCACACTATGATGTCATGTATTAGACTTTTTACCACCCCAACCTCTTGTGTAACTGAGGTATGGCCATAGGAAACCGTCACCGGGACCAGGGGGTACTCCCTGGTGTCCCCATGGATACACACTACCCGTAGAGTCTTATTTACTGGGCCGAGTCTCCTGACCACCCTGGCATGTACAAGTGTTACCATGCTACCGGAGTCCAGTAGAGCCCTGGCAGGAAGGTGGTTTACCCACACTTCACACTCGAACCATCCTGCAGCCAGATCAAGATGAGTGGCACACGCTCTTTGCACATAGAAGGAGCTTCTCCGACCAGTCCCACAGCCCATAGGCTCCTCCTGCAGAGGGCACTGTGCCCGGGTATGCCCCCAGGACCGACATCACCAACACTGTAGGTCCCCCATCCTAGGGACAGGAACCAACCTTTGCGGTTCTGCGGAAGATGATGCAGGTTTGCGGGTTTCAATGTAAGGCAGGGCTTCTCTCCTAGGTGCTGTGGCTGGTCTGGTTGCCCTTGGTGTGGGTTCCCGACGTTTAGCAGGCCCAAGCAGGTCCTCCACCACGGTATATCTTTTGACCAACTCAACCAGCTGGTCAGCAGTTGCAGGGTCTCCATGGCTTACCCAGCGCTGTAGGTCATCTGGCAGGGACCGCAGGTACCAGTCCATCACCACCCGTTCCACCATTTGTGGGCCCGACAATTTTTCCAGCTGCAGCCATTTTTTCACCAGCTGCACTAGTTTGTGCATTTGGGACCCAGGTGGTCGGTCAGGTTTGTACCACCAGCGATGCACCCTCTGAGCCCGGACGGCTGTGGTCACTCCCAGGCGGGCCAGGATCTCTGCCTTCAGCCGCTCATATCCGCTGATGTGCTCAGATGGGAGGTCAAAATAAGCCTTTTGCGGGTCACTGGTGAGGAAAGGGGAGATAATGCCAGCCCATTGGTCACGGGGCCACCCCTCTCTCTCTGCTATTCTTTCAAAGGTAGTGAGAAAGGCCTCTACATCATCACTGGGTGTTAGCTTTTGTAAAAAATGGGTGGCTCTCACGGACACATGGTTGCCAGCGGCAACGACCGCTTGCTCTCGTCCCTGAGCCAGTCGCTGTACTGCCTCCTGCAAGGCAGTCATCTGTGCTTGAGTGGACTCCTGCTGGGCCGTAAACTGGGCGGTTAGCAGCCGTGTGCTTTCCTCATGGTGACGGTTTACCTCTGCTAAAGCTTGTTGTTGGATCACAGTGGCTTGTTGCTGGGTCGCAGCGGCTTGTGCCAAAGACTTGATGACCTCCTCCATGCCTTTGTCTGCTGTTTGAAATGTCTGAGCTGACTTCACCCGAGACATGCCATAAGCACACTGTCTCTTTAAGTGTCAGTTTGTTTTAAACGGTTTTTGCAGCTGCAAATGCACTTTGCCAGCATCCAAGACACCAGTTGTAAACTTTTGGGGATTATAGCTCCATGGGACCAAGTGCATAAACCGTTGAACTTGAACAAAAAGGCTTTTATTTGTAAATAAACCAAAAATAAAGCTTCATTCAGCACACAGGAAAAATATAAAAACAAAGTCCGCTTATCTCCAGCATAAAGTAAAGTCCTGCTTGTCTTCAGCACAAAACAAATTAAAGAAAAGGCACATACAGTTTTTGTAGAGGGGTCTTCGCCCCAAAACTTCCAGAGCCCTTGCTGAATCCTTAAAAGCTCCCAGCAGACACACAGCTCATCTTCACAGGTGCAATCCCACCCGAATATCACTTTAGAGCCTCCAAAATTCCAGGCCCCAAATAACTCTTTATCAAGACAAAGAGGACTGCGAGCCAGTCCTCTCTGGACTACTTCTTTTGCCGAGAATTCCTCACCCATTCTGGGTGACCTCCTGAACACCATCACCACTCCTTAAAGGGACCACAACCCAAATATTGGTGCTATATAGCACCCGTCCAGGACCCAACCTTGGCATCCTGTACACTATAAATGTTAGTACTCAGTTATATTATGTACATTTAGGAAAGTATCCAGGCCTTTCTTAAAGCAATCTACTGAGCTGGCCAGAACCACCTCTGGAGGGAGTCTGTTCCACATTTTGACAGCTCTTACTGTGAAGAAACCTTTCCGTATTTGGAGATGAAATCTTTTTTCCTCTAGACATAAAGAGTGCCCCCTTGTCTTTTGTGTTGACCGTAAACTGAATAACTCAACACCAAGTTCACTATGTGGACCCCTTATATATTTGTACATGTTAATCATATCCCCCCTTATTCTCCTCTTCTCAAGAGTGAATAAATTCAGTTCCTCTAATCTTTCCTCATAGCTGAGCTCCTCCATGCCTCTTATCAGTTTGGTTGCCCTTCTCTGCACTTTCTCCAGTTCCTCGATTATCCTTTTTGAGAACTAGTGCCCAAAACTGAACTGCATATTCCAGATGAGGTCTTACTAATGATCTGAACAGGGGCAAAATTATATCTCTCTCTCTGGAGTCCATACCTCTCTTAATACAAGAAAGGACTTTGCTCGCTTTGGAAACCGCAGCTTGGCATTGCATGCCATTATTGAGCTTATGTCAGGTCTCTGGTGTGAGGCCGAATTGCTGAGAGGGCGCCCCTTGCGGCTAAGTGCAGCGCACCCCTGGAGATGAGACAGGGAGTGCGGGGCCCAAAGGTGCACGGATTGCCGGTACTGCTGCTGACTGGGCCGATGCAGGCAGAGGGTAGCTGGGGTGTGCTGGGAGAACAGATTTAGTAGCCGTGCAAGGAAAGGTTCTGGTGTAGAGCAGTAGGTAAACCACGAACAGAGTCTGGAGCCAGGCCGGGGGTCAAACACAGGAATCAGTCCGAGAGTAATCACAGGAACAAGCTGGGTCAAGCACGGGAGCAGAAGATAATGGAGTAGTCAGCCAAGCCGGGGTCAGATACGAGGAGACAGGCAGGGTCACAGGTCCAGATACAAGCCAAGGGTCAAGCCGGGGATTCAGGATAAGCAGGATACAGGAGACACAGGAGATACAGGAAGCTGATGATAATCCAGCAACCTGTGTGCGCCAGTGACAGGTTTAAATAGGCCGGGGAGCGTGCCCACGCCGCCTGCGTGCGCCTGAGCGCCGCGGCGCATCTGCGTGCACGCATGCGCATAGGAATGAGTCTGGCGCGGCCATGACGAACACTGGCAGGAATGCTAATAACTCGGCCATTTCCCTGACAGTGCCCCCCCCAAGGGGTAGCCTCCGGATGCCCAACCGAGCCCATCTTTCAGGGTAACGGGCTTGAAACCTCTGCAAAATTCTAGGGGCGTGTATATTGCCTTCGGGTTCCCGGGAATTCTCTTCTACTGGGTAACCTTTCCATTTTATGAGAAATTTAATGGTCCTACATCTCCTATGACAGTCCAGGATGGCTTCTACTTCAAACTCAGTTTCATCTCCCACAGCGACTGGAGGCGGAGGAACTTCTCTTCTTCCTGGAAATGGACTAGAGATAACAGGTTTAAGTAGAGAAACATGGAAAACCAGGTGGATTTTATAGGAGCTAGGTAGCGCCAGTTCAAAAGCTACTGGATTAATTTCTCGTCTGATCTTAAATGGACTGATAAATCTGGGTCCCAACTTCCGGGAGGGACAAGAAAGCTTGAGATTCGCTGAAGACAGCCATACTTCGTCACCAACTTTAAAGGCAGGGTTCTCTCTCCTTCTCTTATCATACTGTTTTTTATAATTTTCCTGGGCTCTTTGCATAGTTAGCTGGAGGGTTTGGTAGTTAGTCTGGATAGAATTTATCCTGTCTTGGACTGCTGGGACTGAGGCCTCCGGAATGACATTAGGCAAAAATGAGGGGTGGAACCCGTAATTAGCCCAAAGGGGTGATTGATTGGTGGAAGTATGTACAGAATTATTGTATGCGAACTCTGCGCACGGGAGTAACGAAATCCAATCATCCTGGGAGAACGAGCAAAAACAGCGTAAGTATTGTTCTACAGTCTGATTCGTTCTTTCGGTTTGACCGTTGCTCTGGGGATGATAGGCCGAAGATAGGCACAGCTCGATTGACAGCATCTTACAGAGTTCTCTCCAGAATCGGGAGGTGAATTGTGCCCCTCTATCGGACACAATATTATCGGGAAGGCCATGGAGTCTGACTATTTCTTTTATAAAAATTTTGCCGTGTCTACAGCAGATGGTGTGCCCATCATGGGCAAAAAGTGGGCCATTTTGGACAAACGGTCCACTACTACTAAGATAGTTGTGAACTTGTCAGAAGGAGGCAACTCTACAATAAAGTCCATTGATATTTTCTTCCATGGTTGTTCTGGTACCGGCAGTGGTCGTAACAGACCTCAGGATCTAACGTTGGACCCCTTGTTTCGTTGGCAGGTGGTGCAGGAGCTAACATATTCCCGGCAGTCTGATTTCAGAGTAGGCCACCAAAAAGAACGTTGGATGAGATTCATTGTTTTCCGCACCCCGAAGTGGCCAGCAAGTTGGTGGTCATGAAATGTCTTTAGGACCTGGATTCTGGCTGGTTGTGGAACAAAGACCTTATCTTGATACCAAAGGTACCCCTCCTGACTTCTTAAAGAGGATGCCTCTGGTTCCGGGCATTGGATGGATGCCTGTTCAAGTGAGGCCCTTAGATCAGGTTGGATCATGAGGAAGTTCTGTGGTGATAGGATTGTACTGGGAGCTGTTTCCTCGGGGGTATCGGGAAACATCCGGGACAGGGCTTCAGCTTTTCCGTTCATGGAACCAGGGCGGTATGTGATGTGAAAATTGAATCTTGAGAAAAACAAGGCCCAGCGAGCTTGTCGGGGTCTCAGGCGTTTGGCAGTGCAAAGGTACTCCAAGTTCCTGTGATCTGTGAATATCATAACAGGGTGAGAGGCCCCTTCGAGAAGATATCTCCACTCCTCTAAGGCTGTTTTAATGGCCAACAGTTCACGGTCACCTACATCGTAGTTCCTCTCTGGCTGGCTCATTTTCCGAGAGGAGAAAGCCACGGGGTGAAGCAACGACTTAGGTCCCTGGCGTTGCGAAAGTACTGCCCCTGTGGCTACTTCTGAGGCATCGACCTCCAAGATGTAGGGCAGGGCAGGATCAGGATGTTTTAGGATGGAAGCTGAGGTGAACAGAGACTTTAGTTCTTCAAAAGCGGATTGCGCTTCTGGGGAGGTGTAGGCGCGTGACTTGGGTGATAGGTGAAATGATGGAAGAAAAGTTCCTTATGAACCTTCTATAGAAATTTGCGAAGCCTACAAATCTCTGCACCTCCTTTTTGTCTGACGGAGTGGGCCAATCCAGGACTGCTTGTACCTTTTGTGGATCCATAGCTACCCCGTCGGTGGATATGATCAGCCCAAGAAACTGGATTGAGTCCTTTTCGAACTCACACTTTTCCGCTTTTGCGTAAAGTCCTTGTTTCCTTAGTGTGAGTAATATTGTCTTCACATGTGTCCGATGGAGTTCCAGAGTATCTGAGAATATGAGGATGTCGTCCAAGTAGATGATGACAAAGTAATCTAGATATTCCCGAAAAATATCATTAACGAAGTGCTGGAACGTTGCTGGGGCGTTACAGAGCCCGAAAGGCATCACAAGATATTTGAAATGTCCGAACCGCGTTCTGAAGGCCGTCTTCCATTCATCACCCTCACGGATGCGAACATGGTTGTAAGCCCCCCTTAGATCCAGTTTGGTAAATATCTGGGCGGTGCGGAATCTCAGAGTTCAGGGACAAGTGGAAGTGGGTAGCGTTTTTTTATGGTAATCCTATTAAGTTCCCTATAATCAACACATAGTCTCAGAGTCTTATCTTTTTTTTCTACAAAGAAAATGCCGGCACCGGCTGGAGAGGAGGAAGGGCGGATGAAACCCTTTGCCAAATTTTCATCTATGTATTGCCTTATGCCCCGTACACACGATCGTTTTTCATGCCGTTAAAACTGCCATTTTAAAAAATGGCCCTGAAAAATGATCGTGTGTATGCTCCAGAGCATTTTTAACGACGTGAAAAACGGCCATTAAAAATTCCGGACATGCTCTCTTTTTTCACGTCGTTTTTCATGTCGTTTTTTTTAACGACGTGAAAAACGATAGTGTGTATGCTTTAATGACGTGAAAAAAAACGCGCATGCTCAGAATCAAGTATGAGACGGGAGCGCTCGTTCTGGTAAAACTAGCGTTCGTAATGGAGATAGCACATTCATTACACAGTAACGGACTGAAAAGCGCGAATCGTCGCTCAACATACTTTACTAACATGAAGGGTGGCGCCATTCGAACGGAACTTCCCCTTTATAGTGCCGTCGTATGTGTTGAACGTCACTGCGCTTTGCTTGATCGTTTTTTTTAATGATGGTGTGTACGCAAGGCAGGCTTGAGAGGAAACATGAAAAAAAACGAGGAGAAAAACGTTGGTTTAAAAAATGACATTAAAAACGATCGTGTGTACGGGGCATTAGAGTTCCTAACTCCGTCTCAGAGAGTGGGAAGATACGCCCGAACGGGATTTCAGCCCCAGGGAGTAATTCGATAGGACAGTCGTATGACCGATGTGGGGGTAGGGTATCTGCTTTTCTCTTATCAAAGACATCCAGGAACTCTTGATAAGCTGGTGGTATATTCTGGTTATTGGCAGATGTGGGTTGAACTGTCAGGCAGCTGGTGGTATCTCCAGATTCAGGGACCAAGCAGTGCTGCTGGCAATAGGACGAGGTAAAAAAAACTTCCTTGGTGCTCCAATTGACCTGAGGATTGTGTGCTTTGGAGCCAGGGGATCCCCAAGATGACTTGGAACATAGGTGAACTTAAAGCGTCGAAGCGTAGAAATTCCCGGTGGCCATCAGGAGTAGTGACAAGAAGAGGAGCAGTCTCTAGGGTAACAGGGCCAGAACTAGGCATTGTACCATCTGCCAGGCGAACTTCCAGTCCCTGTTCCTTGTGGAGAAGGGGTAAACTAAGGTTCTTTGCTAGGCTTAAGTCCACAAAGCAGCTACATGCCCCAGAATCGATTATGGCCCGGAGCTGTACTTCCTCTTTCCCTAACTGCAACGTAATGGGAAGAACAATATGGGAAGGAGAAGTTCCAGAGACCTGGAAGTACACTGGGGTGTATGACCGTGGCTTCTTGGGCCTTATGGGGCAGTTGCAAAGGAAATGTCCGTTCCCTCCGCAATAGAGGCAAAGATTGGCTTGGCGACGACGACGTCTCTCATCAGGGGTCAGTACTACTTGCGGCGGTGCAGATGGAATGGGAACTTCAGGTGGCAACCTGGTGGGTCCGGAGGTCTGAGACCGTTCTGATTGTCGCTCCCGCAGGTGTCGGTCAAGCTGAATGACCAATTTAATGAGGCCCTCAAGAGTAGTGGGCATACCAACTCTAGCTAACTCATCCTTGAGGGACTCGGAAAGACCCAGGCGGAACTGGTGTTTTAGGGCCGCTTGATTCCAGTCTGTGTCTGCAGACCATCGACGGAAGTCCACGGTATAGTCCTCCACTGGCCGCTTCCCTTGCCGCAGGGAGTGCAGGTTGGCCTCTGCGGTGGCCGTCCGCTGGGGGTCTTCGTAGAGCTGTGCCATGGCGGAGAAGAAGGAGTCCACCGTGCTGATAACCGGGCTCTTCTGTCCCATAGGTGGTGGGCCCAGGTCTGGGGTTCATTAGACAACAGGGAAATGAGAAACCCAACCTTAACAGTCTCTAGAGCAAAAGTCCGGGGTTGCAAGGCCAGATGTAAAAAACAGGCATTTTTGAAGGACCTAAACTTTTTCCGATCTCCAGAAAATCGTTCAGGGATTGGAACGCGGGGTTCAGGAGGAGGAGCTAACATCGTCAGGGCTGCTGGGGTTTGCCCTTGGACGGTTGCTGAGGAGCAGGTAGCGGATGGTCCTGGTTCCACAGGAGCAGGTGACACTGTCATGTGTTGTAAACGTCCTTCAAGCTGAAGATGTGCTTCCTGCAGTTTCTGGACCTTATGGGCCAAAGTTGCAGTTTGTTGGCACAGAGCCTCTAACGGGGACGCACCTCTGCCGACCTCAGACATGGCTGGATTATACTGTCAGGTCTCTGGTGTGAGGCCGGATTGCTGAGAGGGCGCCCCTTGCGGCTAAGTGCAGCGCACCCCTGGAGATGAGACAGGGAGTGCGGGGCCCAAAGGTGCACGGATTGCTGGTACTGCTGCTGACTGGGCCGATGCAGGCAGAGGGTAGCTGGGGTGTGCTGGGAGAACAGATTTAGTAGCCATGCAAGGAAAGGTTCTGGTGTAGAGCAGTAGGTAAACCACGAACAGAGTCTGGAGCCAGGCCGGGGGTCAAACACAGGAATCAGTCCGAGAGTAATCACAGGAACAAGCCGGGTCAAGCACGGGAGCAGAAGATAATGGAGTAGTCAGCCAAGCCGGGGACAGATACGAGGAGACAGGCAGGGTCACAGGTCCAGATACAAGCCAAGGGTCAAGCCGGGGATTCAGGATAAGCAGGATACAGGAGACACAGGAGATACAGGAAGCTGATGATAATCCAGCAACCTGTGTGCACCAGTGACAGGTTTAAATAGGCCGGGGAGCGCGCCCACGGCATCTGCGTGCGCCTGTGCGCGCCGCGGCGCATCTGCGTGCGCGCATGCGCATAGGAATGAGTCTGGCGCAGCCATGACGAACACTGGCAGGAATGCCAATAACTCGGCCATTTCCCTGACAGCTTATGATCTACCAAAACCCCCAGATCCTTCTCCACTATGGATCCTCCCAGTTGTACTCCCCCTAGTATGTATGATGCATTCATATTCTTAGCCCCCAAGTGCATAACTTTACATTTATCAACATGATTGACCATGATTCATCATCTGTCAGCAGGCTTCCCTGCTGACAGATGAATGTAAAGAAAATAATACCAGGAATTGCCCTGCAATAGAAAAAAAAAAAAAAACGGTGTACGATCCCCCCCGTCAATACCAGGCCCTTCGCCTGGTAGAGAAAAGAGAAGGGGGTAGGAGAGAGGAGGGGCACTGCGGGAGACCACTACCTAGCCACAGCGCACGTATCATCAATGACCTCAGACTGAAAGGAAAAAGCATCCAGGTGCATATCCACATTATGTGAAAGCCATGATTCCCACACTTTCAGAAATTGAGCATGCATATCGTTCAGGATGGAGGTGATGAGTAGATGTTTGACTTCAGCAAGGTGGAGGAATTGTTGATATCAGGCCTTAGCCAATAATTGGCGGGCCGCCAAGAAAACAAAACCGACCCATCTCTGCTGGTATAGGTTTATGTAATAAAGCTTCCCATAGGTCATGTGCCAGAGACACAGCTACGACAGTTCTCTGGCATACACTTGAGACCAGAAACAGATCGCTTTAGGGCAAGTCCACCAAATGTGAAGTAAGGTACCCCATTCTCTACAGCCCTAAAGACAAATTAGGTATGCGGTAGGAAAAAACCAGGACACGTGATCAGGGGTCATGTTTCAACAGGAAAGCAATTTAAATGCATTCTTTCGAGCCAAGATAGTTTGAGAACACTTGAAGGAGGCCAATAAAATGTTATTCCATGTTGCCTAACCCAGGTCAGCTTCCTATTTTGCCATGTATGTAGGCTTCCCAAAGCTAGAGGCCCTTCGCGTATGGATCTTTCCGTCATTGACTATGCTTTTTATTCAATTTTCAATAAACACCTATTGTTTGTAGCACACCTCCATAGGGACTGCTGATGTACTTGGATCCCTGACTCATGTACAGCCAGACACACCAAATTTTCACAGCATTCAGAGACAGAGAACAGTCCTTGACTTTGTTTTTTGTTTTTTTATTAGAGGATTAATAACTTGGATAGGGATGGGCATATATGGGATGCCCACTTGACTTCAGCAAAACTTCAGGGACATCTTCCTATATGCTGTCTATATACAGTCTCCTTCACTTTCCTTCTGCACATTCACTTGCTTGCTCCAGCTGAATCACTCTGATTTATCTGACAGGCTCCCAGTCATATTAGCCAATAGCCCATTACAGGCAGGAACTCATAGCCCCCTTCTTGTGTAGCATAGTTGTAGTGAAACAGCTTGTAACTTCTCCTCTGTGGCCTCTGCTCCCAGCACCACCTCCTCAGGCACTGCCAACCCACCTGGCTGCAACTGCCCCTTTCAGCACCCTTCCTGACTGTCTCTTCACACCAGTCCACCCGACTAACTCTTCACCAGCCCACCCAGCTGACTCTCAGGAGATTTCTAGGGAAAGGCTGAAGACTTGAGCACACCGCTGTCTTCAAGGGAGACTGGCTACATGTGGCAGTCTCCCCCCTTTGTTAGTCCCAACAGTGCTGCTCTACTCACTCTGTCCTCTCTTGCTCCAGTGCCTGAAGGAAGAGCTTCCTCCCATGTGTTATGGCAGGATCCTTCTAGCACCCGAGCCCCAGGCCAAGGCAGGACACTCCTCTCCCAGACTAGGGGGCACCCCTGAGGGACACTGACCGCCTCCTTAGCACTGTATCTTAATTTTCCACCCGAATGCCCCTGATGGCATGGCCCATGTCTATTTATGAGGTGAGCTCTGTCCCCTGCCAGCCCACTTCTGGGCATTGGCTGAGGCATCATAAATATTCAAGGCAGCTCCTCCTAACCTCAACCCACTAATTCTAGAAGATTCTTCAACCTTCTAGACCAGGGGGAGCCTAACACACCCTGTACTAACTTCTAACACACACTAGAGGGTGTTACATGCTTTTACTGCACTTTGATCCCTTGCGCTGGTGTCACATACTATTTCATAGTTGACATAGTGAACACCAGATTGGGAACCACTCTGATTAGTTTCTGCTCATAAGTGGGGAATGAAGTTGTCAATTACAACTGGGGGTGACAGGCAGCAAGAAGAGAAAAGAATTCACTGCATCTGCCACCAATAAGAAATACCAAATTAAGCAATTAATAACATGCAACACCGAAGGTGTGGTATATATGTTGGAGTGTGGATGCGCGTTGCAATATGTGGGAAGAACTTCCAGGCCCCTCCATGTGAGGATAGGGGAACACGTGACGAATATCAAAAAAGGCCTCATTACACATAATGTCTCCAAGCATTTCCGATTGTTTCACAATCGGAGCCCCGCAAAATTAAAATTTTGGGGGATTGAGAAAGTTACCAAGCATTGGAGAGGAGGAAATTTTATAAGACAGCTTAGTAAACGGGAATCATTCTGGGCGTATGAGACGAAGGTGCGGGTCCCTTCGGGGCTTAATGTTGAGTTTGACCTCAACTGCTTCATCTCTGATCGATAAGCGGATTGGATGGTTCCATGTTATTTGGCATTATTTTATTATGTATTGTTTTAATACGGTTGCAGGGTTTTGGGTGCTGATGGATGTGATGTCGGTATCTATTACTGTGTAGGGGGTTATCTGACGATTAGAGTCCGTTAATATCTGGAATATTTACTCTGGTTGTGAGAATCTTACTGTATGCAGTTGTTTATAATTATCTAGTTGGTTGTAAAAAGTAGGATTTTTAAAACAGCTTACCTGTAAAATCCTTTTCTTGGAGTACATCACGGGACACAGAGCAGCATAGTCATTACTATGTGGGTTATATAGAATTACCTTCAGGTGCTGGCACTGGCAACTTCCAAAACAGGAAGTACCCTCCCCTATATAAGCCCCTCCCATCCGGGAGTACCTAAGTTTTGTAGCAAAGCAATACGTGTCCCCAAAAGAGGGGTGGGAGCTCTGTGTCCCGTGATGTACTCCAAGAAAAGGATTTTACAGGTAAGCTGTTTTAAAAATCCTACTTTCTTGTTCATACATCACGGGACACAGAGCAGCATAGTCATTACTATGTGGGACGTCCCAAAGCAATGCCAAATGAGGGGGGGGATACACCATACATAAGCTGGGCGCCATCAGGCATGAGGATCTTTTGCGGCCTGCAACACACTGCGCCCAAAGGCGACATCCTCCTGACTTCTAACGTCCACCTGGTAGAACCTAGTAAACGTGTGTACTGAAGACCATGTTGCGGCCTTACAAATTTGCGCCAGGGAGGCCTGGTGATGCACTGCCCATGAAGTTCCAACTGCTCTCGTGGAGTGCGCCCTAACTTTGAACGGAGGCGGTCTACTTCTCAAGCCATAGGCTTGTATTATGACCTGTCGAATCCACTTGGCTAAAGTAGATTTTGATGCTGCCTGACCCTTTCTGGGGCCTTCCGGCAGAACAAACAAAGAATCCGTTCTACGAATCTGAGCAGTGGCTTTTAGATAAGCTTTAACTGCTCTTACTACATCCAAAGAATGCAATAACTTTTCCTCTACCGAGCTTGGTTTGGGGAAAAAAGAAGGAAGAACCACATCCTGGTTCAAGTGAAACCTCGATACCACCTTAGGAAGAAAGGCTGGGTGAGGGCGTAATACTACTCTGTCCTTATGGATAACCAGATATGGCTCTTTACAGGACATGGCGGCTAATTCCGACACTCTTCTAGCCGAGCATATGGCTACTAAAAATATCAATTTTCTGGTGAGTAGAACCAAGGAAATGTGCCGCAAAGGTTCAAACGGCTGCTTCTGCAGAACCGACAGAACCAAATTTAGATCCTATGGGCATATGGGAGCTTTAATCGGTGGAATAATACGAGTCACCCCTTGCATAAAGGTTTTGACAAGTGAATGCATAGCCAGGGGCCTTTGAAATAGTATTGATAAGGCCGAAACCTGGCCCTTGATAGTACTTAAGGCAAACTTCCTGTCTACAGCCCACTGCAGGAAGTCCAGAATTCTGCCTATAACGTACTTACGTGGATGCCATTTTCTGGCCTCGCACTAAGTGATGTACGCCTTCCAAACTCTATAGTAGATCTGCCTGGATACAGGCTTCCTGGCATTGATTATAGTTGATACCACAGAGTTAGAGAGACCTCTCTTCTTTAGGATGTGGGATTCAATAGCCAGGCCGTTAAACTTAGAGTTAGTAAGGAAGGGTGGTATATCGGTCCTTGCGAAAGCAGGTCCGGACGACGTGGAAGGGTCCAAGGACTCCCCACAGACATTTTGATGATCTCCGCGTACCAGGCCCTTCGGGGCCACGCTGGAGCCACCAGGATCACCGGCTTCTTCTCCAACCTGACTCTGCGAAGGAGTCGAGGCAACAATTGTAGCGGAGGGAATGCATATATCAGTCTGAACTGATCCCAAGGGAACACCAGAGCATCCGAGCCGCAAGCGAGGGGATCCCTTGTCCGGGAGACAAATCTGTCCACCTTTGCGTTGAATCTGGATGCTAGCAGATCTACATCCGGTGTTCCCCACCGCTGACATATTGCTCGGAAGACCTCGGGATGAAGGGACCATTCCCCTGGGCATAACTGTTGGCGACTCAGAAAGTCCGCCTTCCAATTCTCCACCCCTGGAATGAAGACAGCTGATATACATGGGACATGCTTTTCTGCCCATTCCAGGATGTGACTTACTTCCCTCTGGGCTGCACGACTCCTGGTGCCTCCCTGATGATTGATATATGCCACTGCTGTGGCATTGTCTGATTGAATTCTGACAGGGGACCCTTGGAGTCTGGATGTCCAGGCTACTAGGGCGTACCGGGCTGCTCGTATCTCTAAGAGATTGATGGGCAGGGTTTTTACTACATTTGACCATCTGCCCTGGAGAGACCATTGCTCCAGTACTGCCCCCCAGCCTATAAGGCTGGCATCTGTAGTGACCACCTTCCAAGATATCGGGCTGAAGGGTTTTCCCTTCTGGAGATTCTGGGGGATCAACCACCAGCAGAGACTCTTCCGAACGGAAGGGGACAAAGCCATCGGGAAGTCTAGAGCCTGAACTTTTCCGTTCCAGGCTGACAATATGGCCCTCTGTAAATTCCTTGAGTGGAATTGGGCGTATGGCACAGCTTCGAATGATGCTACCATCTTTCCTAGCAGCCTCATGCACAGGCGTATGGACGGCTGTCTTTTTGCACAAAGCAGACGGACCAAGCCCCTCAAAGAGGATACCTTGTCTAGAGGTAAGAAAATCTTCCTCTGGTCTGAATCCAGCCATAGCCCTAGATATACCAGGTTTTTCACTGGCTGTAGGGCTGACTTGTCCAGGTTGATGACCCAACCGTGAGATTCTAGATACTTGATTGTATCGACAATTACCACTTCTAGCTTGGCAACTGAGTGGTCCATCAACAACAGGTCGTCTAGGTATGCCATTATCGTTACACCTCGTGTTCTTAGATCGGCCAACAGTGGGGCCAGAATTTTTGTGAACACTCGTGGTGCTGTGGCCAGACCGAATGGTAAGGCTCTGAACTGAAAATGGCGCCCTTCTACTGCAAAGCGTAGAAATTTTTGATGACCTGGAAAGATGGGAACATGCAAGTAAGCATCTTTGATGTCGATCGAGGCTAACCATTCCTCCCCTTGTAGGGCAGCGGTGACCGATCGGATCGACTCCATCCGGAAAGACCGGACGTTTAGAAATTTGTTTAGACTCTTTAGGTCCAATATGGGTCTTATGTCCCCGTTTGGCTTCGGGACTGTGAAAAGGTTTGAGTAGAAACCCAACCCCCACTCTTCCATAGGAACCTCCATGATTACTCCTTGGAGCAATAGTTGTTCTAACGCCAATAGGAGAGACCCTCTTTTCAGAGGGTCTCTTGGCATGCCTGACCACATAAAATGGGAAGGAGGAGACTCTTTTAACTCCAACTTGTATCCCAGAGTTACTGCGGAGAGCACCCATCTGTCTTTGATCGTCTCCCGCCAGGTCTCTGCGAACAACTGAAGTCTTCCCCCCACCCGTTTGAGTGGGGGCAGCCCTTCATAGGCTTGACTTGGAGGCTGGTTTAGTACCCCTTCGGATCCAGGGTTTCTTATTACCCTGTGACTGTCCCTGATTTTTACCCCCTGAGTTTGACCGAGGAGGCCGTCGGAACTGCTTAGTAGCAGACGTCGCAGGGATAGGAGAGGTAGTCCTCTTAAAAGATGGACCCCTAGACCTCTTCTTACTCGGTAAGAGAGTACTTTTACCACTGGAAATCTTCTGGATATACTTATCCAGGTCCTCGCCAAAAAGGCGTTCCCCATGAAATGGGAAGCTAACTAAGAGCTTCTTACAGGGAGCTTCAGCAGACCAGTTTTTGAGCCACAGAAGCCTACGCATATGTACCAAAGACAGCGTGAGGCGGGAGGCCTGATGGATAGAATCCTTGATGGCGTCAACCGCAAAGCATAATGCTCTAGGCAGATCAGCCAGAGCCTGGGCCTGCTGGTCTGGCAAATCCCTCAGGACCATTTTCATTTGATCCTTTAAAGCTTGGCAGACCCCAATAGCTGCCACTGCTGGCTGTGTAACAGCCCCTGCTGTGGAAAAAGCAGATTTTAATAAAGATTCCAATTTTTTATCCACTGGATCTTTGAACATTTGAACATTATCTACTGGACATGTCAGTGATTTGTTCACAGAAGAGATGGCTGCATCCACCGTAGGAACATTCCATCTCTGGGTGAACTTTTCCTCCATGGGATAGATCACCGGAAATTTTTTAGGCGGAACAAATAGTTTATCAGGATGTTCCCAGTCCTGGTATATAAGTCCTTCCAATAATGGATGTATTGGAAAGGAGCAATTAACCTGGGGAGCTTTTAGCGACCCCAATGAGGAGACAGCAGTAGTTGATGGTTCAACAAGAGGCATTTTAAATGCAGATCGAACCATGTCAGTTAGGGTCTGGACCCACAATCTTTCAGTCTGTGATGCTGAAAATGGTTCATCTACTGTCGATTCCTCAAAAACAGAGTTAACCTCCTCCTGATCCCCTTCAGGTAGGTCGGTCCCTTCCTGGGACTGTTGCTCTGCCAACAGGCACTCTAATGGAGGTGATGGAGATCTGGCGCGCTTTCTTTCCTGTAGAGAAGAAGCGATCAATGCTGCCAATCTCTGCTCCAATCCCTCCAGAGTTGAGGAAAAAACCTCCTCTGTTATATATGCAGGAGCAGGTGGACTGAGGACAGCCGCAGTACCTGGCACTCCCGGGGGTTCCTTATGGGTATTAACCTCCGATTTCTCAGGGGAGGAGGGTGCAGATGACTGCTCCAGATCCTCAGAGCCTGATGGAGACCCCCTACACTTCCTGAGAGGTATATCTCGGAGTTTTTTAGGCGGCATATTCCTGAGTTCAAAGCTGAGGTATTCCAGCCGCAATACACCCCTTACTGAAATAGTCTAATGCAATTTTGCTGCTATGTACATCAGTGGGTGTCTACTAATGCGTCTTTCTGGGGATGCCTGTATCAACCGCCCGCTGTAAGCCCCTATACCATGCTACCAGCTCCTTTTCATGCTCTGTGTCCATAGCAAGCAGCGTGGACTGAGTCCTTTTATCTTGCTGGGACGCCCGCACATGCTTAGAAGCGCTGGGCGCACAGAGCGCGTCATCCGCCAGGCTCCGCCCCCTTTTTTGAAGCTAAATCTTATAAAAAGAAAGCATGTGTGCGCGCGCGCGCGTGCACGTGTGCGCTCTTGGCGCCATGTAGGGAGAGGAGCCAGGGTCCCTGTTTCACCAGGACTCGGGGATGGAAGGAAACTACTTGGCAGCATGACAGAGGAATGCAGCTTCCCTGATAGAGAGCTCACTCATCTGCCTGGACTTTCACCATGGAAGGAATACTCCCAAGAAAAAAGACGTTCCACAGCGGCCTCTAGTGGACAAACACAGGTACCGCACTTTTGTCTTTTTTTTTTTTAAAACCTCCTTTATGAAAAACATTTCCAGGTTTACAGTTTTTAAAACTTCCCTTATGAAAAAACATTTCTAGGATTTCTTAGGCATATACAGCTATTAGCGGGAATACCTTTTAGGTAACAGGCAGAAAGACATATTAGGCTTGGGGGTCCCCTCAATAGAACCAAGTTCCTGAGGGGCCCCCACTTACCTTTTCTCCGCCGCAGGACTTTGTTTGGTCCACAGAAGCCCAAACTTCACCTTTCACGGCAGGCACTGTACTAGACCTTCAGGGACCGGGTTCCCAAGGATTCCACTCCCCTGGACCTGTATAGCACCCTGCACAGATAGCCTCTTGGTTTTGGGTATGACCAGAGCTCTGGATCCCAGGGTCCAGCCCTCCTAAGAGAGGCATTACAGGCAAAACCTTGCTCTTCTCTGCAAGGCCCGGGTACCGACCGTTTAGCTATGAAGCTTTTTTGGTCGGATCCGGAATAGCTTGCTAAGGCCCAGAGAACCTGTACACAAGCCCAGATGAATACATGTTAACCTTGGCCAACACCTTAGACACTGGCAAAAAACTGAGGTACTCCCGGATGGGAGGGGCTTATATAGGGGAGGGTACTTCCTGTTTTGGAAGTTGCCAGTGCCAGCACCTGAAGGCAATTCTATATAACCCACATAGTAATGACTATGCTGCTCTGTGTCCCGTGATGTATGAACAAGAAAGAATTTCTATATTGGTAGTGATGCCCTATTATGATTGGGTCCATTGGATTGGACCAACCTTCCCTTATAGTTCACCAATTAAAGATGCATAAATTTTGTTATTTTTATTTTAGATATCAAAATGGATATTAAATTCAGCCACACCTCTTGTGTTATTATATTAAGGTCCCGAGTGTAATTATCAATCAATATTATGGATAGTAATACGGTATTATATAATATATATTGCTGTTATATTAATATTTTCGGCTTTATGGCGTTGGGGTTGTTATGACAACCAATTGGTTCATGCTGTGCGTGCACGGATTGGTGGACGCACACCATGCGATCACTTATGATGACATTGCGGTAGAAATAGTGTGGGCCATCAGTTATGTGACACTGCTAAATTGAATAGCTTGCCAATAAGAACACATCTTGGGGAGTTGGTAGCTCGGTTTCCTTGTAGCCGTAGGTTGCACTGAACGCTTATGTGGGGCCTTGATGCTATTTGGCCGCAACAGTGCCCAGTGCAGTTCCGGCATTAAGGCGTCAGCGTCGCTATGGCGACGAGTCTGGCACAGAGACACACTGATTGGCCGATGCATGTCACGTGATCGCGTATGGCTGGCGTGCGTCACGTGATCACGTATGACGCCGTCACGTTAAACGCAGCGCCGACCAATAGAGAAGGATGCACTCCAAGGGGTGTGTCCGATTTGCGCCTCAGGATGGCCCGGGGGGAGGGTGTTTGCGGTCATGTTTTTACATGATCGCGGCCGTGGATGACTGCGGGTCACCTTCGAACACGTATGTGGGGTACATTAGACTTATCGGAGTGTAAGTTCTTTCAGGATGAGGTACAGATTGTTGAAATATATTTCACTCTCAGGGATTTTTGATCTATTGATTAAACATCAAAAAATAGGGGGGGGGTGGTATTAGCTCTTGAAGGAGGCCGTATGTCATGATGACCACTGATAGGTTATGGTGAGTCATGTGATGGTGATTCTCCTCATTATGATCATGTGACTACTGGGGGTGTGGCTTATAACAGATGGAAGGAAAGGGTATTTAAAGGATTGTCCATACGGGGTCCCCATAATACGCTGAGGAAGTTCCGCCCTGAGGAACGATACGCGTGCGGAGGGGACCATTATGTGGCATTCCATCCAGCAATACCCAGAAGCTTGCAACCGAACGACGCTGTGTCTATAAAACAGGAGGCTCATGTTCCTAGCACTGGGCTCAGTGCTTTTTATGTAAGTGAGATTTTTTTAAATAAATGTGATCGTTTTTAAATGAAACAGAGAGCACTATGGTTGTCTTTATGTTTTACATGAATACTGCTGAGAATTAATGTTTGGAGGAGCATCGCCATTTGTTAATGATCATCTGAAGACAGGATTCATCTATAATTATACCCCTCCAAGGGGAATGTGTGTCTTGGTCTTCTGTTAGCTCAGAGACCCAATCTTTGAGGTGAGCGGCCTGGAACACATGTATTGAAGCACTATTGATATATTGTTTTCAAGCACTCTGATCACTTTTGAGGATTTTCTACATCTAGCAACTTTTTTCCTTTCATTTGTTATTGTTCATACTGAATTTTGGGACCATTTTTTCCTTGATTCTTTTTGGACTTGTTTAGAATTTATTAAGTTATTTAGCGCTGCACTATTCTATTTGTACAGGTGACAGGCAGCAGCCATGCTTTCTTTTTGTTAAAAAAAGTAAACCAATGAGGCTAATATGGAGCCATGTTTTGGCACAAGAATAGGTTCAGGATAGTTAAAAGGACCTCAGGAGTCAATTTGAAGTCCACTTAAAGCCCATCTACGGGCATCTAAAAAAATGATCTCTTGCAGTGGGGCTGTGCCTATACTGCAAGAGTTAATTGCTTGCTTAGGTCTATGGCAACAAAAAAAGGAGATCTACTTACCCGATCCACCGACCAGTCCTCTCAGCATCTGCACATCCACACTCTGCCAGTCTAGGGTCTTGACATCATCAAGATTAGAGAAGGGTCAACAGCCCTGCACTGGATGTGGGGATCCCGAGCGACAGTTCATCGCCAGATCGTGGGGGTGGGCCGCCTGCTGAGAATGTGGAGGATAAGGTAAATCTCCGCTCCTCTACACAAAGCAAGCAATTAATCCTTGCAGTGCAGGCACAGCCCCACTGCAAGTGATGCGTTAACATGATACTAAAGTCTTGTGTTTTTTTTTTGTTTAAAAATGACAAACATGTTATACTTACCTGCTCTGTGCAGTGGTTTTGCACAGAGCAGTCAAGATCTTCCTCTTCTTGGGTCTCCCGCCGGTGCTCCTGGCCCCTCTCTCCTGCCGAGTGCCCCCACAGCAAGCAGTATTAAGATAAAAAAAAAACTTCTGCCTTTAGAACCACTTTAAAGTTTTCCTAAAGTTGGGCTTTAAAGTAGATCTAAAAATAAAAAGTGAAGCTGTTATCTAGAAATGTAATTGTACCTAAGCATTATCCTGAAAATTTTTGTCTTGAATTCCACTGAAAAAAAGCAGTGCACCTTCCTTTCTCTAGTTGCATCATGCTATAAGGTGTGCTATGCAATGCCACAACTTACAGATGATCAGTTTTGCCTCTGTTTTAGCCTGTTAACTTTTTCCCACCTGGCCATTGCATATAAATGGCCCGGTTGGCGTTTCCTTCTTCTGAGTGGATGTTCCTGAACGTCCTTCAGAAGGAGCAGAATCGCGTGGCTGCTGCCCATGCAGCCATGCAATCCCGATGCACTCATGTCCCCCGACAACGGCGCATCTCCGATCGGCAGGAGGTCTCTTTGATCAGCCCTCCTGATCACATGATGGCTGTGTCCAATCTCAGCCATCTTGTAATATAAATAGAGAGCCGTTGCCAGGCGATCTGCTCTCCTTCTCACACAGAGTGTCAGGAAAGGTTCCACCTGCTGGTGACGCTGTTGGTTCTTTGGATCACAGTACTGGTGTCCGCCAGCGGGTGTCTCCTAGCAGTCTGGAGCTGTCAAGAAAGGTTTCACCTGCTCGTGGCCCTGTTAGATTTTGGGGCCGCAGTACTGGTGTCCACCAGCGGGTGTCTCCTGGCAGTGTGGAGCCGACATCTCCTGCGATCAGGCGTCACCTGAGGCTAATTGCAGGAGATGTGTATTTATGCCGGGCAAGCATTGACACACTTGCCTTGGTATTGTCCTTGAGCCCTTACCTGTACCTGTGATCCTGATCCTGAACCTGTTCCTGTCCCTCCTGTGATCCTGTACCACTGCCCTGCAGCCTGATCCCATCCACCTTCTCCCTGTCCTGTCTTGCTCCTTGCCCCCATCTGCTGATCTCCCGTGTATGACCCTGGCCTGGCTACGTTTACGATTCTGGTATTCCCCATCTATTGTACATACTTGTCTGTTATTTGTGGGTCACTGTCTGGTTGTTGGTTTGTTGTACACGGTTTGGTATTGGAGGTGTTTTTGTATCTATATAAACTTCATTATTTCACTTTACATGCGTTTGGTTTCCTCTGTTGCAGTCCACACGGTTTTGGTCACACCTGTTTATGACAGAGCCTGTCAGGAGAGAGAGAGAGTGGATCTATGCTGTGAGCCGAGGATCAGTGTGTATGAGCTGTTTTTTTTACAGCTTTTTACACACTGATCACTAATCTAGTGTGCCCAAAACAGTATTTTATCACAGTTTCCTGTTACAGTGTTCCCACACAGTGAAAAACACCTGTCACACATCTGTCCCTGTAAAATTATCTGTCCCAGTGAACATCTGCGCACATCTGTCCCAGTGAACACCTGCGTACATCTGTCCCAGTGATCATCTGTCACATCTATTCGTGATATCTGCGCATGTCTGTCCTTGATCATCTGCATACATATGTCCATGTTCATCTGCGCACATCTGTGCACATCTGTCTGTGATCATCTGTGCACATCTGGCGCACATCTGTATGTGATCATCTGCCACATCTGTCCATGATCATCTGCCACATCTGTCCCTGATCATCTGTGCACATCTGTCCGTGATCATCTGTCCATCTGGCGCACATCTGTCCATGATCATCTGCCCCATTTGTCCACGATCATCTGCCACATCTACCCCAGTGAACGTCTGCCACATCTGTCTCAGTGAACATCTGTGCACATTAGACATGTGCACACTGAAATATTTTGTTTCGGAATTTCGTTTTCGTTAAAAAAAAAATTTATTTAGTTACTCCCGAAATTAGTTTTTATTTATTTTGTTTTTCGTTAGAAATTGCATTAGTCCGAAAATCTGAATTAATTAAGGTCGAATCTGTCATTGAAGGCTTATGGTGTCTGTCGAATGTTCAAAGAAGATTCGACGGAGCAGCGAAACTGTACGACGCTGCAATCATACATTTCCGGTCGAATGTTCCGCCTACAAGCTAGCTATAGTAGAATTATAATGTTGTATGACTAGTAATAATTATATTTATTAATTATTATTACTAGTCAACCAACATTAGAATTCTTATATAGCCTATGGGCCGAGCATTTGACCGGAAATGTACGATTGCAGCGTCGTACAGTTTATCTGCTCCGTCAAATCTTCTTAGAACTTTCAACAGACACCATAAGCCTTCAATGACAGATTCAAAGTTTGTATGTTTTTCGATGCTTTGTCGAATCTTCGTCTTTCACGTTGAATTGTCAAGTTAGTTCTAGCTATTTTACTGCTCCTCCTCTTTGGTTACAATCAGCCAATAACATTCATCATCATCATTTTTTTATTTTACTTCCCCCACCCAAATCCAGCAGCGATCTTTTCTCTCTATAATGTCGAATCTTTTCTCTCTATAATGTCTAATCTTTTCTCTCTATAATGTCTAATCTTTTCTCTCTATGTAGAATAATCTTGGACTAATAGAGTTAAGGCTAGGCACATCTGACCACAGGTTCGATGGGCACAGATTGTTATTGTCAGCCTCATGTCGAATCTCCTATCTATATCGAACTGTTGTTGCAACGAAAATGAAAATTAAGCATGTCGGATCTTTCGGTTTTCGGATTCTGCATTTTCGTTTTCGTTTGTTAAAACGATAACGAAAATACCTGAAATTCAGACGAAAATGCATTCGGACGAAAACGAATGCACATGTCTAGTGCACATCTGTCCATTATCATCTGCCACATCTGTCCCAGTGCACATCGGCACACATCTGTCCATGATCATCTGCCACATCTGTCCCAGTGCACATCTGCACACATATGTCTGTGATCATCTGCCACATCTGTCCCAGTGATCAACAATTGTCACACATTTGACACATCTGTCACATCTGTCCCAGTAATCTGTCAATATGGCTAAGATATTATTCAGCAGCGTGGAGGCTTTCCTTATACTCCAGAGTATGTTGGACGAGAGTAGCGGGGAACTCTCCATCAGACTCGGATAGCGAGGATGAGCCAGTAGAAAACAGTGGCTCTGAAATGCAAACTGAGAAGGACAGAATCCTAACAAAGAGGCTCAGGAGCCTTTAAAAATTAAATGGGTAGTCAGGAAAATAAATGTGTAATTTATGCCTTTAGAACGGTGCTACTTGAATGTTGGGCCTCTGTATGTGGCCAGGCTTTGAAAAAGTCTCACACATGTGGTATTGCCATACTCGGGTGGAGTAGCAGAATGTATTTAGTGGTGTAATTTTTGCTTTGTGAATGCTATGTTTTAGAAATATCTTATAAATTGACAACTTTGTGTAAAAAAAATATGTTTTCATTTTCTTTCCACATTTTCCATAAACTTGTGGAAAATAAGGACATGTTCAAAAGCCTCAATATGCCTCATACAATATATGTTGGGGTGTTTGCTTTAAAAAATTTGGTAATTTTGTGGGCGTTTTTATTGTCCTGGTGCTCCAGGAAACTCAGAAAAATAAATGTGTAATTTATGCTCCTAAAACACCTGATGGTGCTCCCTGTATGTTGGGCCTTTATATGTGGCCAGGCTGTGGAATCGCCATACTCGGAAGGAGTAGCGTAATATATTATGGGGTGTAATTGCAAGTTTATCTATGCCATGTGTTAGAAATAACTTGTTAAAAGGACAATTTTGTGCAGAAAAAAAGGATCTTAATTTTCCAAACAATTGTGGGCTAAAAATTGCAACTTAAAAAAACTCACTATGCTTCTTACTAAATACCTTGGACAGTCATCTTTACAAAAATGGGTAATTTGGGAGGTATTTGTATTTTGTACTGTCCTGACTAGGGATGAGCTGCGAGTTCGAGTCGAACCCATGTTCAACTCGAACATCGCCTGTTCGCCGAATTTTGAACATTATGGCCCGTTTGCACCAAATTCGAGTGGCGCGTCACAGCCCATAATTCACTGCGGCATCGCAGTGCATTGCTGGCTGATGATTTGCCAAGAATGCACTATGACCCGCATGCTTTGGCCAATCACAACGCGGAAAAAACGGAGAGCTATGAATGGCCAAAGCCAGGGTGGCTTTGGCCAATCATGGCTCAGAGGAGTAGGTACACGCCCCACACTATATAAGGCCGCCGAATCATGGAATCTTAGGATTACCAAAGGATTTTGGGTTGCACTGTAGAGCCCAGTGTCAGAAAGCTGGGTTTGTGTCCGAGATCTTGGGTCTTCCAGCAGGACAATGACCCCAAACATACATCAAAAAGCACCCAGAAATGGATGGCAACAAAGCGCTGGAGAGTTCTAAAGTGGCCAGCAATGAATCCAGATCTAAATGCCATTGAACACCTGTGGATAGATCTTAAAATTGCTGTTGGGAAAAGGCACCCTTCCAATAAGAGAGACCTGGAGCAGCTTGCAAAGGAAGAGTGGTCCAAAATTCCGGGTGAGAGGTGTAAGAAGCTTATTGATGGTTATAGGAAGCGACTGATTTCAGTTATTTTTTCCAAAGGGTGTGCAACCAAATATTAAGTTAAGGGTGCCAAGAATTTTGACCAGCCCATTTTTGGAGTTTTGTGTGACATTATGTCCAATTTGCTTTTTTTCCTTCCTTTATTTGTTTTGTTCCAATTCCCCCCTATGGGAATAAACACGTGTATAGCAAAACATGTGTTACTGCAATACTTTTCTGTGAGAAATACTTGATTTTCTGGAAAAATTTCTGGGGTGCCATGACTATATATATATATATATATATATACATCCCACCTTTGTGCAGCTACATCTCACTGCAGGCCATTAGTATGTCTGGATGGCAAACAAGGAGAGGCAGACAGTCACAAGCCAATAAAAGAGGGCAAGCAGGCTCTGTGTCTAGAGGCAACAGTGCTGGTTGTGGACATGGTGCATCCTCATCAGAACGTCTTTTTGGCAGCTGGCCATGTTGAGCCGCAACATGCCGAAGACTTGGTAGAGTGGATGACCAAGCCGTCCTCATCCTCCTCATCCTCTCTCACCCAGGCTCAGATTACTTTGTCTGGCAAAGCAGCTGCCAAGCGCCCTCTTCCCTCTTTCCTCGGCTCAATGGCATCAATCACTCCTTCCCTAGCCCCACCATGTCCTCCTGAGTAGAGTTGAGCGGACACCTGGATGTTCGGGTTCGACGGGTTCGGCCGAACTTCGGAAAAAAGTTCGGGTTCGGGACCGAACTTTAACCCGAACCCGGACCCGAACCCGAACCCCATTGAAGTCAATGGGGACCCGGACTTCTAAGGACTAAAAAGGCTCTAAAAAAGTAATGGAAAGGGCTAAATGTTGTTAAGAGCATGGCAAGTGCTCTGCAAACAAATGTGGATAGGGAAATAACTTAAAATAACATAAAAAAAATAAAAATAAAAAATAATAATCTTGACCTAGGAGGACGAGGTCCATATGGAGTAGGAGGTTGAGGTGGCGGTGGATGTGGCTGTGTAGGTGGAAGCGGCGGTGGAGGAGGACGAGGTAGCCAACACTGATTCAAAAATACAACAATGGCTGGGTAAGGCCGGTGATGTGTCGAATTCTGTTCCCCGTCAAATAGTGTCCACCCTGTACTGCGCTTGCTCAGTATGTAGGACAAGGGGATTTCGAAAATCTCCCAAGATGAACGGCGCCTGCGTGGTGAGTTCAGGTGAAGGCCACACCATCCGTGGTTCAAGCCGAGCCAAGTGAGGCCTTGCCCGAAGCGTGGCGATCGAACTGAGCCCGTGAGGGGCCCTGTTACTATGTGCTACCGTATGTCCACTTGGATGGTGGGGCTTGAACCTGTACTTACAGCGCAGGCGCCGTTCATCTTCGAAGATTTTGTGAATCTCCTTGTCCTCTGTACTGCGCAAGCGCTGCGCCTTCGCAGTATGGGCCGGACACAATCCGATGGCCGGACAGTTTTTGTCACAACACCGGTATACATGTCTATTCTGCACAAGGTATGGACAAGTCCTGTGGGATCCATGCCTGGTTCATTTTAATGAACGGAAGCTTGTCCACATTGGCTCTGGACAGGCGGCTGCGCTTGTCTGTGATAACGCCCCCTGCCGTACTAAATACACGTTCAGATAATACACTGGCTGCAGGGCAGGCCAGCACCTCCAAGGCATAAAGGGCAAGCTCAGGCCATGTGCCCAATTTGGAGACCCAGAAGTTAAAGGGGGCAGACCCGTCATCCAGTACGTGTAGGCCTGTGGACACATACTGCTCAACCATGTTGGTGAAATGCTGCCTCCTGCTAAGACGTTCCATCTCAGCTGGTGGTGCTGGTTGTTGTGGCGTGCTGACAAAGCTTTTCCACATTTCAGCCATGCTAACCCTGCCTTCTGAGGTGCTGCCGGTGCCCCGGCTGCGTTGGCGACCTCTTCCTCCTCCTCTGCCTTCGCCTTGTGCTTCCACCGTACGCCCGCTGTCAGGTGGGAATGCCACCAGCAGCGCGTCTACCAGCGTGCGCTTGTACTCGCGCATCTTACGATCCCGCTCCAGTGAGGGAATTAAGGACGGTACGTTGTCCTTGTAACGGGGATCCAGCAGGGTGGCCACCCAGTAATCAGCACCAGTTAAAATGTGGGCAACTCGGCGGTCATTGCGGAAACACTGCAGCATGTAATCGCTCATGTGTGCCAGGCTGCCCAGAGGCAAAGAAAAGCTGTCCTCTGTGGGAGGTGTATCGTCTGTGTCCTCTGTATCCCCCCAGCCACGCACCAGTGATGGCCACGAGCTGGTCTGGGTGCCACCCTGCTGTGAAAATGGCTCCTCCTCCTCCTCCTCCTCCATCTCCTCCTCGACCTCGTCATCCTCCAGAACTGTGCCCTTTCTGCCGGACAATTGTGTACCTGGCGTTTGTTGGTGCAGGAACCCACCCTCGTAGCCACTTGTGAAAGACTGCCCTGAAAGCCTTTGAAATGATCCCACTTCCTCCTCCTCCTCCTCATCCTCCTGTGCCACATCCTCTTCCATTATCGCCCGAAGCGTTTTTTCAAGGAGGCATAGAACTGGGATAGTAACGCTAAGAACGGCGTCATTGGCACTGGACATGTTGGTGGAGTACTCGAAACAGCGCAACAAGGCACACAGGTCTCGCATGGAGGCCCAGTTATTGGTGGTGAAGTGGTGCTGTTCCGCAGAGCGACTCACGCGTGATTGCTGCAGCTGAGACTCCACTATCGCCTGCTGCTGCTCGCACAGTCTGGCCAGCATGTGCAAGGTGGAGTTCCACCGTGTGGGCACGTCACATATGAGGCGGTGAGCGGGAAGGCCGAAGTTACGCTGCAGCGCTGACAGGCGAGCAGCAGCAGGGTGAGAACGCCGAAAGTGCGCACACCCAGCCCGCACTTTCTGCAGCAGCTCTAGCATATTGGGGTAATTTTTAAGGAACCTCTGGACCACCAAGTTCAGCACATGCGCCAGGCAAGGGATATGCGTCAAACCGGCTAGGCCCAGAGCTGCTACGAGATTTCGCCCATTATCGCACACCACCAGGCCGGGCTTGAGGCTCACTGACAGCAACCACTCATTGGTCTGTTGTTCCATGTCCCTCCACAACTCCTGCGCGGTGTGGGGTTTTTCCCCTAAACAGGAAAGTTTTAAAACTGCCTGCTGTCGTTTACCCCTGGCTGTGCTGAAGTTGGTGGTGAAGGTGTTACGCTGACCGGATGAGGAGGCGGTAGAGGATGAGGAAGCGGAGTAGGAGGAGTTAGCAACAGGAGGCAAACTGAAGCGCCCTGCAATCCTCGGTGGTGAAAGGACATGCGCCAAACTGCTATCTGCCTCAGGCCCAGCCGCCACTGCATTTACCCAGTGTGCTGTTAGGGAGATATAACGTCCCTGACCGTGCTTACTGGTCCACGCATCTGTAGTTAGGTGGACCTTGCCACAGATGGCGTTGCGCAGTGCACACCTGATTTTGTCCCCCACTTGGTTGTGCAGGGAAGGGATGGCTCGCCTGGAAAAATAGTGGCGGCTGGGCACGACGTACTGTGGGACAGCCAATGCCATCAGGCTTTTAAAACTCTGCGTCTCCACCAGACGGAATGACAGCATTTAAAAGGCCAGGAGTTTTGAAATGCTGGCATTCAGGGCCAGGGATCGCGGGTGGCTAGGGGGGTACTTCCTCTTCCGCTCCAATGTTTGGGAGATAGAGAGCTGAACGCTTCCATGGGACATTGTGGAGATGGTTGGTGACCCAGGTGGTAGTGTTGCTGGCAGATCCTCTGTTTGCGGGGTGGCAGGTGCCACTGTCACTACAGAGGTGGATGAAGAGGCCGAGACTGCAGCAGAAGAGGAAGCAGGAGGAGCCAGAGACCCTTCTTGGTTTTTGAGGTGTCTACTCCACTGCAGCTCGTGCTTTGCACTTAGATGCCTGGTCATGCAGGTTGTGCTCAGGTTGAGAATGTTTATGCGTCGCTTCAGCCTCTGATTGCACAGCCTGCAAACCACTCGTGTCTTGTCATCAGCACATTGTGTGAAGAACTGCCATGCTAGGGAACTCCTTGGACCTGGCTTTGGTGTGCTCGGTCCCTTGCTGCGTTGGGCAGTAGCAGACATACTGTCTAGCGGACGGACGCTCCGCTTTTGCACCCTGCTCCCTCTTCTGCTGTGCTGGTGGCTCTGTGCGACCACCGCCTCTTCCTCCAAACTACACTGGTCACCTGCATAACGTTCATTCCATGTGGGGTCGAGGACCTCATCAACCTCCACATCATCTTCCACCCAGTCTTCACCCCTGCCCTCCTTGTCTGTCTGCACAATTGCGAAAGCAGCAGCAGTTGGCACCTGTGTTTCGTCATCATCCGAGACGTACTGCGATGGTCCTCCCATGTACTCATCATGAAACATAAGTGGTTGGGCATCGGTGCACTCAATCTCTTCCACTTCTGGGGCAGGGCTAGGTGGATGGCCCTGGGAAACCCTGCTAACAGAGTCATCGAAAAGCAGAAGAGACTGCTGCATGATTTGGGGCTCAGACTGCTTGGCTGATTTGCAAGGGGGTGAGATGAAAGACTGATGGACATGGGTTTCAGGTGCCAACTCTGTTCTTTCATCAGAAGAGTGGGTGGGAGACAATGTGAAGGAACCCGAGGCACTGTCAGCAACCCAATCTACTATCGCCTGTACTTGTCCTGGCCTAAACATTCGTACAGCCTCATTAGGCGCGACAAAATACCGCCGCAGGCTCTGTCGCCTACTCGCACCTGAGGAAGGTGTTTCACTTGTGCGTGTATCTGGCACAGATCCACCACGTCCTCTCCCTGCAACAGGAGCTCCACCAGCAGCACCACGACCGGGGCCACCACGTCCCTTTGACCTTCTCCTCATATTTTCCAAATTTAGGATCTTGCCCTAAATGGGTGTTTTTGGAAGAGCAGAACACACCCACAGTACGTAACCGCTGAATCGCACAGCTACAGAACTGCAGAAAATGCTATTAAAAAAAAATGTTGTTTTTTTAGTATAGCACAGTAGGAGAAAACTATATATAAATTGTTTATTTCACACACCTCAAAATATGTATAACACACTGCAAACTTTTTTTTGTGCCCCTAAACTGCGTTTTTTGGAAGAGCAGAACACACCCACAGTACGTAACCGCTGAATCGCACAGCTACAGAACTGCAGAAAATGCTATTCAAAAAAAATTTTGTTTTTTTAGTATAGCACAGTAGGAGAAATCTATATAGAAATTGTTTATTTCACACACCTCAAAATAAGTATAACACACTGCAAACTTTTTTTTGTGCCCCTAAACGGCGTTTTTTGGAAGAGCAGAACACACCCACAGTACGTAACCGCTGAATCGCACAGCTACAGAACTGCAGAAAATGCTATTAAAAAAAAATGTTTTTTTTTAGTATAGCACAGTAGGAGAAAACTATATAGAAATTGTTTATTTCACACACCTCAAAATATGTATAACACACTGCAAAATTTTTTTTGTGCCCCTAAACGGCGTTTTTTGGAAGAACAGAACACACCCACAGTATGTAACCGCTGAATCGCACAGCTACAGAACTGCAGAAAAAGCTATTAAAAAAAAATGTTGTTTTTTTAGTATAGCACAGTAGGAGAAAACTATATAGAAATTGTTTATTTCACACACCTCAAAATATGTATAACACACTGCAAACTTTTTTTGTGCCCCTAAACGGCATTTTTTGGAAGAGCAGAACACACCCACAGTACGTAACCGCTGAATCGCACAGCTACAGAACTGCAGAAAATGCTATTCAAAAAAAATTGTGTTTTTTTTGTATAGCACAGTAGGAGAAAACTATATAGAAGTTGTTTATTTCACACACCTCAAAATATGTATAACACACTGCAAACTTTTTTTTGTGCCCCTAAACGGCGTTTTTTGCAAGCGTACATTAAAGTGCAAATTTTATTTTTTATTTTTTTTGCCCTAAACGGGTCTTTTTTTGCACAAGCAAGATAAAATGCTTATTTATTTATTTTTTTTTTTTTTGCCCTATGGGTCTTTTGGAAAAGAGCACAATAAAGTGCCTTTTTTTTCCCCCTAAAAGTTAGATTTTCTCTGACACTGGGCTCATGGCAGTGTAAAAATACTGCACTGCAACACAAATAGGTAAACCTATGCAGATCGCTGATTTTAATCTCTGAATCTGGACTCCTATATAATATTCTCTCTCCCTGAAAGCACCAACACAGGAACCTGGCCCTACACTACACTATCTCTCTATCTTTTCCCTCAGATTGTAGAATCAGGACTACCTCATCTATCTTTCTATCTCTCCCTAAAAGCAGCAGCAGCAGACTAGATCCTCTCCCTATCTATTCTGAAGCAGAGTGACATGTGTGCTGTGTGCCTCTAGCTTATATAGAAGCTGGGTCACATGTTGCACTGACCAATCACAGCCATGCCATTAGTAGGCATGGCTATGATGGCCTCTAAGGGCACACCAGCTAATCAAAAGGTGATTGGCTGGCCCCTGAAGCATTTCTAAATGCGTAATTAGATTGCTGAACCCGAACCCGGACTTTTGGGCAAAGTCCGGGTTCGGGAAAAAGCTAAAGTTCGGTACGGACCCGAACTTTACAGTTCGGGTTCGCTCAACACTACTCCTGAGGAGTCCCCCGAACTGTTTGACCACAGTGTTGGGTACATGCTCCAGGAGGATGCCCAGCGTTTTGAAGGCTCCGATGATGGAACCCAGCTAGAGGAAGGCAGTAACGTGAGCCCAGAGAACGCTGCTGTCTCTGCGCGTTCTTCCAAAAGTTCTTTGGTATGGGCCTTTTTTGAGACGAGTGCATCAGATTGCAGCGCGGCTATTTGCAACATATGTCTTAGGTGTATCTCGCGTGGCCAAAACATCACCCACTTGGGCGCCACATGCTTGATCAGACATATGTCGACCTGCCATGCAGTTCGTTGGCAAGCACTCCTAAAAGACCCACACCAAAGAACAAAGCGGACCTCTCCTTGCTCCTCATCAGCTGGGATCTCCAACCCCACTATACCTTCAGTCCTCTCTGAAACCTGCACTGAGAGGAATGAAGGTGTAGAATTAGGTGTGTCACAGCCAAGTACTTGCGGGCAATCTGCTATCAGTACACCGATGTCAGATTGAACCAGGCAAATTTCTCTGCCCCAGCTGCTGCACCGCCGAAAGAAGTTTGCTCCCAGCCATCCACATGCCCAGCAGTTGAATGCCAGCTTGGCTAAATTCCTAGCACTTCAACTTCTGCCTTTTCAGTTGGTAGACTCTGCCCCCTTCCGTGAGTTTGTGGAATGTGCGGTTCCTCAGTGGCAGGTTCCCAAATGCCACTTTTTCTCACGGAAGGCGATTCCAGCTCTCTACCGGCATGTGGAAGGCAATGTCTTGGCCTCGCTGGACAGGGTGGTCAGCGGTAAGGTGCATATTACCGCTGACTCATGGTCCAGCAGGCATGGACAGGGACGTTGCCTATCTTTCAAGGCGGATTAGGTGACTCTGATGGCAGCTGGGAAGGATGCAGGACAAGGTGCAGTAGTGTTGGAGGTTGTTCCGCCACCACGCCTCCAAAATGCTACTACTGGTGATTCTGACACACCTCTCTCCTCCACCCCCTCCTCTTCTTCCTCCATGGCCTCTTTCTGTGCTTTGTCCTCGGAACCACTGGTGCTCCGTAGGCGTTCAAGGGGCTACGCAAGTACGCAGGCCAAAAGATGCCATGCGGTGCTTGAGCTGGTGTGCTTGGGGGACAGGAGCCACACTGGGGCAGAGATTCTGTGAGCTCTGCAGGGGCAGGCTCAGAGGTGGTTGACGCCACGCCAGCTTAAGCCATGAAAGGTGGTTTGCGACAATTGCATCCACCTCCTCTCTGCCCTCCGACAGGGACAACTGACCCTGTTTGGCTCACGTCCTTAACTTGGTGGTGCAGCGGTTCTTGGGCAGGTACCCGGGCTTACAGGATGTCCTGAAGCAGGCCAGGAAATTCTGTTGGCATTTCCGCCAGTCATATAATGCCAGTCCTCGGCTGGCTGACCTCCACATGCCTGACATGCCCACCAGGTGGAACTCTACGTTGGCCATCCTGCAGCGGCTGCACACGCAGCAGAGGGCCATCAATGAGTATCTGTTGCAATATGGCACCAGGACAGGATCAGGGGAGCTTGTTTTTTTTTTGCCACGCCAGTGGGCCATGATCAGGCATGCATGCACTGTCCTGTCACCATTTGAGGAGGCCACGAGGATGGTGAGCAGTGACAGCGCATGCATCAGTGACACTGTCCCTCTTGTCCACCTGTTGGAGCACACGCTGCATGGAATAATGGACACGGCACTTGAGGCAGAACAGAGGGAGGAAGAGGAGGACTTCCTTACCTCTCAAGGCCCCCTTTATCCAGACAGTGTTCCTGCTGGCACGTCTACCACACCAGAAGAGGACGAGGACGAGGAGGAGGAGGATTGTGTCAGCATGGAGGTGGAGCCTAGCACTCAGCATCAGCAGCAGTCTTCAAGGGATCAATTACAGTCTCAAGAACCCCATGGACTTGTACGTGGCTGGGAGGAGGTGGCTGCGGATCATGTCGTGCTGAGTGACCCAGAGGACTCCGGACCGAATGCCTCAGCAATCCTACGCTTAATGGCTTCCCTGATCCTGCAAAGCCTGTGGAAGGATCCTTGTATTCGTGGTATCAAGGAGAGGGATCATTACTGGCTGGCAACCCTCCTTGATCCACGTTACAAGGGTAAGGTTGCGGACCTTATCTTGGCGTCGCAGAGGGAGCAGAGGATGAAACGTCTTCGGGAGGCCTTGCAGAAAGGTCTGTGCAACGTGTTCCCAGAGACTTGGAGGTTACAAATTCCTGGTCCTGGACAACATGTTTCTGAGGCTTCGGTCAGTCAAAGAAGGAGCGTTCAGACAATTATTCAGTCCGCAGCCCCAAGGTATGATCGGTTCCAGCAATCATCGCCACCGTCTGTTTTACATGGTGCAGGAATACCTAGGGGCAAGATCAAACTTAGACACCCTTCCCACCGAAAATCCTCTGGGTTACTGTGTCTTGAGGATGGATCACTGACCAGAGCTTGCACAGTATGCAATTGAGTTACTGACCTGTCCTGCATCCAGCGTTCTTTCCGAACGCACATTCATCGGTCGATCGACTGACCTTCAAAAAATGAATCAGTCTTGGATCACCACCAGCTACCAAGCACCTGATGCTGATGTAACCGGATGTTCGGGTTCGACGGATTCGGCCGAACTTCCCAAAAAAGTTCGAGTTCAGGGACCCGAACTTGACTCGAACTTGACCCCGAAAACGAACCCCATTGAAGTCAATGGGGACCCGAATTTTTGAGGACTAAAATGTCTCTAAAAAAGTAATGGAAAGGGCTAGAGGGCAGCAAAATGTTGTTAAGAGCATGGCAGGTGCTCTGCAAACAAATGTGGATAGGGAAATAACTTAAAATAACATAAAATACATAAAAATAAAAAATAATAATCTTGACCTAGGAGGACGAGGTCCATATGGAGTAGGAGGTTGAGGTGGCGGTGGATGTGGCGGTGTAGGTGGAAGCGGCGGTGGAGGAGGACGAGGTAGCCAACACTGGTTTTTGTTTTAATTATTTATTTATTTTTTAATTAGGGTACACCCCAAAAGAGTGAAAAGATCAAAAATACAACACTGGCTGGGTAAGAACGGTATACATGTCTATTCTGCACAAGGTACGGACAAGTCCTGTGGGATCCATGCCTGGTTAATTTTAATGATCGCGAGCTTGTCCACATTGGCTCTGGACAGGCGGCTGCGCTTGTCTGTGATAACGCCACCTGCCGTGCTAAATACACGTTCAGATAATACACTGGCTGCAGGGCAGGCCAGCACCTCCAAGGCGTAAAGGGCAAGCTCAGGCCATGTGCCCAATTTGGAGACCCAGAAGTTGAAGGGGGCAGACCCGTCATTCAGTACGTGTAGGCGTGTGTACACATACTGCTCCACCATGTTGGTGAAATGCTGCCTCCTGCTAAGACGTTCCATATCAGCTGGTGGGGCTGGTTGTTGTGGCGTTCTGACAAAGCTTTTCCACATTTCGCATTTCGGCCATGCTAACCATGCCTTCTGAGGTGCTGTCGGTGCCCCTGCTGCGTTGGCGACCTCTTCCTCCTCCTCTGCCTTCGCCTTGTGCTTCCACTGTGCCTCCGCTGTCAGGTGGGAATGCCACCAGCAGCGCGTCTACCAGTGTGCGCTTGTACTCGCGCATCTTACGATCACGCTCCAGTGAGGGAATTAAGGACGGTACATTGTCCTTGTAACATGGATCCAGCAGCAAAGCCACCCAGTAATCAGCACAGTTAGAATGTGGGCAACTCGGCGGTCATTGCGGATACACTGCAGCATGTAATCGCTCATGTGTGCCAGGCTGCCCAGAGGCAATGAAAAGCTGTCCTCTGTGGGAGGTGTATCGTCTGTGTCCTCTCTATCCCCCCAGCCACGCACCAGTGATGGCCATGAGCTGGTCTGGGTGCCACCCTGCTGTGAACATGGTTCCTCCTCCTCCATCTCCTCCTCCTCATCCTCCACCTCGTCATCCTCCAGAACTGTGCCCTTGCTGGACAATTGTGTACCTGGCGTTTGTTGGTGCAGGAACCCACCCTCGGAGCCACTTGTGAATGACTGCCCTGAAAGCCTTGGAAATGATCCCTCTTCCTCCTCCTCCTGTGCCACATCCTCTTCAATCATCGCCCGAAGCGTTTTTTCAAGGAGGCATAGAACTGGGATAGTAACGCTGAGAGCGGCGTCATCGGCACTGGCCATGTTGGAGTACTCGAAACAGCGCAACAAGGCACACAGGTCTCGCATGGAGGCCCAGTTATTGGTGGTGAAGTGGTGCTGTTCCGCAGAGTGACTCACGCGTGATTGCTGCAGCTGAAATTCCACTATCGCCTGCTGCTGCTCGCACAGTCTGGCCAGCATGTGCAAGGTGGAGTTCCACCTTGTGGGCAAGTCACATATGAGGCGGTGAGCGGGAAGGCTGAAGTTACGCTGCAGCGCTGACAGGCGAGCAGCAGCAGGGTGAGAACGCCGAAAGTGCGCACGGCCGCCACTTTCTGCAGCAGCTCTCGCATATCGGGGTAATTTTTAAGGAACCTCTGCACCACCAAATTCAGCACATGCGCCAGGCAAGAAATGTGCGTCAAACCGGCTAGGCCCAGAGCTGCTATGAGATTTCGCCCATTATCGCACACCACCAGGCCGGGCTTGAGGCTCACTGCCACCAACCACTCATCGGTCTGTTGTTCCATGTCCCTCCACAACTCCTGCACGGTGTGGGGTTTTTCCCCCAAACAGGAACGTTTTAAAACTGCCTGCTGTCGTTTACCCCTGGCTGTGCTGAAGTTAGTGGTGAAGGTGTTACGCTGACCGGATGAGGAGGTGGTAGAGGGTGAGGAAGCAGAGTAGGAGGGGTTAGCAACAGGAGGCCAACTGAAGCGCCTTGCAATCCTCGGTGGTGTAAGGACATGCGCCAAACTGCTTTTCCGCCTCAGGCCCAGCCGCCACTGCATTTACCCAGTGTGCTGTTAGGGAGATATAACGTCCCTGACCGTGCTTACTGGTCCACATATCCGTAGTTAGGTGGACCTTGCCACAGATGGCGTTGCGCAGTGCACACCTGATTTTGTCCCCCACTTGGTTGTGCAGGGAAGGGATGGCTCGCCTGGAAAAGTAGTGGCGGCTGGGCACGACGTACTGTGGGACAGCCAATGCCATCAGGCTTTTAAAACTCTGCGTCTCCACCAGACGGAATGACAGCATTTCAAAGGCCAGGAATTTTGAAATGCTGGCATTCAGGGCCAGGGATCGCGGGTGAGTAGGGGGTACTTCCTCTTCTGCTCCAGTGTTTGGGAGATAGAGAGCAGAACGCTTCCATGGGACATTGAGGATATGGTTGGTGACTCAGGTGGTAGTGTTGCTGGCAGATCCTCTGTTTGCGGGGTGGCAGGTGCCACTGTCACTACAGAGGTGGATGAAGAGGCCGAGACTGCAGCAGAAGAGGAAGCAGGAGGAGCCAGAGACCTTTCTTGGTTTTTGAGGTGTCTACTCCACTGCAGCTCGTGCTTTGCACTTAGATGCCTGGTCATGCAGGTTGTGCTCAGGTTGAGAACGTTTATGCCTCGCTTCAGGCTCTGATTGCACAGCCTGCAAACCACTCGTGTCTTGTCATCAGCACATTGTCTGAAGAACTGCCATGCTAGGGAACTCCTTGGACCTGGCTTTGGTGTGCTCGGTCCCTTGCTGCGTTGGGCAGTAGCAGGCGTACTGTCTAGTGGATGGACGCTCCGCTTTTGCACCCTGCTCCCTATTTTGCTGTGCTGGTGGCTCTGTGCGACCACCGCCTCTTCCTCCAAACTACACAGGTCACCTGCATCACGTTGATTCCATGTGGAATCGTCCTCCACATCATCTTCCACCCAGTCTTTCCCCCTGCCTTCCTTGTCGGTCTGGACAATTGCGAAAGCAGCAGCAGTTGGCACCTGTGTTTCTTCATCATCCGAGACGTGCTGCGATGGTCCTCCCATGTACTCATCTTGAAACATAAGATGTTGGACATCGGTGCACTCAATCTCTTCCACTTCTGGGGCAGGGCTAGGTGGATGGCCCTGGGAAACTCTGCTAACAGAGTCATCAAAAAGCAGAAGAGACTGCTGCATGACTTGGGGCTCAGACTGCTTGGCTGATTTGCAAGGGGGTGAGGTGAAAGACTGATGGACATCGGCTGCAGGTGCCAACTCTGATCTTTAAGCAGTATACTGGGTGGGAGACAATGTGAAGGAACTGGAGGCACTGTCAGCAACCCAATCTACTATCGCCTGTACTTGTCCTGGCCTCAACATTCGTAGAGCCACATTAGGCCCGACCAAATACCGCTGCAGGCTCTGTCGCCTACTCGCACCTGAGGAAGGTGTTTCACTTGTGCGTGTAGCTGGCACAGATCGACCACGTCCTCTCCCTGCAACAGGAGCTCCACCAGCAGCACCACGACCGGGGCCACGTCCCCAATTTGACGTTCTCCTCATATTTCTCAAATTTAGGATCTTGCCCTGAATGGGTGTTTTTTGAATAGCAAAATAGAGCAACAGTATCTAAAGGGTGTATCTCACAGGTACAGATATGCAGAAAATGCACCAAAAAATATTTTTTTGCCCTAAATTTTATTTTTTTTGAATAGCAGAATAGGAGAACAGTATCTAAAGTGTGTATCTTAAACATAAAGATATGCAGAAAATGCACCCAAAAAATTTTTTGGGGCAGAGAACACCAAAAAAAGTTTTGCCCTAAATTTTTTTTTTTTAATAACAGAATAGGAGAACAGTATCTAAAGTGTGTATCTCACAAGTACAGATATGCAGAAAATGCACCAAATATATATTTTTTGCCCTAAATTATTATTTTTTGGAATAGCAGAATAGGAGAACAGTATCTAAAGTGTGTATCTCACAGTAACATATGCAGTGCTGGTGAACTGAGCTTGCATAAAATGCCCGCCGACGCCAACCTAACTAACAGACGGATAAAAGTTATCTTTTCTCTGGCACTGGGCTCAGGGCAGGATAAAAAGGTTGTGCACTGCACCCACACAACAAAAGCAAGGTAGATCGCTGAGTAATTTGATTTCTGAATCAGGACTCCTATCTAATTCTCTCCCTCAAAGCAGCAGCAGCAGCAGCAGCAACCTTTCCCTACACTATCTAAAGCAGAGTGACGTGCTGTGCTATGTGCCTCTAGCTTATATAGAGGCTGGGTCACATGCTGCACTGGCCAATCACAGCCATGCCATTAGTAGGCATGGCTGTGATGGCTTCTAAGGGCACACGAGTTAAACAAATGTTGATTGGCTGCCCTGCAGCTTTTTAAAATGCGCCATTACATTGCCGAACACCGAAATCAAACCCGAACATACAGTAAATTGTTTGGGTTCGGGTCCGGGTACCAAAAACCCAAAAGTCCGGTACGAACCCGAACTTTACAGTTCGGGTTCGCTCAACCCTAGTCAGATCCCTTCAAGACTGCCTATGCTGAGTGACTATCCTGTTATGCTGAGTGACTATCCTCTTCCCCCTCAATGATCATGCTGATAGCTTGTAAGAACATTTTTGGTTCTGGGCACCGCCACCAGTGGCTAAGGCCCAATTTTTCAGCCCCTGTTTAACAGGGGCATGTAATTACAATTTTTGGTGCAATACTTTGCAGCAGGGCTCATTCCTGCGCTCCAACTAGAGTATCTGTGAGGGGTTGCAGTTTTGTGGCACTGCCACCAGTGGCTAAGGCCCAATTTTTCACCCCCTGTTTAACAGGGGCATGTAATTACAATTTTTGATGCAATACTTTGCAATACTTTGCAGCAGGGCTCATTCCTGCGCTCCAACTAGAGTATCTGTGAGGGGTTGCAGTTTTGTGGCACTGCCACCAGTGGCGAAGGCCTAATTTTTCAGCCCCTGTATAACATGGGCGTGTAATTAAAATTTTTGATGCAATACTTTGCAGCAGGGCTCATTCCTGCGCTCCAACTAGAGTATCTGTGAGGTGTTGTAGTGCTGTGGCACCAGTGCCTAAGGCCCAATTTTTCTGCCCCTGTTCAACAGGGGCATGTAATTACAATTATTGATCTAATATTTCACAGCAGGGCCCATTCCTGCGCCCACCAAGAGTAACTGTGAGGACTTACAGTGTTGTGGCACCACCACCAAAGGCCCAATTTTTCTACCACTGTTCAACAATGGCATGTAATTACAATTCTTGATTCTTGTGGCAACACTAACCCCTAAGGACCAAATTTCTGCAGAGTATATACGGCAGGCCCCTACTTTCAAACATCCAACTTACAAACGACTCCTACTTGCAAACGGAAGGAGACAACAGGAAGTGAGAGGAAATCTACCCCTAGGAAGGGAAATTCTCTCCTGTAAAGCCCCGTACACACGATCGGTTTGACTGATGAAAACCGTCCGATGGATGGTTTTCATCAGACCAACCAATCGTGTATGGTACCCATCGGTCTTTTTTCCATCGGTTGTAAAAAATAGAACTTGTTTTAAAATTTTCCGATGGATAAAAAACCGATGGGAATTTCCGATCGTCTATGGGCAAGTCCATCGGTTAAAAAACCCACGCATGCTTAGAATCAAGTCGACACATGCTCAGAAGCATTAAAGTTCATTTTTCTCGGCTCATCGGAGGGTTTTACGTCACCGCGTTTGGAACAGTCGGTTTTTTGACTGATGGTGTGTGGCCAAGACTGATGAAAAACAGTTTCATCGGATTTCCGATGGACAAATCCATCGGACGAAAATCCATAGGTTATCCGATCGTGTGTACGGGGCTTAAGAGTTAATATGGGAAAAACGTGTCTCCTCTCCACTGATGCTTTATCACCAATCTTTTTTTCACTAAAAACCCCAAATTTTCAAAAAATGTTTGTCATTGGGACAGAAAGTGAGGTGAAATGTTCTGAAGAGGTGCACAGACAGCAAAACAAATGTTACAGGGGTGATAACCCTTCCCTACGTTTTCCAAAAAGCTTAAAAATAGATTTTTTTGGCTGGAGCTACACTTTAAAAATGTACCAGTTCAAAATTACAAACAGATTCTACTTAACAACAAACCTACAGTCCCTGTCTAGTTTGCACAGCCTGTATACTGCTGTTCAGAGTATATAGGGCCTGGGGGGCTTTCCTCTTTTTAATTTGGGTGTGGGGTTCCCCTTAATATCAATACAAGACCCAAAGAGGCTGGAAATGGGCTGGGGGGGGGGGGGGGGCACCCATGCCATTTTTCTCGATGATTTTCATCCGTATTGCTGGGACCAGACATTACATTAAAGCCGCAAGCAGTTTTAAATGACTTTTTTTTCCTTTGAGAAATGTCATGTTGTGCAGGGACAGTTCCAAACATGGGAAACACGTGCCACTTCACAGGCATACTATAGACACCCCCAGGTATGATATTTAAAGGGATATTTCACTTTTTTATTTTTCACTTTAAGCATCATTAAAATCACTGCTCCCGAAAAAACGTCAGTTTTTAAAACATTTTTTTTGCATTGATACATGTACCCTGGGGCAGGACCCGGGTCCCCAAACCCTTTTTAGGACAATAACTTGCATATTAGCCTTTATAATTAGCACTTTTGATTTAGAATGTTCGAGTCCCATAGACTTTAACGGGGTTCTAAAGTTCGCACGAACTTTCGGTCCGTTCGCAGGTTCTGGTGCGAACCGAACCGGGGGGTGTTTGGCTCATCCCTAGTCCTGACATTTTAGGGCCTCAAGAAATTTGATAGGCAGTCAGTACATCATGATTGATCAATTTTCAGTGATACGTAGCATACCTTGTAGACACTATAACTTTCACACAAACCAATTATCATACACTTATCAGGACATGTAGCAGAATACATTCTGGCCTAAATTTATGACATAATTTGATTTTATTGGATTCCTTGTAAAACAGAAAGTAGAAAATATTGTTATTTTTTCAAAATTTTTGCTCTTTTTTTGCTTATATCACAAAAAATAAAAAACTCAGTGGTGAATAAATACGAGGAAAATAAAACTTTATCTGTGTGAACAAAATGATAACAATTTCATTTGGGTACAGTGTAGCATGACTGAGTAATTGTCATTCAAAGTGCGAGAGCACAGAAAGCTGAAAATTGGTCTGGGAAGGAAGGGGGTGAAAGTGCCCAGTATTGAGGTGGTTAAACAAGGTTTAAACGACGCCGCAGTTTGATTGGCTGGTTTGAGCTCCCATTGGACGTCTTATGGCTGTCCTACCAGTTTCACATGCCTTTGTTCCTTGATGGACACTGAATTTGTCAGCTTAATATTCTTGTCTTAAGTAATGTGGCCACTTTATTACTTCCTATCAGGGATGAGCCGAACACCCCCCTGTTCGGTTCGCACCAGAACCTGCGAACAGACAAAATGTTCGTGTGAACTTTAGAACCCTATTAAATACAATGGACTCGAACGTTCGAAATCTAAAGTGCTAATTATAAAGGCTTATATGCAAGTTATTGTCCTAAAAAGTGTTTGGGGACCCGGGTCCTGCCCCATGGGACATGTATCAATGCAAAAAAAAGTTTTAAAAACGGCCGTTTTTTCGGGAGCAGTGATTTTAATAATGCTTAAAATGAAAAAATAAAAGTGAAATATTCCTTTAAATTTCGTACCTGGGGGGTGTGTATGATATGCATGTAAAGTGGTGCATGTTTCCCGTGCTTAGAACTGTCCCTGCAAAAAATTTCATTTTTGAAAGAAAAAAAGTCATTTAAAACTCACTCGCGGCTATTAATGAATTGTCGGCTCCCGGCAATACATACAAAAGTCATTGATAAAAAAAAAGCGTGGGGGTTCCCCAGAATTCAATTACCAGGCCCTTCAGGTCTGGAATGGATATTAAGGGGAACCCCGCCGCAAATAAAAAATAAAATGATGTGGGGTTCCCCCAAATATCCATACCAGGCCCTTCAGATCTGGCATGGATTTTAAGGGGAACTCCACCCCAAATTTTAAAAAAAATGGCGTGGAGTCCCCCTAAAAATCCATACCAGACCCCTTATCCGAGCACACAACCTGGCCGGCCGCAGGGGAAGAGGGGGGGACGAGAGAGCGGCCCCCCTCCCTCCTGAACCTTACCAGGCCACATGCCCTCAACATGGGGAGGATGTCCCCATGTTGATGGGGACAAGGGCCTCATCCCCACAACCCTTGCCCGGTGGTTGTGGGGGTCTGCGGGCGGGGGGCTTATCAGAATCTGGAAGACCCCTTTAACAAAGGGGACCCCCAGATCCCGCCCCCCCTATGTGAATTGGTAAGGGGTACATTGTACCCCTACCATTTCAAGAAGAAAGCGTAAATTAAAAAAAAAAAAAAAACACACAAACACTTTGAAAAAGTCCTTTATTAAAAAAAAAAAAAAAAACATTCCAGCGGTGAAATCCAGTGTCCCACGGCGATCCCGATGTCCAGCGCTGTCCGTCATTGGTTGTGCCTGAGCGGACCTGATGGGGAACTTCCTCCTCAGTGTTTTAAATGTATAGACCCGCCCCTTCTAAAGTTCCCCATCAGGTCCGCTCAGCGGACCAGATGCGGAACATGACAAGTAGGGATGAGCCGAACACCCCCGGGTTCGGTTCGCACCAGAACCTTCGAACGGACCGAAAGTTCGCGTGAATTTTCGAACCCTATTCGTTATAATGGACGCAAACGTTTGAAATCAATGCTAATTACAACGGCCAATATGCATGTTAATGTCATAAAACAGGTTTGGGGACCCGGGTCCTGCCCCAGGGGACATATATCAATGCAAAAATAAATTTTAAAAACTAAAGTTTTTTCGGGAGCAGTCATTTTTATGATGCATAAAGTGAAAAAAAAAAAGTGAAATTTTCCTTTAAATATGGTACCTGGGGGGTGTCTAAAGTATGCCTGTGAAGTGGCATGTGTTTCCCGTGTTTAGAACTGTCCTTGCACAAAATGACATTTGTAAAGGAAAAAAAGAAGCCATTTAAAACCACTTGCGGCTTTAATGTCATGTCTTGTCCTGGCCGCCATATGGCTGAAAATCCTTGAGAAAAATGGCATGGCTACCCCATCACCCCCCCCCCCCACCCCAGGCCCTTTGGGTCTTGTATGGATATTAAGGGGGACCCCGCACCCAAAATAAAACCCTTATACCTACAACCCTATATACTCTGAACAGCAGTATATAGGTGGTGCAAACAAGACACGGACTGTAGGTTTGTTCTTAAGTAGAATCTGAACAGGTACATTATGAAGTGTAGCTCCATCCCAAAAAAATCAATTTTTAAGCTTTTTGGAGAACATAGGGAGGGGTTATCACCCCTGTAACATTTGCTGTCTTTGCACATCTGTTCAGAACATGTCACCTCACTTTCCGTCCCAATGACAAATGTTTTTGGAAAAGTGGGGTTTTAATTGAAACAAGGATTGGTGATAAAGCATCAGTAGAGAGGAGATACCTTTTTCCCAAATTAAATCTAACAGGATAGAATTTCCCTTCCTAGGGGTAGATTTCCTCTCACTTCCTGTTTTCTCTTGCCATTTGCAAGTAGGAGTCGTTTGTAAGTTGGATGTTTGAAAGTAGGGGCCTGCCGTATATACTCTGCAGAAATTTGCCCTATTAGATGTTGGTGTAGCCACAAGACTGGTGGGCACAGGAATGGGCCCTGCTGTGAGTTAATAGATCAAGATTTGTACTTGCATGCACCTGTTGAACCGGGCAGAAAAATTGGGCCTTTGATGGTGGTGGTGGTGGTGGACGGTGTTGCCACACGACTGTAGGCCCTCATAGTTACTCTTGGTGGGCGCAGGAATGGGCCCTGCTGTGAACTATTAGATCAAGATTTGTAATTACACGCCCCTGTTAAACAGGGGCTGAAAAATTGTGCCTTAGGCATTGGTGCTGGTGCCACAACACTGCAACCCCTCACAGATACTGTACTTGGAGCACAGCAGTCACACCTGTTGCGAAGCATCTTTTTAAAAAATTGTAATTACACGCCCCTGTTATACAGGGGCTGAAAAATTGTGCCTTAGGCACTGGTGCTGGTGCCACAACACTGCAACCCCTCACAGATACTGTACTCTGAGCACAGCAATGAGACCTGTTGCAAAGCATTGCCTAAAAATTGTAATTACACGCCCCAACAGGGGCTGAAAAATTGTGCCTTAGGCACTGGTGCTGGTGCCACAACACTGCAACCCCTCACAGATACTGTACTTGGTGCACAGCAGTCACACCTGTTGCGAAGCATCTTTTTAAAAAATTGTAATTACACGCCCCTGTTATACAGGGGCTGAAAAATTGTGCCTTAGGCACTGGTGTGGTGGCATGGATCATTGAGGAGGAGGAAGAGGATAGCCAGTGAACATAACAGGACAGTCACTCAGCATCAGCATAGGCAGTCTTGAAGGGATGTGACATTATAAATTATTCCGTTATATCCGCTTCAGGTGTCTGGTAGCTGGTGGTGATCCAAGACTGATTCATTTTTATGAAGGTCAGTCGATCAACCGAGTCGGTGGACAGGCGCACCCTATGATCGGTGACAAATCCTCCAGCAGCACTGAATGTGCGTTCGGAAAGAACGCTGGATGCAGGACAGGCCAGTAGCTCAATTGCATACTGTGCAAGCTCTGGCCAGTGATCCATCCTCAGGACCCAGTAAGCCAGAGGATTTTCGGTGGGAAAGGTGTCCAAGTCTGACCTTGCCCCTAGGTATTCCTGCACCATGTATATCAGACGCTGGCGATGGTTGCTGGAACCGATCATACCTTGGGGCTGCGGACTAAAAAATTGTCTGAACGCATCGGTCAGACGTCCACCTTCCCCACCGCTCCTTCTGCTACTGACCGAAGCCTCAGCAACTCGTCGTCCAGGACCAGGAGTTTGTAACCTCCCAGTTTCTGGGAACGCGTTGCACAGACCTTTCTGCAAGGCCTCCCTGAGATGTCTCATCCTCTGCTCCCTCTGCGACGGCAAGATAAGGTCCGCAACCTTACCCTTGTACCGTGGATCAAGGAGAGTGGCCAGCCAGTAATGGTCACTCTCCTTGATCCGAAGAACACGAGGATCCTTCCGCAGGCTTTGCAGGATCAGGGAGGCCATGCAGCGTAGGTTAGCTGAGGCATTCGGTCCGGAGTCTTCTGGGTCACTGAGGATGACATGATCGCCAGCCACCTCCTCCCAGCCACGTACAAGTCCACTGGTTTGTTGGGACTGTACATCATCCCTAAAAGACTGCTGCTGCTGATGCTGAGTGCCAGGCTCCACCTCCATGCTCACACAATTATCCTCCTCCTCCTCCTCCTCATCCTCATCCTCTTCCTGTGTGATGGGTGGGACAGAAGGAACATTGTCTGGATAAAGGGGGCCTTGAGAGACAAGGAAGTCCTCCTCTTCCTGCCTCTGTTCTGCCTCAAGTGCCCTGTCCATTATCCCACGCAGCGTATGCTCCAACAGGTGGACAAGAGGTACAGTGTCACTGATGCATGCACTGTCACTGCTCACCATCCTCGTGGCCTCCTCAAATGGTGAGAGGACAGTGCATGCATCCCTGATCATGCTCCACTGGCGTGGGGAAAAAAAGCCAAGCTCCCCTGACCCTGTCCTGGTGCCGTAGTCGCAAAGGTACTCATTGATGGCCCTCTGCTGCGTGTGCAGTCACTGCAGCATGGCCAACGTTGAGTTCCACCTGGTGGGCATGTCACATATTAGGCGGTTCTTGGGCAGGTTCAGCTCCTTTTGCAGCTCAGTCAGCCGAGCACTGGCATTATAAGATCGGCGGAAATGCACACAGACTTTCCTGGCCTGCCTCAGGACATCCTGTAAGCCTGGGAACCTGCCCAAGAACCGCTGCACCACCAGGTTGAGGACGTGAGCCATACAGGGCACATGGGTGAGCTGCCCCTGTCGCAGGGCGGAGAGGAGGTTGGTGCCATTGTCTGAAACGACCATTCCTGGCTTAAGCTGGCGTGGCGTCAACCACCTCTCGGCCTGCCCCTGCAGAGCTGCCAGAACCTCTGGCCCAGTGTGGCTCCTGTCCCCCAAACACACCAGCGCAAGCACGGCATGGCATCTTTTTGCCTGCGTACTCGCGTAGCCCCTTGTACGCCTACGGAGCACCGCTGGTTCCGAGGACAGAGCACTCGAAGAGGACATGGAGGAAGAAGAAGAGGAGGGGATGGAGGAGAGAGGTGTGTCACAACCAGTAGTAGCATTTTGGAGGCGTGGTGGCGGAACAACCTCCAACACTACTGCACCTTGTCCTGCATCCCTCCCAGCTGCCAATAGAGTGACCCAATGGGCCGTGAAAGAAAGATAACGTCCCTGTCCATGCCTGCTGGACCATGAGTCAGCGGTAATATGCACCTTACCGCTGACCGCCCTGTCCAGCGAGGCATGGACATTGCCTTCCACATGCCGGTAGAGAGACGGAATCGCCTTCCGTGAGAAAAAGTGGCGTTTGGGAACCTGCCACTGAGGAACCGCACATTGAACAAACTCACGGAAGGGGGCCGAGTCTATCAACTGAAAAGGCAGCAGTTGAAGTGCTAGCAATTTAGCCAAGCTAGCATTCAACCGCTGGGCATGTGGATGGCTGGGAGTATACTTCTTTCGACGGTCCAGCAGCTGGGGCAGGGAAATTTGCCTGCTACAATCGGACGTCGGTGTACTGCAAGTACTTGGTTGTGACACACCTAATTCTACACCTTCAGTCCTCTCAGAGCAGCTTTCAGAGAGGACTGAAGATATAGTGGGGATGGAGATCCCAGCTGATGAGGAGCAAGGAGAGGTCCGCTTTGTTCTTTGGTGTGGGTCTTTTATGTGTGCTTGCCAACGAGCTGCATGGCAGGTCGACATATGTCTGCTCATGCTTGTGGTGCCCAAGCGGCTGATGTTTTGGCCACGCGAGATACGCTTGAGACAAATATTGCAAATAGCAGTGGTGCGATCTGATGCACTCGTCTCAAAAAAGGCCCACACCAAAGAACTTTTGTGATAACGTGCAGAGGCAGCGCCCTGCACAGGCGGAGCTCTGCGGTGTGGTACAGTTGCTGTGCTGGCCTCTAGCTGGCCTCCAGGGGGCATCCTGCCTCGTTGGACATGTGACGCTGCATCCTCCTCCTCCTCCTCCTCCTCCTCCTCCTCTCTCCCTTCAGGCACCCACGTGGAGTCAGTGACCTCATCATCCCCTCCCTCTTCACCACTAGAGCAAACCTGGCAGTAAGCTGCAGCTGGTGGAACACTACTGCCAGATTGCTGTCCTTCAGCATCCCCTCTCTCTGCGCGCACACTACTGACTTCCTCAAGCTGGGTATCATCATCCGAGCCTTCGAATCGTTGGGCATCCTCCTGGAGCATGTACCCAACACTGTGCTCAAACAGTTCGGGGGACTCCTCAGGAGGACATGGTGGGTCTAGGGAAGGGGTGGCTGATGATGCCATTGAGTACGCGTTGGCAGCTGCTCTGCCAGTACCCTGAGCCTGGGTGAGAGAGGATGAGGAGGATGAGGAGGGCTTGGTCATCCATTCTACCAAGCCTTCGGCATGATGCGGCTCCACATGTCCAGCTGCCGAAAACAAAGACAAGCGTGTCCCATGGCCACGTGCTGATGACGATGCACGACCACGTCCACGGCCAGCACTGTTGTCTCTAGAAACAGAGCCTGCCTGCCCTGTGTTCTTGCCTCGGCACGCTCTGCCTCTCCTTGGCGGTCTTCCAGCCATTGTAGTCGGTAGTGTATATAGTATAAAAAATAGAACTCCTATGTGTGCTCACAACACACTGTAGGTCCTATGGGTGCTGACACTAACACACTATAGGCACTATGTGTGCTGCTGACAAGAAAATATAGGAGCTCTGTTTGCTGCCACTAACACACTAGAAGTCCTATTGGTGCTTCTGAGATGAAAATATAGGAGCTCTGTGTGATGCCACTAACACACTAGAAGTCCTATGGGTGCTGCTGAGAAGAAAATATAGGAGCTCTGTGTGATGCCACTAACACACTAGAAGTCCTATGGGTGCTTCTGAGATGAAAATATAGGAGCTCTGTGTGATGCCACTAACACACTAGAAGTCCTATGGGTGCTGCTGAGAAGAAAATATAGGAGCTCTGTTTGCTGCCACTAACACACTAGAAGTCCTATGGGTGCTGCTGAGAAGAAAATATAGGAGCTATGTGTGATGCCACTAACACACTAGAAGTCCTATGGGTGCTGCTGAGAAGAAAATATAGGAGCTCTGTTTGCTGCCACTAATACACTAGAAGTCCTATGGGTGCTGCTGAGAAGAAAATATAGGAGCTCTGTTTGCTGCCACTAACACACTAGAAGTCCTATGGGTGCTGCTGAGAATAAAATATAGGAGCTCTGTGTGATGCCACTAACACACTAGAAGTCCTATGGGTGCTTCTGAGAAGAAAATATAGGAGCTCTGTTTGCTGCCACTAACACACTAGAAGTCCTATGGGTGCTGCTGAGAAGAAAATATAGGAGCTCTGTGTGATGCCACTAACACACTAGAAGTCCTATGGGTGCTTCTGAGATGAAAATATAGGAGCTCTGTGTGATGCCACTAACACACTAGAAGTCCTATGGGTGCTGCTGAGAAGAAAATATAGGAGCTCTGTTTGCTGCCACTAACACACTAGAAGTCCTATGGGTGCTGCTGAGAATAAAATATAGGAGCTCTGTGTGATGCCACTAACACACTAGAAGTCCTATGGGTGCTTCTGAGAAGAAAATATAGGAGCTCTGTTTGCTGCCACTAACACACTAGAAGTCCTATGGGTGCTGCTGAGAAGAAAATATAGGAGCTCTGTGTGATGCCACTAACACACTAGAAGTCCTATGGGTGCTTCTGAGATGAAAATATAGGAGCTCTGTGTGATGCCACTAACACACTAGAAGTCCTATGGGTGCTGCTGAGAAGAAAATATAGGAGCTCTGTTTGCTGCCACTAACACACTAGAAGTCCTATGGGTGCTGCTGAGAAGAAAATATAGGAGCTCTGTTTGCTGCCACTAACACACTAGAAGTCCTATGGGTGCTGCTGAGAAGAAAATATAGGAGCTCTGTTTGCTGCCACTAACACACTAGAAGTCCTATGGGTGCTGCTGAGAATAAAATATAGGAGCTCTGTGTGATGCCACTAACACACTAGAAGTCCTATGGGTGCTGCTGAGAAGAAAATATAGGAGCTCTGTGTGATGCCACTAACACACTAGAAGTCCTATGGGTGCTTCTGAGATGAAAATATAGGAGCTCTGTGTGATGCCACTAACACACTAGAAGTCCTATGGGTGCTGCTGAGAAGAAAATATAGGAGCTCTGTTTGCTGCCACTAACACACTAGAAGTCCTATGGGTGCTGCTGAGAAGAAAATATAGGAGCTATGTGTGATGCCACTAACACACTAGAAGTCCTATGGGTGCTTCTGAGATGAAAATATAGGAGCTCTGTGTGATGCCACTAACACACTAGAAGTCCTATGGGTGCTGCTGAGAAGAAAATATAGGAGCTCTGTGTGATGCCACTAACACACTAGAAGTCCTATGGGTGCTTCTGAGATGAAAATATAGGAGCTCTGTGTGATGCCACTAACACACTAGAAGTCCTATGGGTGCTGCTGAGAAGAAAATATAGGAGCTCTGTTTGCTGCCACTAACACATTAGAAGTCCTATGGGTGCTGCTGAGAAGAAAATATAGGAGCTCTGTTTGCTGCCACTAACACACTAGAAGTCCTATGGGTGCTGCTGAGAAGAAAATATAGGAGCTCTGTTTGCTGCCACTAACACACTAGAAGTCCTATGGGTGCTGCTGAGAAGAAAATATAGGAGCTCTGTTTGCTGCCACTAACACACTAGAAGTCCTATGGGTGCTGCTGAGAAGAAAATATAGGAGCTATGTGTGATGCCACTAACACACTAGAAGTCCTATGGGTGCTTCTGAGATGAAAATATAGGAGCTCTGTGTGATGCCACTAACACACTAGAAGTCCTATGGGTGCTTCTGAGATGAAAATATAGGAGCTCTGTGTGATGCCACTAACACACTAGAAGTCCTATGGGTGCTGCTGAGAAGAAAATATAGGAGCTCTGTTTGCTGCCACTAACACACTAGAAGTCCTATGGGTGCTGCTGAGAATAAAATATAGGAGCTCTGTGTGCTGCCACTAACACACTAGAAGTCCTATGGGTGCTTCTGAGAAGAAAATATAGGAGCTCTGTTTGCTGCCACTAACACACTAGAAGTCCTATGGGTGCTGCTGAGAAGAAAATATAAGAGCTCTGTGTGATGCCACTAACACACTAGAAGTCCTATGGGTGCTGCTGAGAAGAAAATATAGGAGCTCTGTTTGCTGCCACTAACACACTAGAAGTCCTATGGGTGCTGCTGAGAATAAAATATAGGAGCTCTGTGTGATGCCACTAACACACTAGAAGTCCTATGGGTGCTTCTGAGAAGAAAATATAGGAGCTCTGTTTGCTGCCACTAACACACTAGAAGTCCTATGGGTGCTGCTGAGAAGAAAATATAGGAGCTCTGTGTGATGCCACTAACACACTAGAAGTCCTATGGGTGCTTCTGAGATGAAAATATAGGAGCTCTGTGTGATGCCACTAACACACTAGAAGTCCTATGGGTGCTGCTGAGAAGAAAATATAGGAGCTCTGTTTGCTGCCACTAACACACTAGAAGTCCTATGGGTGCTGCTGAGAATAAAATATAGGAGCTCTGTGTGATGCCACTAACACACTAGAAGTCCTATGGGTGCTTCTGAGAAGAAAATATAGGAGCTCTGTTTGCTGCCACTAACACACTAGAAGTCCTATGGGTGCTGCTGAGAAGAAAATATAGGAGCTCTGTGTGATGCCACTAACACACTAGAAGTCCTATGGGTGCTTCTGAGATGAAAATATAGGAGCTCTGTGTGATGCCACTAACACACTAGAAGTCCTATGGGTGCTGCTGAGAAGAAAATATAGGAGCTCTGTTTGCTGCCACTAACACACTAGAAGTCCTATGGGTGCTGCTGAGAAGAAAATATAGGAGCTCTGTTTGCTGCCACTAACACACTAGAAGTCCTATGGGTGCTGCTGAGAAGAAAATATAGGAGCTCTGTTTGCTGCCACTAACACACTAGAAGTCCTATGGGTGCTGCTGAGAATAAAATATAGGAGCTCTGTGTGATGCCACTAACACACTAGAAGTCCTATGGGTGCTGCTGAGAAGAAAATATAGGAGCTCTGTGTGATGCCACTAACACACTAGAAGTCCTATGGGTGCTTCTGAGATGAAAATATAGGAGCTCTGTGTGATGCCACTAACACACTAGAAGTCCTATGGGTGCTGCTGAGAAGAAAATATAGGAGCTCTGTTTGCTGCCACTAACACACTAGAAGTCCTATGGGTGCTGCTGAGAAGAAAATATAGGAGCTATGTGTGATGCCACTAACACACTAGAAGTCCTATGGGTGCTTCTGAGATGAAAATATAGGAGCTCTGTGTGATGCCACTAACACACTAGAAGTCCTATGGGTGCTGCTGAGAAGAAAATATAGGAGCTCTGTGTGATGCCACTAACACACTAGAAGTCCTATGGGTGCTTCTGAGATGAAAATATAGGAGCTCTGTTTGCTGCCACTAACACACTAGAAGTCCTATGGGTGCTGCTGAGAAGAAAATATAGGAGCTCTGTTTGCTGCCACTAACACACTAGAAGTCCTATGGGTGCTGCTGAGAAGAAAATATAGGAGCTCTGTTTGCTGCCACTAACACACTAGAAGTCCTATGGGTGCTGCTGAGAAGAAAATATAGGAGCTCTGTTTGCTGCCACTAACACACTAGAAGTCCTATGGGTGCTGCTGAGAAGAAAATATAGGAGCTATGTGTGATGCCACTAACACACTAGAAGTCCTATGGGTGCTTCTGAGATGAAAATATAGGAGCTCTGTGTGATGCCACTAACACACTAGAAGTCCTATGGGTGCTGCTGAGAAGAAAATATAGGAGCTCTGTGTGATGCCACTAACACACTAGAAGTCCTATGGGTGCTTCTGAGATGAAAATATAGGAGCTCTGTGTGATGCCACTAACACACTAGAAGTCCTATGGGTGCTGCTGAGAAGAAAATATAGGAGCTCTGTTTGCTGCCACTAACACACTAGAAGTCCTATGGGTGCTGCTGAGAAGAAAATATAGGAGCTCTGTGTGATGCCACTAACACACTAGAAGTCCTATGGGTGCTTCTGAGAAGAAAATATAGGAGCTCTGTTTGCTGCCACTAACACACTAGAAGTCCTATGGGTGCTGCTGAGAAGAAAATATAGGAGCTCTGTGTGATGCCACAAACACACTAGAAGTCCTATGGGTGCTTCTGAGATGAAAATATAGGAACTCTGTGTGATGCCACTAACACACTAGAAGTCCTATGGGTGCTTCTGAGAAGAAAATATAGGAGCTCTGTTTGCTGCCACTAACACACTAGAAGTCCTATGGGTGCTGCTGAGAATAAAATATAGGAGCTCTGTGTGATGCCACTAACACACTAGAAGTCCTATGGGTGCTTCTGAGATGAAAATATAGGAACTCTGTGTGATGCCACTAACACACTAGAAGTCCTATGGGTGCTGCTGAGAAGAAAATATAGGAGCTCTGTTTGCTGCCACTAACACACTAGAAGTCCTATGGGTGCTGCTGAGAATAAAATATAGGAGCTCTGTGTGATGCCACTAACACACTAGAAGTCCTATGGGTGCTGCTGAGAAGAAAATATAGGAGCTCTGTTTGCTGCCACTAACACACTAGAAGTCCTATGGGTGCTGCTGAGAAGAAAATTTAGGAGCTCTGTTTGCTGCCACTAACACACTAGAAGTCCTATGGGTGCTGTTGGGGTGCAATGCTGTGCTAACAGCACTGCGGTTGGTACTACTGCAATACTGTACTAACAGTAAGCACGCACCAGACTAATCCCCAGCAGCAGCTAATAACACACTAACTGTGCAATCAGCAGCAATGAACGATCAATGACTTAGGTAGCAATGGTTTAGCCAGGGCCGATCCTAGGGTCACAGACGCCTGGGTGCAGAAATATTTCTGGCGCCCCCACGTGGGCGTGGTCATCCTACAAACTCCTCCCCTTTACACATTTCTATGGCAACGATTCAAACACAGAGATGCTCCCCTAAGAAGTCGTCGTTACCCTAGGATCCTCCCATGATCTTTTAACAATAAAGAAAATACAGGAAGAGCGTACACTAATGAGACCTGGAGGGGAGTCTCTCTGATTCACACAGAGAGGGCTACTGTTAGAGAGTCTGTTAGGAAGAGCCCCCAGACATAGTACAAGAGATGGTCAGAGAGTGCAGACATATTACAGGTGACCGTCAGAGAGTGCAGACATGATACAAGAGACAGTCAGAGACTGCAGACATATTACAGGAGATTGTCAGAGAGTGCAGACGTAGTACAGGAGATGGTCAGAGACTGCAGACATAATACAGGAGATGATCAGAGAGTGCAGACATATTACAGGAGAGGGTCAGAGACTGCAGATATAATACAGGAGATGGTCAGAGACTGCAGATATAATACAGGAGATGGTCAGAGACTGGAGACATAATATAGGAGATAATGGCTGATCGGCCCTCTCACCTGACCCAGCGATACAGCAACAACGGTTCCCCTGATCAGGAGTCAGCTCACTCTGAATTGCCCGTACTGACTCCACCGAGTCCAGATCTGTATTAAGTATAGACTCCCTACTAAGTATAAACCCCTCCCTCAATACAGACCCCCCTCCATTAGTACAGACCCCCCAGGACAAACCACCCCCCCTCCATTAGTGGAGACCCCCACAAACCACCCCCCTCCATTATTACAGACCCCCCCCTCAGGACAAACCACCCCCCATTAGTACAGACCCCCCACAAAACACCCTCCCGTTAGGACAGACCACCCCCCTTCATTAGTAGAGACCCCTCCATTAGTAGAGACCCCCCCCACAAACCCCCCCATTAGTAAAAGGAAAAATAAGGGCGCACCGACCTAGTGCATTACCAATGGCTAGGTTTATTAAAAGTAAATTAAAAGATCATTAATACTCACAAAGCAAGTATAGTAATAGGCACATACACCATTCCATCAAAAGGGATAGATGCCTTCAAAAGGCCTCCTGCTGAAACCAGATAACCAGAGAGTCCAGACGGCATATATTACAGCTACGGCTCATACAGAACACCCCCCCTCTATTAGTAGAGACCACCCCCCTCAATTAGTACAGACCCCCTCAGGACAAACCACCCCCCATTAGTACAGACCACCCCCCTACATTAGTAGAGACCCCCTCACAAACCACCCGCCCATTAGTACAGACCCCCCACAAACCATCCCCCCTCCATTAGTAAAGACCCCCCTGGCCCCCACAAACCATCCCCCTTCCATTAGTACAGACCCCCCCTGGCCCCCACACACCAGACCCCCCCTGGCCCCAACACACCATCACCCCTCTATTAGTACAGACCCCCCTGGCCCCCACAAACCATCCCCCCTCTATTAGTACAGACCCCCCTGGCCCCCACAAACCACCCCCTTCCATTAGTACAGACCCCCCACAAACCATCCCCCCTCCATTAGTACAGACCCCCCTAGCCTCCACACACCAGACCCCCTCCATTAGTACAGACCCCCCCTGGCCCCTACATCCCAGACCACCTCCATTAGTACAGACCCCCCTGGCCCCCACAAACCATCCCCCCTCCATTAGTACAGCCCCCCACAAATTATCCCCCCTCCATTAGTACAGACCCCCCTCTGGACAAACACAAACCCCATCCGGGCGGCAGCTGGAGAGGACAGTGTGCAGCTGCGCCGCCCAGGTGGAGAAGATTGTGACAGTGAGAACAAATGTCAGGCTGATGCACTGCACTGCACCGTACACAAGGTCACACTGCGCGGTCCCATGTATTGGAAGTAGCCGGGGTCACGTGCTCACCTCCCACCTCCCAGTCACTGGGATTGGAGCAGCAGTGCAGTATGTGCTGAGGGGCGGGGCCTGTGTGCACCTCACTCAGTGACACCCCCCAATTTACCGCCAAGTCACCTACAACGACCCGGATTCTGCCCTTCAGAGGGGCCACTATGTCCCCTACATCCACACACCATTCATGGGCCACACACAGGTACACGCATCACTCAGGTGCTGCACTGAGGGAGCCACACACACAAGGGAGGGAGACACACTCACCGCTGGTAGGGTGACCACATTTCCAAACTGCCATTCAGGGACATCCCCCCCCCCCCCTTCTTGAGGGACCGGTTTCGTGGAACAAACTTTTGCCAATGAGCGAGGGGGTGGAGGCGACTGGCGGATGTATGGTGGTGTGCGAGGTGGAATGTAGTCTCTGGAGTTGACAGGGAATTTGTCAGCGGGTGATTTGTTGGGCGAATGGCTGGTGTTAGCACTTTAATCATCCTGACACCATGCTTGATATGGTGTCAGGATGATCAAATCACATTATTTCTGTTACTACATTGTAATATATAATGAAATAGTTCAACTCACCATAATGCAGAATCAGTAGGAACCCTGAGCTTGCCACTTGCCACCAGATGCAGAGTGTCCAATTTGTCCACTGCAACATCGCAGTCCTGCTATAAGTCGCTGTTTGCCACCATTACGAGTAGAAGAAAAATAAATAAAAATTCCATAAATGTTCCATGTAGCTGCTATAACCATATAGGCGCAAACCAATCAATATACGCTTATTGGGATTTTTTTTACCAAAAATATGTAGCAGAACACTTATTGGCCCAAATTGATGATGAAATTTGATTTTTTTCAATTTTTTTATTGGATGTTTTATAGCAGTATTTTTATTTTTTTTTCAAAATTGTCGGTCACCGCAGAGGTGATCAAATACCACCAAATGAAAACTCTATTTGTGGGTACAAAAGGACATCAATTTTATTTGGTTACAGTGTCACTTGACTGTGCAATTGTCAGTTAAAATAATGCAGTGACGTTTTGCAAAAAATTGCCTGGTCATTAAGGAGGGGTAAATCTTCCAGACAGCAAGTGGATAATAAGGACCGTTTCTTTAATGGACTGTTTATAACATGGACCTTCTCTATACATCAGGGACTGCTTACCAAACAGGGATTAGAACTATGATAGTTTACACTTGGTAGATGGACAGAAGACAATAAAAGGACAGAAGGGGCTGGTTTATAAAACAGGGACTGTCCCTATTAATCAGGGATAATGCCATACACAGTAGTGGGTGAAGGAGAGGGACTGTCTTTCTGTGTACAGTGACATGCTGTGAGTGGTCGAGCAGTCTCTCTGCACACAGCCACTGTTGTCTCATGTCTCAGTGTAGCACACACAGGCAGTAGAGATGTACAAACACACAGGCAGTAGAGATGTACAAACACAGGCAGTAGAGATGTACAAACACAGGCAGTAGAGATGTACAAACACACAGGCAGTAGAGATGTACAAACACACAGGCAGTAGAGATGTACAAACACACAGGCAGTAGAGATGTACAAACACACAGGCAGTAGAGATGTACAAACACAGGCAGTAGAGATGTACAAACACACAGGCAGCTGTACATTCCCCCCTCCCTCCTGAGCACTCCTTCATGGTCCCCTCACAGTGATTTATGATTCTTCTAGCACGGCCACTGCGGAGCATTCCAAGCTGGCAGGTTAGGGAGGGGGGAGGGGAAGAAAGTGACCACACAAACAGCTCCTACAACTCCCTCTGACAATCCAGTGTGGCCCCGGCGGTTACCTTATGGTGTGGGCAGAGGCTGGCAGGTCCCCCCCTACTAGAATAATACTCACTGTGCAGTGTGATCGGGAAATATCGCTGGTGTCAGCTGCTCTGTGCTGTGAAGGGTCAGGTGCCCAGTAGAGATCCCCGTGGAGACTGGATGTAGCAGAGACTCTTCTTTGGGATGCGGTGAGTGGGGCCCCCACTGACACCTAGCCCAGATGCAGTGTCACTTGCCAGAAGATAGAAGAGGTCATCCAGCATGGTAGAGAGCACTATGCGCGGAGGAGGAGGAAGTTAACTCCTCCCGCCGGCGCTCATGGCCCTGGTGCAGGCTCTGCTGAGGTTCAGAGTCCAGGGGGACAGAGGCAGAGCGGGGAGCCGCCCGCAGCATTAGCTGACACATTCTCCAGGAAGCCATCCTTGCCTGTCCGAGCGCCTTCAGTAGGACCGCCCCCCCCCCCACTACGTCACCGCAGGTCTCTCTCAGTCGGAGAGAGCGGCCTCTGGATACCAACAAGGAGGAGAAGGAGGGAGGGGAGCACTCTGGCGCTTGAGCGCCCCCATCTCTGTGGCGCCTGGGTGAACTGCACCCCTCGCACCCTGTCTAGGATCGGCCCTGGGTTTAGCATAGAAATAGCCAATGGTTTAGCAAAGAAGAGCAAATCTTTCAGTATCAAGCAAAGACAGAAACAGCAGACTGATCTCTCCTAAAGCCGGAACTCATGTGACCGGGGCCGATGGCGTGGCGGCCTTTTAAATGGTGGGGCGTGTACTAAAGCCCCTGAGCTGTAATTGGCTACAGGCGTCCTGCCTGTAGCCAATTATTGCTCTCCGAGTTTCGGGCGCTGTGATTGGCCAAGCATGCGGGGTCACAGTGCATGCTTGGCCAATCATCAGCCAGCAATGCACTGCGCCGGCCGCGCCGGCCGCAATGCATTGCGGGGCCGCTCGCATCACACGAATGTGATGCGAACGGCCCAAATAGTTCTGGGCTCGACGAGCGAGCGAACGCCCGGTGCTCGATTCGAACATGGGTTCGAATCGAGCACCGGGCCCATCCCTAATGACAAGGGGCGGGTCTATACATGTATTACCAAAGTGAGAGAAGTTCCCCATCAGGTCCGCCCCCTCGGTATGTCGGACCCGCCTACGTCATTGGCCTGAGCGGGGAACTTCCTTCACTGTGTAATTTAATATACATTTAAAACACTGAGGAGGAAGTTCCCCATCAGGTCTGCTCAGGCACAGCCAATGACGGACAGCGCTGGACATCGGGATCGCTGCGGGACACTGGATTTCACCGCTGGAATGTTTTTTTTTTTTAATAAAGGACTTTTTCAATGTGTTTGTGTGTTTTTTTTTAACATTTTTTTACGCTTTCTTCGTGAAATGGTAGGGGTACAATGTACCCCTTACCAATTCACATAGGGGGGGCCGGGATCTGGGGGTCCCCTTTGTTAAAGGGGTCTTCCAGATTCCGATAAGCCCCCTGCCCGCAGACCCCCACAACCACCGGGCAAGGGTTGTGGGGATGAGGCCCTTGTCCCCATCAACATGGAGACATCCTCCCCATGTTGAGGGCATGTGGCCTGGTACGGTTCAGGAGGGAGGGGGGGCGCTCTCTCGTCCCCCCCCTCTTCCCCTGCGGCCGGCCAGGTTGCGTGCTCGGATAAGGGTCTGGTATGAATTTTTAGGGGGACTCCACACCATTTTTTTTTAAATTTGGGGTGGAGTTCCCCTTAAAATCCATGCCAGATCTGAAGGGCCTGGTATGGATATTTGGGGGAACCCCACGTCATTTTTTTTTTTATTTGCGGCGGGGTTCCCCTTAATATCCATTCCAGACCTGAAGGGCCTGGTACTTGAATTCTGGGGAACCCCCACGCTTTTTTTTATTTTTTTTTTATCAATGACTTTTGTATGTATTGCCGGGAGCCGACAATTCATTAATAGCCGCGAGTGAGTTTTAAATGACTTTTTTTCCTTCAAAAATGACACTTTGTGCAGGGACAGTTCTAAGCACGGGAAACATGCGCCACTTTACATGCATATCATACACACCCCCCAGGTATGAAATTTAAAGGAATATTTCACTTTTATTTTTTCATTTTAAGCATTATTAAAATCACTGCTCCCGAAAAAACGGCCGTTTTTAAAACTTTTTTTTGCATTGATACATGTCCCCTGGGGCAGGACCCGGGTCCCCAAACACTTTTTAGGACAATAACTTGCATATAAGCCTTTATAATTAGCACTTTAGATTTCTCCCATAGATTTTTCGAATTTGCCGCGAACACCCCAATTTGTTCGCTGTTCGGCGAACAGGCAATGTTCGACTCGAACACGAAGCTCATCCCTACTTCCTATAACTCACCTACTTCCCACTGAAGTGTTATTGCTGAGACATTAGGAATAAGAGCATTATATTAGTATTATTGTTGTTATAATTATTATTACCTCTGTTAAAAGAAATCCAAACCCATAAAAATGATGAATTCAGAATGACAATATATTATAAATAATCAGGCAACAGCAAGGTGAGAGAAAGGTTGATGCATACTGGAGATTAAGGTGACTCTGTTCACACTTGTTAAGTGGTTTCAGAATGTTAGTACAGCCACCTGGATTTATCAGCTACATTCCAGGTGCCCAGACTCAAAGCACTTTAAGGCTCCATGTACACAGAAGCTGATAAACTGCAGTTAATGGGCGTTTTGGCATTTTTTTTAAAAGCCCATTAACTGCACTCTATGTTAGCCTATGTGTTCATGTACACATAACGTTTTTTAGCTTTAATGAGCAGTGGAGTTAATGGGCTTTTTTCTGAAAGCAGGAAATTTGCGTTCAAAGTGCCGTTTTTCGGCAGAAAAAAACGCAAAAAAACGCAAAACGCCGAAAAAACGCTCATAAACGCTCAAAAACGCTGGCCGCGAGCGTTTTTTGGTCCATTGAAAATTTATTTTTTTTTTTTTTTTTTTTAAAGATAAAAAAAGCTACACTGAAAAACACTAATAAAAGCTAGTAAAAAAAACGCTGATAAAAGCTAGCTTTTTCTGCTGCTTTAAAAACGGCCGTTTTTGAGCTTCTGTGTACATGGAGCCTAATAAGCAAACATCAGAACCAAGCATCCCCTTCTTGGTAGAAAGACAGTATTTACAGTACATATAAAGGCACCTTGGATTTGTAGACTCCCAGGACACTCTGGAAAGTAATTAAGAGGATGTTTAGGCACCACTGATTGCCTGCTTGAAAGTGGACCTTCTACTAAGAAAACAAGGCCCGCTGAACTTTTAGACCCCACCTCCATGTAAAAATGTAATAATAAAAAAAAAAAGTTGAAAGAAAAACGCATATTAAAAGTTAAAAGAAAACACATATCACGAGATAAAGCAAAAAGTACTTTACAAAGAATGAAGTGACTGCATAGTAATTTTAAAGCTGAATTCCAGGATCTTCTTACCTCCACAAGATATGTTCTCAGTACTGCCAGCACACCAACACTGATCATTTTGTCAGTTCTTTGCTTCCAGCGCTGTATACAGCTCTTTAAACTAACCGTGATATCATAGCTTTTTTCCACCACACTGTTTTCAAGTCCATGGCACTTGGAGAAAGTTCCTATTAGCTGCCCGCATAATCTTCTTAGACTATAATAAGGGATACAGGTGTAGCGGTAAAAATAAATCAAATAAAGTTTTAATAAATTACTCCAAAGCTGATAAAATGAAGCACAAATTAGATCCAAAGGTCCAAGGTAGAGGAAACCAGAAGTGTGGACAAATCAGAGCCGTCACCAACACCCAAACACACTGACCCTTACCGTCAGTGCATTAGCCATGCACATGTAGAAATATTCCTTAGGTAAAAGTCGAATGAACTTTCAATCACCATGCAGTTCTTCCTACAATATGATCTCCAAATGAATCCTCTTTCTGTAGACCAGCCAGATAATGGTAATGTGACTTAGTCACAGCACGTTGTCACAGAGCAGCTCCAATGAGAAAATGATGATGACATGTATAGAGGAAAAAAGGGGAACTCATTGCGCAAACATCTTTCAAAAAATGGTATTTAATATAAAACCAATATGAATGCACTTACACAAGATAAAAAATATATAGAGCATGTATCTAAGGAAAGCGACCAGCGCTTCCTACTCATAAGATAGCGCTCACTCTTCCGTCAAACAGCAACATGCCTGCCGTCCTGCACTCGCCCGACGTTTCTTCACCAACGTGAGTCATCAGGGGCGTGGCTATGGCGTGATGATTGAATGCTTAAGTAGAGGGAGGAAATGAGGCTAAAACCGGAAATTGAGTGCGTTCCAACTGATGGAAGTGCTCACTGTTAGATATTGAATTTATTACTATTTTAAGTGATAAAAGTTTCTGTACTCTTTATTGAAACATGTTAAATTTGAAGGTTGCTGAGGACAGACAAAAGGACATTTGCTGTGTATGTAATATCTATTCTAAGGAACTATGTCAGGATAATGGGTGGAGTTATGTTACTAAATATACACAAGTGGGTGTTACTTCCCTAGGACAGTTAATGATACCTTCCTTGGAGCGATGCTAAATGTAAATAATGCTGACATAACATTATTAAACAGTATATCTATCCAAGGGTTTTGAACATGAGGGAGGGAATGTCGGGCGATGGGGCCCTGGAGAACTGTCGGGAGAAGTGATCCTTCGCTATGGAAGGTCAAGGGACCCTGCTCGAAGATATACCATCCTACGATCTGTCACCTCATTCCCCCTTCTGAAGCTACAAACTTACCATGTGTTACCAGCTGTCATTATGTAAGCATTGTCTTTTTCTTGTCTTTGGAAGAATAAAAGAACCTTTTTGAAGATAACCTGGCTCTATTGAATAATGGAACCAAACACCTTGATGGAAGGGGACATTAATTGTTTTTACAAGTGTCTCCCATCTAACATTATGGCGAGCCTCCAGCTGTTCTTTTTCCTCACTACTTGACAACAGGAGGGACTCAGATGAAGAGATGAGACGAAAACATTGTCAAGTCTTGGGAAAAAAACAACCAAAGAACTTAGAACGAGAAAGGACGTTTGTGTTCCATCACACGTGGACAGAAGGTCCGAGAAACTGAGCCAGCTAAAGGCAAGAAGAATTGCAGCCGTGGAATAAAGCCAATTATTGATCTTGACTCCAAAACACAAACAACTGTGAGTTTTTTTCTGTCTGTTTTCTCACCCACAGATCGCTTGTAAACTTGCAAGCAGAAGTAAAGAAGAAAAAAAAAAAACAAAGACTCAGCTTACAAGGTTGATTGACAAGGCCTTTTGGACAGAATGTTTCAAGATATTGTAGGAAATCCAGAGAGGACTTTCAGGTTGTGATGAAAAGCGTAAACGTTTACGTACGTGAAGATTTCTGCCGAGGGAGTTCAGTTCCTACAAAAGGTGAGGAAAAGTCTCACAGAAGAAGTGATGAAATGGGAACTAAGACTTCACGTTAAAAAAAGGCCACCATTGTAGATACAACAGGCAGATGTACTCTTTGGGTGAGCTAATATGAAAAGTCGGATTTTGATGTTTTGGACGGTCCAAGGATGAAGGCTAAACACTTACACATCTCATTCCTTCAGCAAACACAGAAGGAGAAAGACATTTTCAATACACACACATCTTTACATTGTGTTTACTTAGGCCTATTTACAGCCTACAGAAACATTACATTTACACGAGTCAAGGAACAAGGCAAAAGCTACAAGAAAACTATTCTTCAAAGAAAAAGATGAGGACAATATTCCAAGAAAAAGCAACAAATAAAAGCAACGAACAAAGACAAAACAAATGAAAAGAAACAAACAACAGGCAAAGCTAAAGGACATTATTCATCTCTTGTTTTTTAAAGTGTACACAGGACAATCATTCTAAACAAGGGGTAAATATGTTTGTTTATTTAAGTGAGTGGATAACATGGGATGGTTAACATCTCAAAGCTCAGAAGTATGTCCCAGTACTATCGGGAATTAATACATTCCATATATATGGAATACAGGCATGTAGCAGTAGTAGAGTAATTAATTAATTAATACCAGAGTGTAAAGAGGTTCTTTAATAAGGAAACTAAGTTTAATGCTGCATGAAAATGTTTATGAATATTTAAGCCCTAAACAACAGAAAATGTGTTATTACAAAATGTGGTCATTCAAAGCACAAACAAGGGGCAGAACAAAGTTTTAAGAAAAAACTATTGATTAAGATAATGGAAAACAACATGGTATTTAGTCTTTAACAAAAATCCTACAGTTTTGGTTGAAGGAAATAATAAGTTAAGGATTGAGCAATTTTTACAAAATATTCCAAACTAGGATTTGGTTATTAAATTAAAAGAAGTAGATTGTTCTAATTTACTTAAGGCTACCCAGGAAAAATATTAAAATATGAAAGTTTTGTTCAATCTAAAAACTATCAAAAATTGTAAAAAAAAACTATTGTTAAAAGTTTTTGTAATTGAGTATTTCTGATAAAAGTAAAGACTTTAGTTGAGGGAGGAATTTTTCTCGGGGAAATGGCCAATCACAGTTCATGGGCAGGAACCAATCTGTGAGTTTCACGAGATTGTCCTCTAAACAATTTTTTGTCATTACTATAATCAGGAACATCATATAACCTAGTATACATGATTTTTAGCAGATGTACAAATCAAATATGTTTAAAAAAATGGTAAAAAAGGTTAAAAATGATAAAAACGATAAAATTAAATTGTTACCCGGATTGTACTGTGAAGGGGAGATGCAATTCATGGTAGCTAAGACCGACATGTAACAGATCTTTCTCTGAAAAGTGTGACATGTAAAAGGAATGTACTGTCAGAGAAATGCAGATCGAGTTACACTGCCTAGTCAGATATGCCATCGTCATGACAGTTTTTCACTTCTATGATCAATACACATATTTGTGTTAAAACTTCCAGAAACTGGAAGAGGGTTCATGGATGAGAAAAAGGTATTATTACTTACCAAAGTAATTGTTTTGAAAAAACATGTGGGTTTTGCACCATTTGTTTAAGGTGTTATTTCAAGACAAACAGGAGGTGTTAATACAGACAGCTCTGATTAACCGTTGTTTATGGACAACTGGGTGTTAAAACGTAAGGTCAGTTGAAGTAAGATATAAATACATTGAGATTAGAATAATGCAGTGTGATAAAACCACAGTTGTATAAGCAAATCATGCAATATTACTTTATCAATATTTAGTGAACATTTATTGGGAAGGAATCTCTTGTGCTTATGTACATGGATCCATATATTGGCACAATGGAACTTTCTGTATATTTGTCTGCACTGAAAGATGATTGAGTGTGCCATGTGTTTGTTTAGCAGTCAGAGTGACGGAGCACGTGTGGTTCATTCAATCATACTGTATGAGAAACATGATTGGTTCTAAAAAAAAAAATGTACTTCAACATGATCAAGTTTCTTTTAGAAATAGAATATTTAGGAAAGCCCAGACTAAATTAATGTTCTTTTGCAAAATTAAAGCAGTTATAAGTGAAGTTTTAGTGAAAGAAAAATACAATAATCTGGTAAGATTATTACTTTTACAAAATTTAATTTAGTCACAGGATAAAGAGGGGGACGATGAAATTTTGTCTTAGTTAGAATCAGTACAGACTGATAATGGAGATAAAATTCATTGTAAAAATAATTGATTCCAACAATAATGGATAGAGTTATTTTTAAATGAAAATATTTATTTTTGCATATCCAGGTACCCGACTGACTGACTAATTGATTAATTGATTTTTGTTTAGGCTAATGAAAGAAATTCTGAACTACTCAATTTAGAGCACTTTGTCATCAAACTTCTGAATATTGTTTTATTTGTTTATAGAACAATTCAAAAGGAAAGAGTAACCTGATACTACAAAGTATTGAGAGATTTGTCAATCTATGAAGATTGATTATATTATTTTTTCACCTGCTAAAGGAGGATACAAGGATGTTTTTTCCTTTGGTTAATATTTCTTTTGATAAAATAATTGAGGTAATTCTAGGAATAAATAAATATTTTTAACAAAAGCTAAATTGTTGTGAACTGATGTCATATTCCATTGGGGTTGGATTTCAAACCATGGAATCAGATAATGATTTTTTTATTTTATAAGACAGGTAGTGAAGGACAAGTATGCAATTTTAATTATTTAATAAAGTTTTTATGTTTCTTATCATCTTTAATGCTCAGGTATTGTAGAACGTATGAATAGTATTACAAAGTCTAAATAGGGTAAGATGATTCAAGAAAAGGTAAAGATTAGGTGACTTATTTACCTGTTATATTTTTAGTTTAAAAACTTTAATATTTTCTGAACATAAGGAGTTAATGACAGGATGAAGAATGTCTGTTCTTCTATGTCTTTTGAAATTAGCATACTAAGTTATTTACAATCTGTTGTATAGGAAAAAAGTACAGGTATAGGAATTTCAGAAGTTTGTTCACAAAACATGGCTAGGCCTTTGCTAAATTTAAATAGAAATTATGTTTTGAATGAGATTTCTACTTCTCATGAGTATGTTTCATAATTTATTCCAGTAGCTAAAGTTATGATTAAGAATTATAGATCTGAAGGTACCAGGGATGACAATAGAGTTGCAAACTGAGATATCAATTGGGAAGATTGTTTTATTATTTTTAAGGTAACAGGGATTAAAATTATTTTTGTTTCAAAATAATTGGTAAAAATAAAAATAAGAGTAAAATGGGTAAACACAGAAAGGATTATGAGTCTAAAATAGTTTATATTAATTAATGAAATTATTCTATTCTATGAATTTTTTACATGACCATGACACAAGCACAGCTAAATTTGTTATTATTTTCTTGTTTTTTCAAAATGATGTATTTAATATGTTCTCAAGGACTATCATTTTTGGATGAACTTCAATGATTCATTCATATGGTCTTGCAAAAAAAAAAAAAACGACATATTGATCGGTCGATCATTATGTGAGGGGGAGTTAGGATGTAATTTTAGTATAGGAATGTTTTGAAATACAGAAAAATAGTTGACTATGTTGACATTGAAATCTGATACTTTCTCCTACACAATCTTTGTTAGTTTAGTAGATCATGAAAGATTGAAATCACAGTAATAACTAATAGTAATGATACTACCTTAGTTTACATAATAGTTGATATTTTTTGGTTTTTAAATCTTTTATAGGAATACATATTAATACACACAGAATTATTTCACATACAATTATTATTTTTTGTATTCATTTTTATAGAACACATAACTTGGAAAAGTTGTATGGAATAGTTTGTTATTACAAGAATGTACAATAAAGTGTACATTTGAAGTATTAATATAGTTAGAGTACATACAGGCTTGTGTGGAAGAAAATAATCTTAATGTGTCTAAACAGAGTTACTGTTGAATTAAATAATATGAAACGTTGTAAAAAAGAAAATGGAAAAAGTTGCTTGTTGGTCATGGATAGATAAATAGAAAGATAAATAGAAAAATAAAGAGAAAGATAAATAGAATATATAAAAATATGACAATCAAATAATGGGAAAGTTATGTTTTTGTGTATCAACAGACGAGTAGATTACGTATTATGTTTATAATTGTTCAGTGTCAAGGATAATGTATAAAAACTTATATTGAAGAAATTATTTGGTTATTGAAATTTCAAAGACTGGAAGAAATTTTATTTATTAATTAATTAATAATTTATATTACAAAACAATATAATTTAATATATCAAAGATATTAATTTCTCCTTTATGTTAAAATAGCTATGTGATATGGTTAAAGTTATAAGAAGAAAAATCTATGAAGGTAAAGGAAGAAAATTTTTAATATTACATAGTTTAGATGGAGAATAAATTAAAATTATTAAATAATATAATAATTTATAGTTTCTTGATGGAATGAAATGGTTAAATATTTCACAGGAATATCTCAGAGTTTTGGAAAAAGCTTATGTACAATATCTGAAACACTAAATTGTATGAATGTTTATTGTATTGTATGTATTGGAAAAAAGAGGATCAGAAACATTTATTATTTAAGATGAATGCACTTATTTTGTTTTTTAATAATAGTGCATTGAGGGGGAATTGTTAGATATTGAATTTATTACTATTTTAAGTGATAAAAGTTTCTGTACTCTTTATTGAAACATGTTAAATTTGAAGGTTGCTGAGGACAGACAAAAGGACATTTGCTGTGTATGTAATATCTATTCTAAGGAACTATGTCAGGATAATGGGTGGAGTTATGTTACTAAATATACACAAGTGGGTGTTACTTCCCTAGGACAGTTAATGATACCTTCCTTGGAGCGATGCTAAATGTAAATAATGCTGACATAACATTATTAAACAGTATATCTATCCAAGGGTTTTGAACATGAGGGAGGGAATGTCGGGCGATGGGGCCCTGGAGAACTGTCGGGAGAAGTGATCCTTCGCTATGGAAGGTCAAGGGACCCTGCTCGAAGATATACCATCCTACGATCTGTCACCTCATTCCCCCTTCTGAAGCTACAAACTTACCATGTGTTACCAGCTGTCATTATGTAAGCATTGTCTTTTTCTTGTCTTTGGAAGAATAAAAGAACCTTTTTGAAGATAACCTGGCTCTATTGAATAATGGAACCAAACGCCTTGATGGAAGGGGACATTAATTGTTTTTACAAGTGTCCCCCACCCAACACTCACCTCATCGTTACACGGACGTCACTCGTCAGCTGGACTGTAGTAAAGACTGAAATGTATTCCAATGAGCAGAAGCAATCAGTTCTCTGGTAATGGGATATTGGTTAAGAAACCAAAACATGCGTTTCACAAGCTGGAAATTAAAACCAAAGCCGGCCTAAAGAGCGCATTTCTAACTAAATAAAAAGGAAAAAAGGAAAGATAAAATAAATAGAAAAAAATAAAACCAGGCTTAAAAGACTATGCCGATGCCGTGGGCGAGGAGAAGCCCACAGGATCGCAAACAAAACCCTCTTCATGGCCAAATGACAGGCATACGACAGGTAGCCGCGATGTATTGCGGTCTCAGCAGACCAATCAATCATATGTGTCTCACCCTCCTTCATATATGCCCGTCTCTCCACTCCAATCGAAAACAACGTGAACTTCCATCCAAACACCGGACTGTAGATTCGATGAGCGGTCGAAAGAACCGAACGCCACACACTATAAAAGAGCGCCGTGTAGCTTCTCCCAGACTAGTTTCGTCGCATAGGACTTCTTCCAATTTGCCCATTGGAAGAAGTCCTATGCGACGAAACTAGTTCTTTCGACCGCTCATCGAATCTACAGTCTGGTGTTTGGACGAAAGTTCACGTTGTTTTCGATTGGAGTGGAGAGACGGGCATATATGAAGGAGGGTGAGACACATAAGATTGATTGGTCTGCCGAGACCGCAATACATCGCGGCTACCTGTCGTATGCCTGTCTGGCTTTTTGAAGTGATTTTGCTGAAGTGCCTACATTTTGATTTGCTAGATGTGAGTGAAACTATTGAAGGTTACCTGTGCTGTGTTTAATAAAAGTTTTTACATACTTCACTATTGGAGACCTTTTTGCTTTTTCATGTGGGAAAACTTGACTGACCTAGCAACATCGTTTGGATCTATCTTTTATACTCTGAGGGGTGTTTAAGCTGTGAAGCCGAGCATGCAAGTGCGAGGCAAATCCTATTGGTGAGTGCAAGTCCTTAGGGAGTGGAGTCACTAATCACGTTGGTGTGGTGAAGGTTATTCAAGAGCACACAGGAAGATTTTTATGCAAATTTTAGTTGAAGTCACTATTATTGGAACACTTATTTCACTGATGGACTTTCTTTAAATGTTTTTTCACAACTGGTTTGAAAACAATATTTGAACGCTATGAACACTTAAGCCTCGTACACACGGTTGGACTTCCATCGGACTTTTCCATGGATTTTGGTCCGAACGGAGTTGGTTGGGAACACCCATAGCATACACACGCTCGGACTTTTCTGCAAACTTTCTTAAAACTTCTTACAACATCACGTGTTTTTTCTGATCTTTTCTGATCTTTACTGCCACCCTTTGGTCAACTTCTGCTATTGTTGGTTGATTTTAACATTAGTTGTTTTGTCCATCGGACTAAAGTCCGATGGTTTTCTGTACACACGGTCGGACTTTGCTCCATCGGACTTTTGTTGGGCAAAAGTTTGTCCGTTTGCAGACCCAACTTTTGTCCGATGAAATCCAAAACCAAACAAAAAAAGTTTGTCCGATGGAGCGTACACATGGTCGGATTGTTGGTCCAACTTGCTCAAAACGAAGTTTGTTGGGCAAAAGTCCGACCGTGTGTACGGGGCTTTATTAATTTATTGTATGTGCACATATATTTTTAGAGTATATGTTTTGCAGTTTTTCACTTATATGTATTTCTTTATGGGACATATATACATTTTCTATAGTATCTAGATTTGTGGTGTGATACACAGAAGCGCTACTATTTTTGTTTATTCAAAATACTTTTTTATAACACTTTGATATAAAAAAGATAATGCAAAAGCACTGGAAGGTCTTAAGAGGTGATCGTGTATTAGGTTCCATCTTACCTGAAGCTCCACGGGTTGTGTTTAGGGGTGTGCCTCCTTTGAAATTACAAGTTGCCCCCAACATAATTGATCCTCCCAAACAACTCTCTTTTTTTCCAGACTATGGGAGGCTTCTACCCCTGTAGAAGATGTCCCATTTGTCAGATTAATGCAAATAAAAGTAGGAGGGCCGATTCGTTTCAATCTACGTCTACTCAGGCCTTGCATCCAATTAAACCTTTTATCACATGTACCACAAAATTTGTGGTCTACGTGATTATATGTCCATGCAGGAAGCAGTATATCGGGCGAGCGATTCGCATGCTTCACATAAGACTTAGTGAGCATGTGGCAAATATTAGACGCGGCTTCCCTAAGCACAGCCTCTCCAAACACTATGCCCGGAAGCATGACTGAAATCCAGAGGGAACTGTCTTTCTGGGCATTGACAAATTCACTGGACATTGGAGAGGTAGTGTCAGGAAGGGCACACCAGAAATGTCAATGGCGATATCGGCGCATCTTTGCGCATGCGCGGTAGTGGCGCATCGGCGCACGCTGATGTGCGCATGCGCGATAGCGGTGCGCGCGCGGGAGCGCGCAGCGGCGGCTCATGGCGCCAGATGGGGCTATTTAAAGGGGCTGATGGCTGGGCTCTGTGCTGTTCGGTCTACAGCGTTACCTGAGACCTCTGACCCCTGCTTACCTGAATCCTGCTCCAGCTGACCCTTCCTGGCTTGTTTGACCATTCTTGCTGATCTGCCTGTACCTGACCCCCGGCCTGTGTTGACTACGTTCCTGCCTGCTCCTTCTGCTACCTTGTTGCCTGCCCGTTGCCGAACCTACCTGTACCTGAGACCTGCCAGCTGCCTAAACCCGCTCATACCTGATCCTGCTCCAGTACTTACCTGTACCTGAGACCTGCCAGCTGCCTGAACCTGCTCATACCTGATCCCGCTCCAGTACTTACCTGCTTGGGACTGGTGTACCCACGCTTCCAGCCCATCTGACCGCACCCGCCTGAGCTCCAGTTGTTAGGCTGTCAGCTGTTTCCGGATCTATTCCAGTCTCCGTCCCAGTTCCGGTCCAGCGCACCACCAGCGACTTTACCAGGCTCTCGTGCGACTCTGCACTCCTGCACCTCCTGTCTTCACTACCAGGGGCCTCGAGTGAGAGGTGTAAGGGAGGCCTCCCTCTGCATAATCAGACTCTTCCACCAGGTACGTGACAGTACCGAACAGCCAAGTCAGAGTCTGTGCAGGGAGCCTCTTCCATGGAGGGTTTCCGCTTACACCTCAAAGACCTCACCCAGACTGTTGAAATCGCACAAGATGCATATATCCGACTGGAAGAAAGCATCCAGGCTCTTTCCTCACCTACCTCGGCCCCGCAAAGAGCTACTTCAGCAATAGCAACGTTACCTCCAGAAACCGGGGTTCCTGAGCCTGAAAGATTCACCGGTGATCACCGACTACGAGGACAGAAGTCAGAGAGACCTATGAGGTCGTCCTGTCCAGCCTGGAAATTAGCCCGAGCCTCTAACATCAGCAGCCTGACATCTTCTACCACTGCTGCACCCACATCTGATGTCCCTGAACCCAGGCAACTCGGAGTGCCCCGTCCCTCACTTTCCCCTGAGGAACGTCAACGCCGACAACACGAAAACCTCTGCCTGTATTGTGGGAAACCCGGGCATTACGTGAGGTCATGTCCAGCCAAGATCCGCAAGGGTCGAATTATCTTCTCTGCCAGCACGCCCATCCTGCCAACCCACCTGGCTCTCCCCATTGTATTCCGGGAAGAAGTATTCCTGTCTCCGCTATAATAGACTCCGGTGCCTGTAGCTGCTTTATGGACTTGTCTTTTATTGCAAAACATCAAATCCCTTTGCAACCTAGGGCCCAGGGACTTTCAGTACATCTGGCCGACGGGTCTGCTATCAAATCCGGACTAGTGACTCAGCAGACTATACCCTTGCCTGTCATTATTGCCGATAGTCACAAGGAATTGTTACGCCTGGATGCCATCGCATCCCCGCTGTTCCCCATAATCCTTGGCATGCCATGGCTCCAAGCACATAACCCTCTTATCAACTGGGTCGGAGGGGAGGTTAAGTTTCACTCTTCCTACTGCCTCCAACACTGCTTGCGGAAATTCTCTTCTGATCCGCCATCCTTGTTATGCTTGGACTCTGATGTTGAAACACGCTTATCTGTACCAGTTGCATACCATGACTTTTTAGATGTCTTTAGCAAGAAAGGAGCTGAAACTCTCCCTCCACATCGGCCATATGACTGCCCGATTGATCTCATCCCGGGTGTTGAGGTCCCTTTTGGAAGGATTTTTCCTCTGTCAGAATTGGAGCTTGTTGCCCTAAAAGATTATATAGACGATAATCTAAAGAAGGGCTTCATCCGCCCCTCCACTTCTCCAGCAGGAGCGGGTATCTTCTTTGTGGAGAAGAAGGATCGTTCCCTTCGCCCATGTATAGATTATCGTGAACTCAATAAAGTTACGGTCAAGAACCGTTATCCCCTGCCCTTGGTACCCGAATTGTTCCAGAGGTTGGGAGCAGCAACCATATTTACAAAACTGGATCTCCGAGGGGCATATAATCTGGTACGGATACGGGAGGGAGACGAGTGGAAGACGGCTTTTCGCTCCCGATTCGGACATTTTGAATATCTGGTGATGCCGTTCGGCCTATGCAATGCCCCAGCAACATTCCAGCACTTTATCAATGATATCTTCCACGATTTCCTAGACCTGTTCGTTGTAGCATATCTGGACGACATCTTAATTTTCTCTGCTTCCCTTGATGACCACCGCAGACATGTTAAAAATGTATTGAGCAGACTGCGACAGCACGGGCTATACGCCAAGCCGGAGAAGTGCGAGTTCGAGCGACAAAGCATTACTTTTTTGGGACTAATCCTCTCCACCGAAGGTGTCAAGATGGACCCACAAAAAGTCACTGCCATCTTAGACTGGCCAGCCCCAGTGGACAAAAAGGGCATCCAACGCTTTGTCGGGTTCTCGAACTTCTACCGAAAATTCATCAGGGGATTTTCAGCCATCATATCACCAATCACACAACTGACCAAACAAGACATCCGTTTCCAGTGGTCTCCTGAAGCTCAAAATGCTTTCGAGTCTCTTAAGAAACTATTTACTTCCGCACCGGTTCTGAAGCACCCTGACCCAACATTGCTCTATGTATTGGAAGTAGACGCGTCAGAAACGGCAGTCGGAGCAGTACTATCCCAAAGGCGGGGACCCAAGGCTTTGTTACACCCAGTCGCCTTTTTCTCCCGCAAACTGTCTAACTCTGAAAGGAATTATGATGTCGGAGATAGAGAACTTCTGGCCATTAAAAATGCATTGGAAGAGTGGAGGTACCTTTTAGAAGGAGCAGCGCACCCGATCCTAATCTATACGGATCATAAGAACCTGGAGTATCTGAGGACTGCCAAGAGACTCAAACCACGTCAGGCTAGATGGGCACTCTTCTTTTCCAGGTTCTCTTTTCATCTCACGTACAGGCCAGGATCTAAAAACACCAAACCTGATGCACTCTCTCGGATGTTCTGTGTTACCAGGGAATCCGCACCGCCCGACACTATCCTGTCCTCTGAGAACTTCCTGCTACTTCAGGGAGACCTGCTCTCTCAAATTAAACAGGCTTCTGTAAATGCCCCTTCATCTCTGGGAATAACGTTGCAGGCCAGAGATGATCTACTTTGGCACAAGGACAAAATATTCATACCAGAAAACCTACTTGTCTCTGTTTTGGGATTATGTCATGACCACAAATTAGCCGGACACTTCGGTATCCGTAAAACTGCTGAACTTGTGCAACGCACATTCTGGTGGCCTCAAGTGGGAAAAGACTGCAAGGGCTATGTAGAGTCCTGTACCACTTGCACACGAAATAAGAACAGCAAAACCAAGGCATGGGGCTTGTTGAAGCCGCTATCAGTCCCGAAGAGACCCTGGAAGAATATCTCGATCGATTTTATCGTGGAACTTCCTCCATCTGACGGGTTCTCCACCATCTTTGTGGTGGTAGACCGATTATCCAAAATGGCCCACTTCCTACCCATGAAAGGCACACCATCGGCCCCGGAAACAGCCCAAATTTTTGTGAAAGAAGTTGTTAGGCTTCACGGAGTTCCAGCAAACATCGTGTCAGACCGGGGGGTACAATTCACCTCAAGGTTTTGGAGGTCTTTATGTGAAACCTTGGGAATCGAGTTATCATTTTCTTCCGCATACCACCCCCAAACGAATGGGCAAACGGAAAGAACCAATCAAACTCTGGAACAATACTTACGGTGCTTCTCCTCATACTCACAAGATGATTGGGCCGCACTACTTCCGTTAGCGGAATTCGCTTATAACAATTCCATCCTCTCTGCCACAAAACAGTCTCCATTCTTTGCCAATTACGGATTCAACCCATCATTTCTGACCAGTACCTTCCCGGAGAGTTCTGTACCTGCCGTTCTTGAAACCATAAATTTCTTTGATACCAACAACAAACTTCTACAGACAACTATGACTAAAGCTCAAGAATATAACAAACAGGTCTTTGATAAGAAGAGGCGGGGAGAATTAATACTGGAACCTGGTGATCGGGTTTGGCTATCCACTACAAATCTAAAACTAATGTGCCCCTCTAAGAAGTTGGGCCCTAAATTTATGGGACCCTTCCCGATAAAAAGAAGGATCAACGACGTGTCTTACGAGCTGGAACTGCCAGACTCCTTCAAAATACATCCTGTCTTTCACGTGGCTTTACTAAAACCTGTAACCCCTGATCCATTCCCTGACCGGGATACAGGCCCACCCGAACCAATATTAGTTAACGGGACAGAGGAATTCGAAGTCGAAGCAATCCTGGACTGTAGGAAAAAGAGAAATCAGATCCAGTATCTCGTCAAATGGAAAGGTTATGGCCCAGAGGAGAATTCGTGGGAACCCGAGGACGATGTCCATGCTGAAAGACTTATTCAGGCATTCAAGAGATCCCATCCTTTGAAGCTCGCCCGGTTGGGCATCCGGAGGCTGCCCATTGGGAGGGGGCAATGTCAGGAAGGGCACACCAGAAATGTCAATGGCGATATCGGCGCATCTTCGCGCATGCGCGGTAGTGGCGCATCGGAGCACGCTGATGTGCGCATGCGCGATAGCGGTGCGCGCGCGGGCACGCGCGGGAGCGCGCAGCGGCGGCTCATGGCGCCAGATGGGGCTATTTAAAGGGGCTGATGGCTGGGCTATGTGCTGTTCGGTCTACAGCGTTACCTGAGACCTCTGACCCCTGCTTACCTGAATCCTGCTCCAGCTGACCCTTCCTGGCTTGTTTGACCATTCTTGCTGATCTGCCTGTACCTGACCCCCGGCCTGTGTTGACTACGTTCCTGCCTGCTCCTTCTGCTACCTTGTTGCCTGCCCGTTGCCGAACCTACCTGTACCTGAGACCTGCCAGCTGCCTAAACCCGCTCATACCTGATCCTGCTCCAGTACTTACCTGTACCTGAGACCTGCCAGCTGCCTGAACCTGCTCATACCTGATCCCGCTCCAGTACTTACCTGCTTGGGACTGGTGTACCCACGCTACCAGCCCATCTGACCGCACCCGCCTAAGCTCCAGTTGTTAGGCTGTCAGCTGTTTCCGGATCTATTCCAGTCTCCGTCCCAGTTCCGGTCCAGCGCACCACCAGCGACTTTACCAGGCTCTCGTGCGACTCTGCACTCCTGCGCCTCCTGTCTTCACTACCAGGGGCCTCGAGTGAGAGGTGTAAGGGAGGCCTCCCTCTGAATAATCAGACTCTTCCACCAGGTACGTGACAGGTAGTAATTAGGGAGGTTTCGCGCCTTGAAACTAAATGGATATATCAGGCTTGGACCTATACCCCATATGGTATGAATATAGAATGGGATATTAAAACGCATTTATCAATAATGGTTACCATTCCCGATTCTATTTCATCCCAATGATTTTTTAGGGGTTATGCTCTAACGTATCTTTGCAATCTTTTTTGATTTTTCTGTATTTATTATTTTTTGTGGGTTTTCTTCCCCTTTATTTTTGTGTGTCCCTTCCTTTGATTGATTATTCTTAGTTGTATCACTGTAATTAAATTTTTTTTGTTCCCCTCCCCCCTTTTTTATATACATATGTTCATTTTTTTTGATCAATTTTGATCAGTTTTTTTCTTTTTATTTCATTTATTTTCTTGTTGTGTTATTTGGCTGTTAAACCACAAGATGGCGCTACTCCTTTAAGTCTTCAATGGTAATCACTCCTTCTTTGCACTAGTCTTATATTTTTATAAGCATCAATAAACATTGTTTTAATTATTCGGTTTTTACTACAGTTTTTTGCAATTTCGATCCTTTAAATTGGATTAGCATTGTATTTATTTTTCTTTCATCTTTAAAAAGTAGAAAGCATTGTCTTCGTTGCTATTCTTTGAACTAGTGACCTGGACTTTATTCTCGGTTTTGTTTGCGATCCTGTGGGCTTCTCCTCGCCCACGGCGTCGGCATAGTCTTTTAAGCCTGTTTTTTTTTTTTCTATTTATTTTTTCTTTCCTTTTTTTCTTTTTATTTAGTTAGAAATGGGCTCTTTAGGCTGGCTTTGGTTTTCATTTCTGGCTTGTGAAACGCATGTTTTGGTTTCTTAACCAATATCCCATTACCAGAGAACTGATTGCTTCCGCTCATTGGAATACATTTAAATCTTTACCCCAGTCCAGCTGACGAGTGACCTCCGTGTAACGACGAGGTGAGCACTTCCGTCAGTTGGAACGCATTCAATTTCCGGTTTTAGCCTCATATCCTCCCTCTACTTAACCACTTAAGCCCCGGACCATTTTGTAGCTAAAGGACCAGAGGTGTTTTCAGAATTTGGCACTGCGCTGCTTTAACTGGAAATTGTGCGGACATGCAATGTTGTACCGAAACGAAATTTGCGTACTTTATTCCCACAAATAGAGCTTTCTTTTAATGGTATTTGATTGCCTCTGCGATTTTAATTTTTTGCGATATAAACGGAAAAATACTGAAAATTGTGAAAAAAAATGATATTTTCTACTTTTTGTTATAAGAAAAATCGAATAAACTCAATTTTAGTCATACATTTAGGCCAAAATGTATTCAGCCACATGTCTTTTAGTAAAAAAAATGTCAATAAGCGTATATTTATTGGTTTGCGCAAAAGTTGTAGCGTCTACAAACTAGGGTACATTTTCTGGAATTTACACAGCTTTTAATTTATGACTGCCTATCTCATTTCTTGAGGTGCTAAAATGGCAGGGCAGTACAAACCCCCCCCCCCCAAATGACCCCATTTTGGAAAGTAGACATCCCAAGGAAATTGATGAGAGGTATGTTGAGCCCATTGAATATTTTTTTTTCTTGTCCCAAGTGATTGAATAATGACAAAAAAAAAAAAAAATTACAAAAAGTTGTCACTAAATGATATATTGCTCACACATGCCATGGTTATATGTGGAATTAGACCCCAAAATACATTTTGCTGCTTCTCCTGAGTACGGGGATACCACATGTGTGGGACTTTTTAGGAGCCTAGCCGCGTACGGGGCCCCAAAAACCAAGCACCGCCTTCAGGATTTCTAAGGGCACAAATTTTTGATTTCACTCCTCACTACCTATCACAGTTTTGAAAGGCCATAAAATGCCAAAATAGCACCAAACTCCCCCAAATGACCCCATTTTGGAAAGTAGACACCCCAAGCTATTTGCTGAGAGGCATGTTGAGTATATTTTACAGCTCTAATTTGTTTTTGAAAATGAAGAAAGAAAATCATTTTTTTTTTTTCCAATTTTCAAAACTTTGTGACAAAAAGCGAGATCTGCAACATACTCACCATACCTCTCAGCAAATAGCTTGGGGTGTCTACTTTCCAAAATGGGGTCATTTGGGGGGGGGGGGGGGGGGTTTGTGCCATCTGGGCATTCCATGGCCTCCGAAACTGTGATAGGCAGTGAGAAGTGAAATCAAAAATTTACACCCTTAGAAAGCCTGAAGGCGGTGCTTGGTTTTTGGGGTCCCGTACGCGGCTAGGCTCCCAAAAAGTCTCACACATGTGGTATCCCCGTACTCAGGAGAAGCAACAGAATGTATTTTGGGGTGTAATTCCACATACGCCCATGGCATGTTTGAGCAATATATCATTTAGTAACAACTTTGTGCAAAAAAAAAAAAAAAATTGTCTTTTTTCCGCAACTTGTGTCAACATATAAAATATTCCATGGACTCGACATGCCTCTCAGTATATAGCTTGGGGTGTCTACTTTCCAAAATGGGGTCATTTGGGGGGGGGGTTTTGAACTGTTCTGGCATTTTATACACAACATTAGGAAGCTTACATCCACTCTTCTAAGCACTTGAAGTCAAAGCCCTTTCTGACACATTTTGTTTACATGAAAACATATTTTTTTTTTGCAAGAAAATTATGTTGAACCCCCAAACATTATATATTTTTTTAAAGCAAAGGCCCTACAGATTAAAATGGTGCGTGTTGCATTTTTTTTTTCCAAACGCATTTTTTAAAGAAAAAATACACTTTTTTTAATTTAAATGCATTTTAAAACACACTATATTGCCTAAATGTTTGATGAAATAAAAAA